>JAQFVV010012527.1:536133-963633 GCA_028023455.1 Epiperipatus broadwayi
CTTGCATTGGTGGTCGAGAGGTCAGCGTGACTGCCTTGCACTTGCAGGCTGTTGCCCGGGTTGCGGTTTCGCGTCTCGGCCGATGCTATGACACTTAAAAAAAAAAAAAACTATTTCAAATATGATTTGGTTCTTTCTTTAAAAAAGTCAATAACTTATTAAAATGTATATTTTACAACCGAATTATCAAGAGAAAAAGATTCGTGTGATTTAAATTCAGCATGTGATTGATTACCTTTTGTATTAACCTTTTAAATGTTACCGTGAAAGTACTTTTTCATTCTTTTAATACATTTAATTTTCAATTTCTTTCATAAGTTGATGTAGTCTAATAAAATTACAAAATAAAGGCTCATCAAAATTCGATTAAGTCGTTGAATAAATAAGGAAATAAAGAAAATAAAAAATTATTAGATTAAAAAAAGATCTTTTGACATAATAGATTACATAATTTCTATTTATTTTTAAGGATCAATTTAGATTTAATTTTTACATTTTCTATTTGATTACTTTACTTTTAAATATCTCAATTTCGTTGTTAAATTCTTTTCTCTTATCTAATTTTGATATTATATTTTAATTCCATATATTTTGATACCTATATATATATATGTAATAAATTAAGTTTGATATCTGCATTCGTTCCACAATATATGTGATATACAAATCAATATATATATCAAAATACAGTAAAATTTACATAAATTATATTATTTTTAGAAGTACTTTCAACTATACATTTGGTAGTCTTTATCAACTATATAACATTGAATAATCAAACCGAGACAACCTTTAACAATACCCATAGTTCAATTCAGATTTCCCACAATTCTGTTATCTTAACATTTGATGACTGGTGATTCATTAACATTTGACGATTTCTTGAAATCAACATAGCCTCTTTGTTATAATAAACTTAAAATAAAAGACGCTATTTTGATTTCAAGAAATTGTCAAATGTTAATGAATCGCCAGTCATCAAATGTTAAGATAACAGAATTGTGGTAAATATGAATTGAACTGTGGGTATTCTTAAAGGTTGTCTTGTTTTGATTATTCAATGTTATATAGTTGATAAAGACTACAAAATGTATAGTCTAAAGTACTTCTAAAAATAACATAATTTATGTAAATTTTACTGTATTGTGATACATATATTGATTTTTATATTCTGTATATAATCCCAGTGCATAATGCTATACTGAAATAAATATACAAATATTAAACAATTAAATCATCTCACATGGTTAAGAAATCCAGTACTGCCCTCTGTGAACTAATATATAAATACATTAGAGTTTGCATTTTAAAATAGCCAGGTCAAAATGATACCACTATGACTTGTCTGCTATATGATGTTATATATTGAAATACGAACCAATGCAAACAAAGAACCCGAAATTTTAGCAAACAACGATCTTAATTTTTGCTACAAACAAACATGTTTTACCATTATTATATAAAGACAAATTAAACTTTAGTAATTTTAATCTTTAAACCACCTAACACAAATGTATAGAAAGTAATCCAGTGCATAACGCTATACTGAAATAAATATACAAATATTAAGCAATTAAATCATCCCACATGATTAAGACATCCAGTACTGCTCTCTGTTAACTAATATATAAATACATTAGAATTCGTATTTCAATATATAACATCTGATAGCAGACAGGTCAAAGTGGTATCATTTTGACCTGGCTATTTTGAAATGTGAACTCTAATATATTTATATATATTAGTTCACAGAGGGCAGCACTGGATTTCTTAACCATGTGGGGTGATTTAATTGCTTAATATATATATATATATTGCTGAAAGTAGTTTGAGTAATTACACAATAAAGTACTGTAATTATAAATACTTGATTATCCCGGAGCTCTATAAACATAACATATCTTAATAACCTTAAAGGCTGAAACTTTTGACTGAAGTGCCTCAAAAACATATCTTAGGATAAAAAAAATACATTAATTTAAATTAACTGTATCAAATTTTGCTTCTTTTCTTATCACTTCTCAAAAAAAGATTAAACCTTTTATTTCATAATTTAACTAATAACTTGCTAACAATGCTTTCAATCTAAAAGATCATAATCATAGTGCTCAAACTCGTCATCCAAACTGGTATTATTAAGTGAAAACACCACTTTAATATTCAGTGTTTAATATGTAAATTTTCTATTTACATATTCTACTTCTGAGACAATGCTATACAAGAGACTTTTTTTATTTATTGCTTTGATGTTTCAATAAACTAAATTTGTTCAAATTTCCTTTTCAATGAGATGATTGTTAGCTCTACACATATTCCATGAATCAAACATGTGATCAGATTCCAATTCATGTTCCAGAAATACTAACTTTAACTAGGGATATTTATTTGCATGAGACTACATATATTGATGCTATGTCAGCCTAGTCATCCCATTAGCATACAATTACCCATAGCACATTTCTTTGTAATTAGGCTCATTATAACTGATCTTGTAAACAATCTGGAGTCCTGGTTCAAACCTGTCCTTCCTATTGCTTAAGAGCTTATTCAAATTTGAAGGGGTTTTGAAGCTGCCATTATATGCATCAGCACATATATTATAACTATTGTGACAAGTCAGGTACAAAGGAAAGACATCCACTTATTTGTGTCACCATAATCTAGGTGAGTATTTAACTTTGAACAAAATTACTTAAAAGCTCTAAATAAAATGTTACGCTTAGAGCCTGCATTGACCAAGTCTTTGATATACTTTTCAATGTTATTTTTGATTTACTTAGTACTTGCATAACATTTGATTTTCTATAGGGAAAACATTTAAAGCACCAGTTTATGTGAGGTGGGAATACATAATTGGGGATGCATTACTTCTTGGATGTTGAAAGGTTTGATCACCATTTTATATTTCACATTCAGATCTCTGCTCATCTTCTTGTTCTATAATCCATATGAAGGATGAGCTCTGCATTAAATTATTCTGTATTTTATTAATATTATACTCCGATGCACAAATCAGCTATTCATCTATGGAGTGCATATAAAATAAATTATTTGTTGCAGCAATATATTGGGAAATAATTGTCTCCTCATATTTAATTAGCATTAAGCTACAGAGTATTCCATTTATCAGCAATCCCTTAGGCCAGCCATGCTCCATCCTATAAAATTTGTTGTTAGATAATGCAATAGTGTCACTATCAAACCATCTAAGAGTATTAATGATGAACTCAATCTTACTCTGTTTAAAGCCTGGACTTATTAATATTTCATGGGTTATATCTATACACAAATGATGTGAAATTGAACCATATAATTCAGCTATATCAAATGATGCAAGTTTAGACTTGAAATTCAATTTATTTACACTCAGCAGCCACATACACACAAATGAGAATTTATTTATAAAGCCACCAAATCCCACATAATCAGTGAGCCATTCTGCTATAAATTTAAATGTTTATAAAAATAAGCACCCTCAAAATCTATTAATAGTCTAAGAAGGCTATTTATTTTATGAACCTTTAGTTTCATAAAAAATTTTGATGGAATGACAGCTGTATGGTAAATTATCTAATATTCTTCTATGCTGACAGCCTTATTCTGATGTTTTATTAATATGGATACCATGAATTTATACTTCATTCATTTTAAATTGGAAGTTCCAACTAGTTTAAATTTTAACTTATCAATTTTCTCTGGTGACTTTACAGCTATATTCGTCAATAGTTAATACAACAAACCTGTTGTCCTCATCTTCTTTCAAACATTTAATTTGATTAGTCTGCAAATACTTTCTTAACTTTTTGTATATTCTTTATCTACTTGATTTCTTTTATTTCAGTGGCTTTTAGATAACAATAAATTTATTTAAGAATATTTATTTCCATAACAATGTTTGGATCATAAGTCCTCCACAGTTATTTTGGATATATCAATATTTGGACAATAACCCAACAAAAGTTTATTATAGTTTATGTTTGACACAGTTCATCTTTGGGATCCCATTTTCCTGTATGCGCATATATACTAATAGGTTAGATGAATCATTTATTCATCATTGATTATATATATTTATCTGGTGTATCCATTAATCCTTGAGTTATGACTCTTGTATAGAATATTATTTTGATCCAGGTACAGATGTATTTTAATTATAAGTATTTATAATTCCTTCAGGTATAAATGTATATTATATCTCAGCATTTCTAATTCTTCCAGGTATAAACATAATTTGTATATCAATATTTGTAATTCATCCAAATATAGATGTATTTTAATTGTAAGCATTTATAAGATGTCTATTATATCTCAGCGTTTCTAATTCTTCAAGGTATAAACTTATTTTGTATATCTGCATTTGTAATTCATCCAGATGTAGATGTATTTTAATTATAAGCAATTATAATTCCTTCAGGTATAGATGACTATTATATCTCACTATTTCTAATTCTTCAAGGTATAAAAATATTTTGTATATAATTCATCCATATATAGATGTATATTATATGCAAGTATTTAATATTTATTCAGGTATAGACGTATATTACACATATAAGCAGTTTGTGAATTTTTCTTTATTTTATTTTTTGCTGATGAGATTTTACGAAAGGACTTACAAAATAATAATCTAATAGTGATTTAATCATAGGTATGTGACATTTGTAAGATCCATAAATAATAAATCGAGCATCAGCTCAAGAATTATTAACTTTCAAAACTTTATTTTGCTTCAGCACAAGACAAAATGCTTAAATGTATTATTTATTCTGTACATTGTTATGTTATATAGTCAATTCCTTGCAGTTATATTTGATCTCTATATGAAGATTTCACTCTATTTTACTGATATTTTAATTTATTATTACTATTTTATTTTCATTATAGAACTCTAGGAGGCGTTCTCTCTGCAATAATTGGTAGATGGGAATTAAATTTAGTGAAGAAAAATCAAATATAATGATGATTAATAATGGGGAAAGAGAAGATGTAGAATTTTTATTGGGGGATGTAAAGTTAGGTGTGGTGGATAGATATAGTTATTTTGGAATAATCTTAAGAAATCAGGAAAATTGCTTGGTTGAATGGGAGAAAAAATTGGTAAATGAAGCAAAGAAAAGAAAGGGTTTAGTAAAAAAAATTAACAGTATTTTCATATAATAAATATGATATAGCTAGAATTGTATGGAAGGCAGTTGTAGTAGCAGGATTAACATATGGTAATGATGTGTTATGTGTTAGTAAAAGGGTATTAGATTACTTAAAGAAAGTACAAAGGGAAGTAGGAAGATATGCATTAGATGCAGAGGTATGGACAGCAAAGGAGGCAATTCAAGGAGAAATGGGATGGTCAAGTTTTTACATGAGAGATGCAAAATGTAAAATGAAAATGTTTGGTAGGTTGCAGTTTATGGATAATAAAAGAGTAGCCAAAATAGTATTTAATTGGGTTATGAGTAAAGGGCAGGCAACAAGATGGATGAGGAAGGTAATGCGGAATGCAAAGGATTTGGATAAAGAATTTATATAAATATACTTGTATAAAAGGTGGGATGATTGTATTAGGAGGATTGTTGAGTGATATAGTGGTAAGGAATGGGATAAAAGAATAGATGCATTAATAAAGAATACGGAGTTGGAGAGATGGAGAACTAGTATGGAGAGTAAAAAGAGTTTACATATATATAAAAGTAAATGGAACATTGGGTGTGAATTAATTTATGATAATAGTAAGGAAAGTATCTTATTGTTTAAGATTCGAATGGGCTCTTTAGCGACAAGAGAATATACATGTAAATGGAAAAATATGAGTGATTTACTCTACAAATTGTGTAAGGAAGATATAGAAAATATTAAACATATGTTGATTGAATGTAAATGCTTGAAAGCAGAAAGGGTCCAAATAATGAAGTTATGGGAGAATAAATATGAACTAAGTGATTATACAGAAAGTGGGTTATTGTTTTTTATGCTGGATTTGGGAAAAGATAAGGGGGATTTAGATATAAAGGCCATAGAGTTGACAAAGATCATGTTGTGGAAATGGAATGGAGCAGATTATGGGAAAGCTTAGGGTGAGGCATGAAAGGGGAAGGGGAAGTAGCTAACAGGTTTTTTTGGGCATAGTTGCTGAGTGATTCCTGACTCTGTTTAAGGAGAAGTCATGGTACATCACATCACATTACAGAAAGTGGATTATTGGTTTTTATGCTGCGGTTCAGAAAAGATAAGAGTAATTTAGATATAGAGATCATAGAGTTGACAAAGATTATGCTGTGGAAATTGGATGGAGCAGAATATGGAAAAACTTAGAGTGGCGAATGGAAAATAGTGGCTAACAGGTTTCTCTGGGCATAATTGCTGAAAGATTCTTGACTTCGTTTAAGGAGAAGCCACAGTACATCACATCAGATCACATTAATGTTGAAATAGGTGATTAACATTTGAAAAGGGCATAAAGCCATGTGCTGAAAAAGCGTTTTTATGCATAATTATTATTATTAATATATATATATATATGTAGCTGTTGTATATAATTTTTATTAATTGTTATAAGTCAATAAATATTATTAGATTTTAGACGAAATATCTTAACCCTTTTAATTACACAAACAATTTAATACATATAAATAAACTGTAAATACATTTGGATAGAAAAATTATATTAAAAAATTGTTTAGATCTATTTTAGGTGTTTTGATATTTAAAAAAAACTGCTCTTGGAAAATGATTATATGGTAAGGAAAGTCCACGAGTAATATTATAGAAGTTAGATACTGGAAAAAAAAATTGTTTGTAAAAAAATCCGAATATATATATTATTTTTACTTTATTTTTAAAATCATTTTATATTAAAAAACTACACATTTTAGAAATCATATTAATAATGTCAAATATTCAAATTCAAATACAGTCTATTACTATAAAATTATTAATAAACTAAAGTTTAATCAGAAACAAATGCTAAGCAAATAAGATGCACGTATGTGAATAATGAAAAAAATGATTTTCATTTACTTGTAAAAAGTTTGAAATAGTAATTTGATCTACTTAATTTATTTCATGTTGTTATATATTTCAACTGTATATATAGGATGTAATCATTTAAATGACGTGTGCTTTAATGGATATCATGCTAAACGTTATTTAGTTGTTTTAAAAGAAAAAAAGTATATCAATTCTTAATAAAACAAATTTGAAAACTTAAACATACATATGTTGAAAAGATAAATAATCACCATTAAAGTATGAGGATTGTCTATCTTAATATATATCTGAGCACTTATAGTATATATGTGTAGAGATGATAATCTGGACCAACTGATGAGTGCTGGTTTAGTATGAAATACGTATATTGGTGATTATTTATATTTTCAATATATGTATGTTTAAGTGTATCAGTGTTATTAGATGGAGTGGAGAGTGGTGGGTCGTGTGAAAGTCTGTGCTCATACCTTAATATTACATATATTTAGACACAGGTATAAATAAGCCTATGTTTTAGTTATTAATATAAATTATATAATGTGTTTTTATACATTAAGTGTTTCAATGTAAGGAAAATATAATGTTATTATCTAAAGAAATTTAATTTTGCAATAAAATATGAAAATTATTTGATAACTCTTGAGAAAAAAATTATCATTAACTATATATATATATATATTTAAACAAGTAAAAGCTTTTTTCGCATCTTTTTATTATCAAATATGTTTGTTATATAAATATTGAGGTGGAACAAAATATTATAATTTAGTTGTAGTAAGATATAACTTTGTATATTATAACAGGCAAAACTGTATATACGTATTGCCACTCATTAATTATTAATATATATTTATTAATGAAACTTATATAATTTATAAAAATATTGATGTAAGTAGATTGAAAGATAACACTATTTATAGAGTGGCCAAAATCTGCTTGAATTAAAACTTAACTATACTTTGGTATGTTGATTGGGTGGGGGAGGTACACCCCAATATATAAAAAGATTAGGAAAAACTAAAGATAAGAGTTTAATTTATTTTTTTGTAAATCGAATGAATCTCTAATTACACATTATCAATAATTTTATAAAGCAAACCACTCCTGAAAGAAAAATCAGGTAAGAAAATTAAACCTGGAGTAGAAGCAATAAGCGAAAATATTCATTTGCTTTCTGTCTATTGTTAATAACGCTAAATTTAAAAATAAGATGTTAAAGATGGAATAAAAAAACGCTAGTGGAAGAAGAGGAATATAAACTGCAAAAATCTATAAAAAGAGTTTTGTTTTTAAGAAAAGACACTCTTTGCGTGTTTAAAAAAAGCTGCACCAATTATGATGTATGGTTAGTATACTCATGATTACATCTGGGAACTCTTTTCCCATGGTCCACTCTGCAATTTTCCAACTGTGAAATTGTGTAATCTTCCCAAAGGACCTGTGCAACACTTCAAGCTAGCTGAGGTAGTTGTTTTTGATGTTAATCAACCTATTAGAGGTGTAATCAAATTCCCTGTACCAGATAAACAAACTGTCTTCATATCTACTTTATACGTGAGCTCATGTCTTCAAGCACCTGTTTGTTATCACAGACTGTCACAGATGAACTGTACATCTACAGACTGGGTAAAATTTAAGTGCATAGTGCTTGCATAATTGGCCTCATTTTGATATTAACTGCTAAAACACATTCTGTTTAAATTAACTGAGTGAGATTAGAATTATATAGATAAAAACAGAAAAGGAGCAAATCTCATACAAAATTGTTTTTAACATGTATTGATCTATTATGTAATTCTTTTGATATCTAGTTATCATTGTTTCCTTTTATATTTTATTAATTTTGTGTATATGTGAAGTGTGATTCGATTGATCCCCAGACTGTCTATGTTATTAGTTAATTTGATTCTGTAAGTTTGCTAAGGGTTTCTTACTGTTGAGTGCATATTCTAAATTAACATAAATTGGAGAGATATTTCATATTATTTCATAGTATCATCTTATTATGTGTGCTCAGTCTATCCTTCTTATCATAATAGGGTTAGTATAATAATTAAATTCACATAATATTGATCTCAATGTTTAGATTAATAAATTTTCTCACCTCTTCTTCCTGGTGTTGTCATTTCTTGGATCAGACTTTCCTGTTTTCTTTACTAAAATTAATTGTACCAATCTCAGGTTAATTGTGCATTTCACATATACTTCTCAAGAATGTTATTTTTTGCTTTATGTATATAATAGTAAAAATCAGTCATATATCACATGACCTATATAGCTTGTATTACCAATATGTAATATATAAAGAGCCTGCTAGCTACTAGCTCTAAACAAGCTTAATTATTTTATTTTTTATGATAAATGCATTTATTTTAGAGATTTATATTTGATTTTAAACATGGATTGTAATTGACCTTATGTGGGAGAAAGTGGTAGAACTTGTAGGGGATTCAAAAGAGACATTCATTTTATTTCACATTACACTGTTTTTGAAAAGTTATTCAACAATTTATTCATGGATCAAGATTTATATTTGTAAAGTTTTAAAACTGTTAGAAATTATTAATTAGTTAGCATTGTCCATCTATTGTGTTTTGGATATTTTATTGGACATAGAAGTAAAAAAATATGGTGGATATTCACATATATAAACTAATTGTTTATTGTGACATGTATGGTGGCTAGTAAAAATAAATTATGACCAGCAACCAAAGGTAGAAAAGAGGGAAGTTATTCTAGTATAGTTTGGTGATGTGATGTGATGTGATGTATTTTGGCTTCTCCTTAAACGAAGTCAAGAATATCTTAGCAATGATGCCCAGATAAACCTGTTAGCCATTTTATTCTCCATTCCCCACTCTTAAGTCTTCCCATATTCTGCCCCATCCCATTTCCACAACATACTCTTTGTCAACTCTATGGCCTTTATATCTAAACCACCCTTATCTCTTCCAAACCCAACATAAAAACTAATAACTCCTTTTGTATAATCTCTTTGTTCATGTCTATTCTCCCATAACTTCATTATCTGTACCATTTCTGCTTTCAAGCATTTACATTCAATCAACAGGTGCCTAATATTTTCTATACCTTCCTTACACAATTTGCACACTAAACTATCCATGTTTATTTATTATATTTCTTGTTGTAAAATTATAAATATAAATATTTTTTATTATTAAATTAATAAATATGTTTATTCCAGGCTTTGCCCTGATATACCCTCTAGTGATCATACATGTCTACAAACCTCAACTTGTACCATATAGTAAAATTCTTTTAAAAAAAAAATAAATTTGGTGCTCCAACTAAGGAATATCAAATATAAAATATTATAAGAGAAGGGAAAAGAAAAAATAAAGTAAAGTATTTGAGCATTTGTACATCAGTTGTGGGATTAGATAGGTTCAGGGGGTGGGGGTAGAGAGAGGAATAGAGAGGGAAGAGAAGTTCTGTTTGTTTATTTTCTAAGAGAAGAGTGATGAGATGGAATTTTTCTACCTTATAATAAAATATTATATTTTAGTTGTAGTAAGTTATAATTTTGTATATTACATATATTTATTAATGAAATCTATAGAATTTATAAATATATTGTCATAAGTAGATTGATAATGCTATTTATATGGTGATCAAAATCTGCTTAAATTAAAATTTAATTATACTTTGTTATGTTAATGGAGGTGTAGTATGCTCCAATATATAAAAAGAACAGGAAAAATTAAAGAAAAGAGTTAAATTTAATTTTTTGTAAATCAACTGAGTCTCTAATTATACATACAAATAATTGTCAATAATTTTATAAAGCAAATTACTGCTGGAAGAAAAATCAGATAAGAAAATTAGATCCAGAGTAAAAGCAATAAGAGAAAATACTTATTTGCTCTCTGTCCATTGTTAATAATGCTAAATTTACAAATAAAGTGGTAAAGATTGAATTTTAAAAATGCTATTGAAAGGAGTGAGATATAAACTACAAAAATGTCTAAAAGGAGTTTTGTTTTTAAGAAAAGATATTGCAATTTTAAAAAAGCTGCATTATGATGATGTCTAGCTAGTACAACCATGATTACTCCTAGGGGCTCTTTTCCTACAGCTGGTTCTTCAACTCTATGACCATGAAGCCATATCTTCTGCCCAAAGTACCTGCGCAAGACTTTAAGTTAGCCAAAGATAAAAGCAAATTTTCATATTTCAACATTTGAATAGTTATTGTCAACATATTAGAGTTACAATCAGAATCCCTTTTCCAGTTAAATGAACTGTCTTTATATCTATTCCATACCTGGGACCCTCTCTTTGAGTACCTGTCTGTCACTGCAGAATTTTCCAATCAACAGTGCAACATCTATAGACTAGGTAAGTATTAAGTACACAATATATGTGTAATTGAATTATTTCAATATTAATTACTAAAAGATATTGTGTTTAAAATAACTGAATGAAATTAGAAGTGTAGATTTAAAAATAAAAAGAGGATGCACCTCGTACAAAATTATTTTTAACATCTATTGTTCTATTATGTTATACTTTTGATATCTAGTTATCATTGTTTCTTTTTATATTTTATTGACTTTATGTGCAAGTGAAGTGTGATTTGATCTATCCCCATGCTGTTTAAGTGTGTAAGTTTGTTAAATGTTTCTTACTCCTGAGAACATATTCTAGATAAACTTAAGTTGGAGGGAGATTTGATCTTATTTCATCTTATGTTTTTCCAGCTTACCCTTCTTGTCACAATGGAATTGTTATAATTACAAAATTTGGATAATATTGATCTTAACATTTAGATTAATAACTTTACTCGCTTGTTCTTCTTAGTATTGTTATTTCTTGGACCAGTCTTTTCCACTTCCTTTAGTAAAATTAATACTGCCAACCCAAGATTAATTTTACATTTCACATATACCCTCATATATTTACATGAGAATTAATTTCGACCTTAGACAAGAATAAATTGTAATTGATCTTATGCGGGAGAAATGGTTGGATCTTGGAGTGGATTTAAAAAAGAACGAATCATTTTGCTTTACATTATACTGTTTTTGAAATAAATAAAAGTTATTTAACAATTTAATCATGTGTTAAGATTTGTATTTATATAGTTTTAAAACTGTTAGATAATTATTGATCACATAGCATTATCTATCTACTGCATTTTCAATATGGATAATAATTAACTAAAATATGATGGATATTCATTTATAAGAACTAATTGTTTATTGTAGCAAGTATGGTAACTAGTAAAAATTAATTATGACCAGCAACCTAGAGGTAGAAGAAAGAGAAGTTAGTCTAGCATAGTTTGGTTTTAAGCTTTGAACTAAGTGGCACCCTCCAATTATCATATATGTCTGTATGCATCAATTTACGTCACCACAATATATATATATATATGTTCAAAAGATGGCGCTTCACCAAAACCACCGAACAAGTGTAAGATTTGTTTACATAAACGAAAAAAGAGTCAGAAATTAACTACCTCTTTCATTTGCTCACCCCCAGATCAGCTGATTTGCTCTCCTCATTGGGGGATAGAGGTAGTTAATTTCTGACTCTTTTTTCGTTTATGTAAACAAATCTTACACTTGTTCGGTGGTTTTGGTGAAGCGCCATCTTTTGAACATAAATAACAAGTGATAGCAGGTTACGTGATTAACTTGTTTTTGTTTTTCATATATATATAATGTCCATTAATTAAAAACAAAATTATAATTGAAATAATGAATTTAATGGTTTACAAATTATTACAAACAATCCTTGGTATTAAATTTATACAGCTGTTCAACTTTATGCTACAACAATTTGGGAATACCTGAAAAACTTTACAATTCTTGAAAAAATGAAGTTTACATTTCAGCTTAATAATCTTTTTACATTGTCTCCACCATTCCTTAATGCATTGTATTCAATATACACCTGGGTCTCTTTTTACATGGACTTATTTAACACGATTTTGAGTTACGCGATTCGTGTTTCACCGGAAGTCGATTTCCGATAATGCGCTATTACTTTAAATAATAAATTTCGTGCACTTACGTTATATTGAAAGTAATAGCACATTATGGAATTTGACTTTCATCTTAGTAATTTCAATATTTTCAGTGCTTTATAATAGTAATATTTTATGCAATAATGAAATTAAAATCATGATTTCCACATTTTATGTATACACATATTAAATTTTACAAGATTGTAATGTAAATTTGTTCAAACATTGTGCATGTTAATTTTGCATTTTAAATCACATTCTGTTTTTGCTTTTTAAAAAAGAACGTAAGCATTTTAAATCACATTCTGTTTTTGCTTTTTAAAAAAGAACGTAATCAATTATTATTTTCTTATTAATGACACTAATCATTAACATGCTCTTAAATTCCAGTGAGAGCTAAATGATTGTATGTCTGGATATCACGAGCTTTGTAAACAATTAATAAAATCGTCTCAAAGATTAATTACGTTGTCACCAGAAAATCATAATAATTAAAACGTGCATAAAAAAATGTAAATTACTTTACTGTGAATTATGCATAAACATATATTTTGAATAAAATTAAATATTATAGTTAAAAAAAGTTTGTCTTGTATCAATTTTTTTCAAATTTGAAATTTTTTATTAGTCATATTTTATTTCCTTATTTTTTTTTTGCGCGAATTTGAACATAATTTTATGTTGGTGCTTTCCTTTTACGCGACTTTTGAAAAATCACAGACTGCATCCCCCCTTTTTCAATGTAAGTTACGTCTATTTTTGCGCGATTTCGTTTGCGCATGTTTTCTGAGGAACCTATCTATCGCGTAAAATGAGACCCAGGTGTATGTAAAATAAATAAAATGTCCGTTAATTAAAAACAAAATTGTAATTATAATTGAAATAATAAATTTAACGATTTACAAACTATTACAAACAATCCTTGGTATTAAATTTATACAGCTGTTCAACTTTATATATATATATAACTTCATTCAAAAACCACACCATTAATGTTTTTTAGACTGATATTGAAGAAATCGTGCACTTACCAGGTTTTTTAATTGCAAAGTAATGTGAATTTAAGCTGTATTCTATCCAAGTTTTGCCATATCAACATTTTAAATACATTTCTATTATTTATTAACATTTTTTAAAAGTCAAAAATATTTGTTTAAAAATTTTTAATATTAATAATAATTTGAACTGTACAACTTCATTATATTGTTAAATTTTGATCAAAAGATTTCAAAATTGATTTTCTGTTACATAAAAGAATTAAAGCAGAGTGTAGTTCACTCAATTGAGGGGAACAGTGTACTCAATTTGCTGCAGAATACTCAAACTTTACACGATCTCCAAAGTTAATAAAACTATGATTATTTTTAAAAATCATTTTCAAAAAGTGTACATAGATTTTATGTTTAATAGTTTTATTGTTTTCAGAATTATTAACAAAAAAGCTAAAATTTAAAACGATTTCCATTTACCTAAATAATCGTTTTTGTTTAGTGCATTACTATCTCAGAAAATTCAACCCTATTCATTTTTAATAAAGTTATGTAGATTATATATAGCAATCATTAAGATAATCAATTACATGACATTGCTATTAGTTCCAGTCAAGTATATTTATATCATTTGACTTGCTGCTTGATTCTTTGTAGCTTCTCATCTGCATCACAGCTGATTGTTTGAAATTTTGTTTTCTTTTTTAAATTGTGCGAAAACTATAAGCATGATGTTAACAGAAATTCCAGCATTCGTTGCTGCTTAGTGCTATTTTTGTAATGATATATATTACATTTATATCAGATACATTTTGAATTTTTTACAAATTCTTTTAAAAGTAGATTTAATTTTTTTTTCTGGTTAAGTTACTAGTTTACATAGAGTGATAAAAGCAGAAATTTGTTATTGCCCTTATAACCCTAATATAATGGATTAAAAATTTACTGATAATTTGGATATGAAGGCCTTCAATGTGATATAAACTTAATCGTGTAATTGCAGAATATTGTGAGTTATTAATTTTAATTTTTAATATTTTACATTTTTTAAAATTATTTGATGAAATCATATATTAATTTGTTTGCATTTGTATTGGTGTGTGTGTGTGGCATATAATAATCATGTAATGGTGGAATATTGTAAGTTATTAATTTTAATTTTTAATATTTTTTTAATTATTTGATGAAACAGTTAAATTTGTTTGCATTTATAGTATATAAATTATATAATATTAAATCATTTATGCTCTTTATTATACAGTATATGGTTTTTATAATGTAATTATAAGTCTCTGATCCAAGTTTGAAGCAATCTTATTTTATAGACATAATGATTTTCAAAAGATTTAATAATTTATTTTACTATGTTTATATTTGTATTGGTGTGTTTGTGTTTGCCCTTGCATGTTTGTATAACAAGTAATGATTTAAATCTATAGAGTAGGGCAATGTAAATTTTAAAAACTGATAATCAAATACACCTGGGTCTCTTTTTACGCGATAGATAGGTTCCTCAGAAAACACGCGCAAACAAAATCGCGCAAAAATAGACGTAACTTACCTTGAAAAGGGGGGAATATGGACTGTGATTTTTCAAAGATCACATAAAAGCAAAGCTCCAATGTAAAATTACTTTAAAATTTGCACAAAAAAAATAAGAAAATAAAATATGACTAATAAAAAATTTCAAATTTGAAAAAAATTGATACAAGACAAACTTTTTTTTAACTATAATATTTAATTTTATTCAAAACAATATATTTTTATGCATAATTTACAGTAATTTACTTTTTTTATACATGTTTTAATTATTATCACTATTTTCTGTTAAACAGGTTCATTTGCAAACTGGTAAAAAATACAACTAGCACCAACGTCACTCTCATGTTGTGTTAATGGTTTTCTGGAGACAATGTAATTAGTAATTAATCTAACAACTAAAAATTAAATTCTTATTTTTGTCTTTAATTTTTTAATTTTCAGTTTTAATTGTGCCCACTGCTATTACTCACCTTTTAAAAATAAACTTGCGGATACTAAATGATTAATAATTGATTACGTTCTTTTTTAAAAAGCAAAAACAGAATGTGATTTAAAATGCAAAATTAACACGCGCAATGTTTGAACAAATTTACATTATAATCTTGTAAAATTTAATGTGTGTATACATAAAATGTGGAAATCATGATTTTAATTTCATTATTGCATAAAATCTTACTATTATAAAGCACTGAAAATATTAAAATTACTAAGACGAATGTCGAATTCCAATAATGTACTATTACTTTCAATATGACGTAAGTGTGCAAAATTTATTATTTAAAGTAATAGTGTATTATCGGAGTGCAACTTCCAGAGAAACATGTATTGCGTAACTTCAAAATTGCATTAAATAAATCTGTGTAAAAAGAGACTCAGGTGTATATAGAAAGATTGCAATGCAATCACAAAATTTACTGGGTATACTATCATGTGAAAATATAAACTCTTAAACCCAATAAAGAGACATTTCAAATAGTGTGTGTGTGTAATGGTAGCTCAATGGTTATGCATATAGCAATGGAATGGTATACTGGCAAAGAATCAAATTCTGATGCTTGCCTATGCCTTGATACTCATGCTGTGAAGTCAGTAGTTTTGCCACATCTTATATCACATTATTTTCAAGTCTATAGTTAGCAAATGAGCTATATGCAAATAAATTATATTTATGTGGGAGAATAAATATAACAAGAAAGCATCACTGGTGTGCACAAAGAATATAAACATCACTGATGTACACAAAAAATATAAAATGAAGATCTGAAACTCATTTTATCAGTGATATAGACAGTAGCCTACAATTTCTAGTTTTAGATAGACAAGAACCCAATTGGTATGATGACAAATGCATATTCATCTTCTGAAAATGATTTTTTGTATCTTTTATAAGAACAGATCTTTGTCTTATAGATGCCTTTGAGATTTGGTAACTTTTGGGTCACAAGATAAAAATGAAGAATTCATATGCGACTTGTTTTTGGAGATTCTGAAGCTATCGATTATCTCAGGTAAGAAGTATTATACATGGTTTAAAAGATAATTTTGTGAGAAATATAAAGAAATTATCAATGAAAATGTAATTTAAACTTAGTTAATGATAAATTAGAAATTATGAACAAACAATAATGTAATAATTATGTTGGATGTTAAAATTTCTTTTTTTCTTATTTTTTGAATGGGAATCACTATTTCACTTAATACTATTGTTTTTATTAGTTTTTCTAGTTTCTATCAATGTAAAGATTTTTGCTCTAACATAATTAAAACTGAAGTTATTGTGAAAATTGTATCTCAGGTCAATTTTTTTTTTAAAAATTCAATATGGCGTCTGGGACCATACCAGTTATTAATAAAATCAAACAAGTAATGCAATTAATTATTACCAATTCAAATTATCAGGTAGTCATCTATTGAAGGAATTTATTTGATAATATCATTTTAGATAAATACGTGAACAATTATAAATATTTTTTTTTATTATGTTATTCAGATTATTTTTCATTTTTAATCGAGATACACTTTAAATTTAATTTAAAATTAATATAACAATTAATTAATTTCAACATGAATAATATGTGGTATTTTAGATATTCCAAAATACTTTCAATCTTCCCATGATCTTAAAAAATATTTCATCTAAAATTACATATTTGAATGTAAATTTCTATTTGACTTTTCAACTATTTGTTTGAGCTGAGATTATAATCCCCTTTTTGGTCATCATCATCATCAAACATTATCAATCCACTGCAGGATGAATGTCTCTCCAAGTTTAATCCATCTTCTCCGATCTTTAGCTTCTCTTCTCCCCAACACCCCTGCACATTTTCTTATTTCATCCATCCATCTCACATGTGGTCTCTTTCTGGGTCTTTTACAATCTCTTGGAATCCAGTTTAAAATTTCAATTGTCCATCTATTATCATCTCTTCTAGCAATATGTCCAGCCCAACTCCATTTCAATCTTTTAATTTTTTCAATAAGGTCAGTAACACCTGTTTGTTGTCTTACCCATACATTGCGTTTTCGATCTCTTCTTGTTACTCCCAACATACATCTCTCCATACTCCTTTGAGTGGTCTGAAGTCTCTGTATTGCTCTTCTATTAAGTGTCCAAGTCTCAGATCCATAAGTAAGAACTGGTAAAACACATTTGTTAAAAACCATCCTTTTCAAACACATAGGCATATTTCCTTTTAGTATCAAGTTATTTCTACCAAAAGCACTCCAACCAAGTTTAATTCTATGATTAATTTCCTCCATTATGTTTCCATCTGTATTAATAATCTGACCAAGGTATTTGTAACTGTTAACTTCTTCTAATTCTTCATAATCAATCTTTATTTTCATATTTTGAGCAAATCGATTAAACATTACTTTAGTCTTTTTAACATTTATCTTTAGTCCTACTTTTCTACTTTCATCTGCTAACTCCTGCAACATTTCCTGCAGCTCTGAAGCATTATTTGCAAAAACAACTACATCATCTGCAAAATCTAAATGACTTAAATACTCTCCATTTACTTTCACTCCTTTAGTTTCCCATTTTAATCCACAAAATACTTCTTGCAGCACTGCTGTAAAGAGTTTTGGAGATATGGAGTCACCTTGTCTTACACCTTTCTCAATGTTGATTTTTCCAGTATCATTATGTAATCTAATTGTTGCTGTTGCATTTTTATAAATATTCTTTAAAATATGACAATATCCTGGATCTATACCTTGATGATCCAATGCTTTAATCACTGAAGAAATGTGTATAGAATCGAATGCCTTTTCATAATCTACAAATCCAAAACATAATGACAACTCATATTCGTTTGTCCTTTCTATGACTTCTCTCAATACCTGGATATGATCTATTGTACTAAAACCACTTTTAAATCCAGCTTGTTCTCTTGGTTGGTGGAAATCCAAAGTTCTCTGTAGACGAGTTGTAATTATCTTGGTAAAAATTTTATATAAAACTGATAAAAGGCTGATAGGTCTGTAATTTCTAATATCTTCTTTATCACCTTTTTTAAATATTAATATTATTACTGCATTCTTCCAATCTTCCGGTACATCTTTATCATTTAGACATTTGGTATATAACTTTGCTAAAATTGTTTCTATTTCTTCACCTGCTTCTTTTAATATATCAATTATAATTCCATCATTTCCTGGAGCCTTTCCTTTCTTCATACACTTAATTGCATGTCTCACTTCTTCATTTAAAATTCTGGGCAATTCGGAAGATGTAATAGATATAGGAGGTACTTGTTCTTTATTACTATATAATTCTTGATAAAAATCTTCTACCAATTTCATGATGTCATCTCTCTTTTTAGTAATAATTCCATCTTTTTTTCTTATTGCAGATATAAATTTCCTACCAATACCAAAATGTTGTTTAACATTTTTGAGACTTTTATTTTCTTCTACAGCTTTCCTTGCTATTTCACAGTTATACTTTCTTATATCATTTTCAACTCTTTTCCGTACCATTTTACAAAATTCGAGATATTCAATTCTTTTTAATACATCATTTTTGTATATCTTCATATTCCTTCTTTTCTTCATAAATTCTCTAGTCTCAGTAGAAATTTTATTAGTCAATTGCTGCTTTTTTCTACCAGCTATGTTTGTTGCAGTTTTTAAAAGTGTATCAGTTATTTTCATATTAATTTCATTCAAATCTGAATCATGTTCAAAATCTCCTAACACTTGAAACCTATTTGTAAGTTCTAATTTAAATTCATTAGAATGTTTCTGAAGATTAGGAATATCAACTGTAAATATTGTTTTTCTTAATAAATTTTTGTCTCTCTAGTTTTACATTAACACGTAACTTACACCTTACTAATCGATGATCACTTCCTGTGTTAAATTTATTAAGAACATTACAATCTTGAAATATGTATTTTCTGTTAGTCAAAATATAATCCAATTCTGCTGTACCTTCATTTGGATGCTTCCATGTCCATTTCCTTTTAACATTTTTCTCAAAAAAATGAATTCATAATATAAAGTTTTTCCTTCTCTGCAAACTCCACAAGTCTATGTCCTCTCTCATTTCTATTACCATAACCAAAATTACCTACAACACTTTCATCTTTCATTTGTTTACCAATTCTAGCATTAAAGTCTCCCATAACAATTTTAAAATGTTGTTTACTCTGATCAAAAGCCTTTTGTACATCCATATAAAAATCTTCTACTACTTCATCACTATGAGAACTTGTTGGGGCATAAACCTGAATTATCTGCATTTGGTATCTGCTATTAAGTTGTATAACTAATCTTGCCACTCTGTCCGATACACCATCAATCTCCACAATATTGTTCTTCCACTTTTTATTTATAATGAATCCTACTCCACTTGTATTTCCAATATGTGTGCCTTTATAATAGAGTATATGTCCACTTTTTAAATCAATTGTTTCTTCTCCTTTTCTTCTAACTTCACAAAGTCCAATAATGTCCCATTTAATATAAGACAGTTCTTCTTCTAATTCTTGCAATCTTCCTTCACTTGAAAGTGATCTGCAGTTGTAAGTACCTAAATAAAAAGTCGTCATCAAATGGCAGCCTGGGTCCGCAATCAGGGGATTCTTAGCACCCTCCGCCTTCGGCCACCAACCGCTGCCTTGGTTGGTGACTTTACAGCCTCCTGGGAATAAGGGCCATGCTTTATTTTTGTCTGTCATAATTGTATATATGTATTGGAAAAATATTTATCATTTACACAAACATTCATTCTGCCTTATCAGGCACTGAGAAGAAAGACCATGGTGTTTCTTGATCTTAAACTCAGAGGTAAAAAGCCAATAAACTCACCACGCTGGCTAATGCATGTTGGTGAGCAGCCCATCCATGTTTGTATACTATATGAATAATTACATAGTAATAACAGCTGCAACGACAAGAACGTATGGAGTGGACATTAGGAATTTGCCCTGCTCGGTTCTTTTAAGGCCTCCAAGAGGAATTAGACGTAATTACCTTTACCACGTTAAGTAAGAATCTTTTGTATATACTGAAAAATGTATCTAAAAGATTTTTTACTTTCTGATATATAAAATGAAAGTTTATATTCATTCTGATAAGCAAAATTTATCTAAGGTCAACAGCTTCTTTGTATCAAAGACAACAATTTATCTAAACTACGTATATTGGTGATTATTTATCTTTTCAATCTGTGTTATGAGATAGTGTGGAGAGTGGTGGTTGTGGGAAAGTCTGTGCTCATATATCCTTTATATTACATATATAGACACAGGTATATAATAAGCCTGTGTTTCAATTATTACATAGTAGAGATGTCTGCCCATCCCTTGTATATGTATTAAATGGATTATGTCCTGTACATGAGGGGACAGATTGACCTTAGATCAACATGGGTGTGACAAGAATCTCGGCTTCAGGATGGCCTTTGAGTGTTCCATCATCAGATTTTCAATTGGATGGACGATTGAAGAGTTGGAGTGAGGAGTAGATTGAAGCCTGTCCATTAAAGTATGAAGATTGGCTATCTTAATATATACCTGAGCACTTATAGCATACATGTGTAGAGATGGTAATCTGGACCAACTGATGATTGCTGGTTAAGCATGAAATACATATATTGGTGATTATTTATTTTTTCAACATATATGTGTTCAAGTGTATCAGTGTTATGAGATAGAGTGGAGAGTGGTGGGAGTTGTGTGGGTCTGTGCTCATATACCCTTTATATTACATATATAGACACAGGTATATAATAAGCCTGTGTGTTTCAGTTATTACTAAACTTAATTAACATATTTCTCCCTTTTCATTTCTTTTTTGGTCAGAGAGCTTTAGATTTGAATCCTGACTCTGTTTTCCAAAAAGCAGTTTATTGATTATGCTAAGTTAATTGTTAAATTTACGTTTCCACCTGACAAATATTTAGTATGTCGCTTTGCATAATAAAAACAACACCGTTATTATATAATGAGCTGATATCGATGTTAATTCAGTTTTAATTGTATAAATTAGTTTGTTTTAAGTAATAAGTTTAAAACATTTTCTAAAATCTTATACATATTGTTTTACTACACCTTAATATCTAAATATATTGGCAGTATTAACCTGTGTGGATATAATACTTCCTATGGGGCTGATAATATCACTTTGTTTGACATCTTTAATTAGATTTCTTTCCTTTTTTATGGCATGGCTAATAGAAACAAGATGTACGCTTCTCCTTTTTATTATGCTTTTCTGACATTGCAGATATTATTTTATTTTTACCTACATTTATCAATAATATTTAAATTTATTATAATAAATATTGTTTTAAACGTATGTAGGTGAAGTTAACTTCACCTATATATGTTTAAAGCGTATTATAAATATTACGATCAATTTGCGAAGTAAATTATTCATTACAGAATCATCATCATCATCATCAACCATTATCAATCCACTGCAGGATGAAGGTCTCTCCAAGTTTAATCCATCTTCTCCGATCTTTAGCTTCTCTTCTCCACAACACCCCTGCACATTTTCTTATTTCATTACAGAATAAATATTGTTATTTATATAGCGTGCATATAGTATGTAATAGTATAAATAAGAACTAGCTCCTGAGCATGCGCTTTATCATCTGTACACTCTTCTCTGAACATCGACTTTGAAAGCATAAGTATAAACTTATGCTTAGAGATTACATCTATATAAACCAGTCTATGCTCACGATGTTTAAATAGTGCTTCAATCTATTAGCTATCTGAGTTATAAATTATCAACTGAATTATACAAATGTATTTGAACTACCTCAGAAAAGGGACATAATTTCATTTTTGAACTACCTCAGAAAAGGGACATAATTTCATTTTTAACCACATGCATTAAGATACAAAGTAAATTTTGAATTTACTGTAATAAATATTCTGTTACTTATAGAGCATGTATACATATGTAATATGAGCATGTGCTTTAATAATCTCTAGTTTATATAGAAATAAATTCTACACATAAGCTTATATTTATGCTTGTAAAGTCGATGCTCGCGGAAGAGTTCACAGAGATTATTAAAGCGCATGCTGAGAGGAGTTAGTCCTTATTTATAATATTACATAGGTATGTGTACTATAGAAATAACAGAATATTTATCACAGTAAATTCAAATTTTACTTTCTATTTCATTGCAGGTGGTTAAAAATGAGAGTGTATCTCTCTCCTATGGATCTAATAGGTTTGTACAATTCAATTGATAATTTATAACTCAGGCACCCAATAGATTGAAGCTCTAATTTAACTATGGTGAGAAAAGACTTGTTTATATAGAAATAAAGTCTAAGCATAAATATCCGCTTATGCTTTTTAAGTCTTAAACTTTTTAAGTCAATGCTCAAGGCAGAGTGCCCAGAGATTATTAAAGAACATGTTCAGAGGAGTTGGTCATTATTTATAATATAATAATAATATTTAAACACTTTTTTTATATTCTCAATGCAAAGTAATAATTTTGTTAATTCTTCTAATCCATATTCTTGAGAGTTGTAAATACTATACTGCATGGCAGGAAATTATTTAAACTGTATTGCTATTTATATTAACAATTTGTACAACCAATGAAGATAAGTTAGTTTAAAAAATAGAAATCTATTTCCATTGTTAAACTTTCAATAGAGAGTGATAGAAAAAACCAAAATGTTTCAAAGATCAATCCTGATTAATAAGCAAACTAAATTTTTGTCTAAATTAGTAAACTTTACAGCTGAGGATTATATATTTTTAAAGCTTATTAACTAACTACTTCTGAAGATGTCAAAAACTTTTTACTTTGTTATATATTTAAAACATACTAAAGAAATGGTGCAAAGATGTAGTTTTGATGTTTCAATTGTTAATCCAAATCATTGCCATCTTGTGACTTCATTATCATAATTCAGTATCCATACACTACAAATAACTGCATTCCAATTTTCAAATGGGGTATTTCCTGAATGTCTACTAAAAATATTTAGTCATAAAAGATAACGGCTTTATCTTTCATGAAATGTCCAACAAGTTCATTTTCTGCTACTTTAGATACAATTGTTTTCTCATTTAACAAGAAATCTTGACCATAAAACAATAAACATCACATGATCACTATTTCTTATGCTTGCTCTTAATTGTTGTTAAAACAAGCAAAACTCTCTATATGTATTGCCACTCAGTGCAAGCCAGAGTAATCAGTGGATGCCAAAAGACTTGTGCATAAAATGCCCATCTAGTGCTGATCCTAGTCTGGGGACATTGGATGAGTAGGCACTAGATGGGGATTTTATGCACAAGCCTTCTGGCATCCATTGATTATTCTGGTTGGCACAGTTTGGCGCTACTGTATGGAGAGTTTTGCCTGTTTTGACCATAAAAGAAATAAATCAGAATAAGACTCATAAATAAGTATATAAAGAAGTATTCATTGTTATTTTTGATAGAATAACTTTATTGGTTAGAACATCACTTTAAATTCAATATCCATACATCTAAAGCTCCCAGGTTTAATTCTCTTGCTACGGTCACTGATAGGAGCAGCTACAACTAAAAAGAGAAATTTTGTACTATTCAAAGTGGCATGTTCCA
Organism: Epiperipatus broadwayi; assembly: GCA_028023455.1. NCBI lineage: Eukaryota > Metazoa > Onychophora > Udeonychophora > Euonychophora > Peripatidae > Epiperipatus > Epiperipatus broadwayi. The sequence continues at coordinate 560,722 of JAQFVV010012527.1, forward strand.
TACTAATTTATGCTTTATTATCAGCAGACGGATATATATATATAAAGGCATAAATATGACTTTGATGCGAATTGTAAACTATATGGATTTTTATTCCTAAAATGTATTTTTGTCTAAATATTATAACATTGTTTTATAATAGTTAAAGGTACAATAACAGCCATAAATTAATGGGTTTTTTTTGCATATGTCATAGCATCGGCCGGGAGGCGAATCTGCAACAAGCGTCTGCAACCAACTGCTTGCTTGCAAGGCGGCTGCGCTGATCTCTCGGCTAACAACGCTTGACATGGATTTTATTTTAAGAATTAACGTCTCATTATCGTAAATCAGAATGCCTCGAAAATGTTACGTTAACCGAATGGCATCTGTCACCTAACCAAAATATTAAAACAGTAGTGATATTAATTTACCAACTGGGAAACTGGATTAAACTGTTTTTTACTTTTTTTCTCATAATATTTTATAAAAATTCTGTATCTATATATCACAAATAGTTGATAAGTTAAAGTTTGATTACAAAAAAAAAAGGACTATATTTTCCATAAATATGTACATAAATTTGAGAGTATTATTTACAGGGCTTTTTTACATTAATATAAAATATTATATGATATCTATTCAGTTCTTTCGTTGAAATTAATCAAGAATACATGAAATTGACTTTAAAAGAATCTTTAAATTAAAGCGTAAAAATACTGAATAATCTTAAAAAAAAAACAGTTTTGAAACTTCTATGCTTCATTTGGAATCGAGTACTCCCTTGAGTTAAAACTTGAGTTTTTAGGTAAGAAGTTTGATGTTTCTAATTAAAATTTCAAAAACAAAATTGAAACAGTCTGAAATGCGTTTCTGCAGACATTATGTTGCATTTACTTTTCACAATCAATTTTTTATCAACTTTAGCATATATCTTGTATTTTAAATGGACATTAATGATGAAATCATTTTCTTCTTTTCAATTATTTATGTTCAAAATATTACACTTTTTTAAAGCTGGTCCTTAAGTTTTATTTAATAGCTTCATATGTATTATAATAAGAATACCTTCAGTTCTACTAATAAAAAAGTAAAATTGATTTATTAAAAAGATAATTACTGGATTATGTCTATTTTAGAAATAAGGTAAAAGAAAAAATCGATAACCTAATAAACAACTTTAAAAAAAAAAAGAAGAGAGAGAGAGAAAATAATTACATAAGAAAACATTTGTTCACTTACCAAAATAAAAATCCTTTAAGCTTCGATCATTTTTTAAAACGAAAGTAAAAAAAATATTAATATAATACTAATACAACTGTTGACTATTGACATATATTACATTATGACTTTTAAAAAGTTATTTTTGCTTAATTTACTAGGAAATAAATATACAGAATAATATTTAAATAGCATACTGCAAAGAAATGTATTTCAACCCCTTCCCTGTAATCATAAACAATTAAGAGAAGATAGTACAATATTAGAGTTTCAGAAATCTCTAGCAACAAAAAATAGAAACATAATGACTGATCTATTATTGAATAATAAGATAAGTTGATTTGAGCCAATTAAATATGAAAAAAAATTCTAAACTTGTTTGAAATTTAAAATCCTTAGTATGTTTTATTGAATCAAATCAATTTCTAAATTTCACAAATTAATATAGTTTAATATAAAGTTGTAATGGTATAATTTAATTTAATAATAAAGTTAATATCACTTAGTAAAGTAAAAATATTATGGAGACAAACATTTGTAGGAAAAAGAAGAATGAGTAATCAATGGGCATTAAATGACAGAACCATTTGGCTGTATTTTTTGACGAAAATCAGTCTTTTGATTGAAATATAAAAAATGGTGTTATAAACCAGCAAGTGTGTTTTGTTTTTAAATTACTTATATATTTTCTTTACTTAGTTTATATATTTCTTATTCTTTATATATACTTATATATACATATTGTAACCAAATTGGTGACCCACCCAACAGCTACTATGAATGGCAGATGTAAACAACAAACTTCTAGCTTAGTCTAATTAGATTTCTTTCTTTTATATAAAATTTTAATAATACCAATATTCCTCTTTTTATATATAATATATTATATCAATATTAATAAATTGTTTCATGATAACATAACAATAATCATGAGACTTGTTATCTAATCATACAGTAAGGTACCCCTTTTTAACATTAAGTAAATACCAAAAAGTATACCCGCCATTATATAGGAATATCACAAACACAACTCCACTAAACTATCAAAGATACTCCCATGACTCGCAATAAAATAAGCAAATTATATTTAATATTAAAATTTTCTATGATAAACTTAAGTATACTATAATATTCATCTACTTGTTAAAATGATTGTATACCACTCCTTTATAACATTCCTTAACTCAACCAAACTCTCAGGTAACTATTGTTTCTTAAAAATAAATAAATTTACATAACCAAATGTAGTGAGGAGTTTTACTTACAATCAGCTACATTTAAAAAATAATTAAAAAACAAGTATATTAATCAATTACTCACTTTTCTAAATAATTAACTAATTTTTTCTGATAAATTGACTAAAACTAAATTAAAATTATTAACCAATACTTATCACTATTAATTATCATAAACAAATTTAAAATAATTTCTTGTCACCATGTATTATAATCTAATTTTTATATGGCATAGTAATTATCAGTCTTCATTATCATCTATGAGACTGATTAAAAAATTTCATTAATTCATATTTAATTATAAATTTTATTAAACGCACATTATTATATTAAATAATATTTATTAAGGCTGTAACCTTTAGGAATAAGCGTCTGAAAAATTCGAAGGTAGGGACCTCTACAGATCTTAGCCACAAGCTTACGCTAGGAAGAAAAGAGGGGAAACCTTCTTTACTTCAACCTACTTTTATATATGAATAGGTGAAGCTGAAGTGGTCTTTCCATTGACTCATTGTAAATCATAAAATTTCATGAGTATTAATGTATAATAAGAATTGTGGACTTAATTGGTGAAGTATTGAATAGCTTCACACTCTTAGATCTAACTACTTCAGCTTCACCTATTCATATATAAAAGTAGGTTGAAGTAAAGAAGGTTTCCCTCTCTTCTTACTAGCGTAAGTTTGTGGCTAAGATCTGTAGAGGTCCCTACCTTCGAATTTTTCAGATGCTTATTCCTAAAGGTTACAGCCTTAGTAAATATTACTTAATTCATATTTGAACATAGTATTAAGTGTCATTAAACAGGCAAAACTCTTCATACAGTAGTGCCACTCAGTATTAATCATGTGATGTTTAGTATTAAGTGTCTTGAACAATCGTAATATTTTTTTATTTATCTTATGTTAGATTATGTGCAGTAATACTAAATATATTTAATTATTAAAATATGTGTGTGGTGAGGATGATGAATAGTGACTTGGAAACTAGAAAAGAGACTTTCAACACGTTATTAATTTAAAACAAACATTAATAGTTATTACAGTAGTAATACAAAAATTTAAAAAAAATTTGTGGACTTTATATTTAATAAAAATATATATTTAACTGATTATACATACTGTTATAAGTAATATTAACAAAGTAATTAGAATAAAGTAAATAATTTACACTTCACTCTAAAATTATTTACAAACGGCATATAGTATATTCCATACTTTACTCCATTAATATTAAGATACTTCTTAATTTTTTTGTATTAAAAGTATATCAACAAAATATATAATTTGTATTTTTATCACATTATAAATATTTCACAAACATATTTTTTTATATAATCATTCATTGACCTTTAATCTTCCTACGATATTATCTAATTATAATTCTATATCTTATTTTACTCCTCTTTTTATTATTTTGTTACAAGATACATATTTAATTATTTTAAAATATTCATTAAGATATGGCACTTTATTATTTCTTTCAATATCATATTTCTTATACTTCATACTTTTATTCATATTTTGATCTCTAATATCCAATAAAAATCTTTATAAAATGTTTCTTCTTACATTCTTTTAGCAGTCTTGCCATAAATGGATTTATCTTATAATCATTTGAAAGTTTAGTTATTACCATGATTTAAATCTTTAATTCACTTATAAGATATATCTTTCTTCTCTTAGGCCATCATCATCTTAATAAGGTCATTAATAAATTCATATATTCAAATGTCAATAGTCTTAATGTATAGACGTAATTTTCTCTATCCTTACAATTAATAAGATTTAATAGAAAATGTTTGCTATCCTTATGCATATGAAAATTAATAAAAAAAAAAAAATTTCTTATATCTTCTTTATATTTTCTGTAAGAAAAATGGTTTGATAATCTGAATTTTTTTTAAGTATGTTTTTATTTATTTATTTAAGTTTTAACTTCTATTATCATAGATTTATAGTCAGCTCATTTAATATACCCATGAGGATAGTGGTGTCTTTTATTTCATGATGAAATTAATTAATACACTTCTTAAAATGCATTCCATAATGTTTTAAAATTATTATTATTTTAACCTTTTAATTGTTTTTACAAGGTGTTATAGTTAATGGATGAAAACTACAATTGTTCTTAGATCAAGAAGCATATTAGGATTATAATTTAAACTAATAAATACAAAATATACTCCATGTGGGAAAGAATATTCATTATTCACATAATGATGCAGATTTTATATGATTGCAATCAAGATTTTGTTCTCTTAGTTTCTCAAGAAGGAATGTGAAACAAGAAATTTATGTTGCAATATTTATTATTATATATTTTATCTTGTAATGTTATATACGTTATTACTACAGGTGTAAAGACTGGTTTGTATAAAAAAAGTGACACTCATGATAAATATAAATTCGATTAAATTAATTTTTTTTTTTTAAAAAAAGGTAAAGTAATCTTATTTGTTGTAAATTTCATTCATATTCAAAATATGAACACAAGTAAGAAACTATTATAGTTTATTCTTAATATTTTCTTTCTAGAATAAAAAATTACAATTGTTGAATAATAATAATAAAATGGGTATTATATAACTTTGATGAATTTAAGTGCATTAAACATGGTATTTATTACATGTAATAGTTAACTAATTAATAGCTAATGACAGCTATAGCTATGCGTCATTATGAATTGATGATGATAGTTATAATTTTTGTGTCAAATAGTAATATATTCCATTTTGCTAATGACTTTATATATTCATGGTAAATATTATTTGTCAAGAGTTGTTAGCCAAGAGGTCATTGCAGTAACTTTGCAAGCAAGTAGTTGGTTGCAGATGGTTGTGGGTTCAAATCCCGGCCGATGCTATGACATATGGAAAAAAATATTATCAGTATTAGATTAGTCTATTATTGTGTTTAATGGTTATAATGATATGTGTATAATATTTTGGAATATATTGTAGGTCCATGATGCATTACATCAGGTGAACTTATCCCCTTTCCCTGAGTGATGATATAAATGACCATCCTAGGCAAATCATGAATAATGACTATCAAACTTTGAGCAAATTAAGGCCATACTTTTGTAGTTTATTGGTCTAATTATTAAATAAGAAATTAACCACTCCCTCATTTTTCTCATATCCCTAAAGGTGATCCAGAAGCAACACTGGGATTTCAAATCATGTGTTGGTATAGTTATTTATACAAGGGAAGATTGATCCTCTTTTTATATCTCCAAAGGTGCTCCAGAAGTGACAGCAGGATTACAAACCATATGCAGTCATGAGATGACCATGGTCTAAGTTGTTAGTTTGTTCTATTTTGCTTTATCTCAACCCCACTATACCTTTGGATATATCAAATGTTTTATTATCTTCCATATTCCTATATTCGAATGGTTTGGTATTGTTAACAGCAGAATCGTTTCTGAAATATGGTATTTGAAAATGAAGATTGTACATTAGCACTGAGCAAAAAAAAATGTGATAAAAGATAATATTACTTAAAAGTTATTTTATAGTAGATTGTTACTTAATGCCTATCCATTCGAGAAGATCCCATCTATACCATTAATTTATGTTACATATCATTTGCATACAAGTTGTTTTAAAATGCTGATATTTTTTCTTAATTCTAAAAGGTTCATGTAATAATTTTCTTTAATTTTCAAGAGTCCTATAAGATAGAACTAATAATTAAAAGGTACAAAATGATAGTCTTGACTCTTAAAGTTGTGTTGATTGTTTAATAGCCTAAATAAATGGATTAAAGCAAGAAGTCAACAGTTTCTAGTAATATATGGTAGCTTAACTGTTATATCTTGGGTATATTTATTGTGTTATCCTGTGTGATGATATTGGTGGCTTATTAACCATTGAATATGAATTTTACATTGCCTGTGTCTATTTAAAATGGATACGTTCTTAAAATTATGCTATTAATAAATAGGTAAAATATAAAAGTATAATAAATCAAAAGTAAATTCAATGTACATAATAAATTTGAGTAATAATAAATTAAAAGGTAATAATTTAAAATGTAAAATGCATAGTAAGTCAAATAAACTCAATGTAATAGATTTGAGTAATAATAAATAAAAATAATAATAATAATGTATTAATCCTTTGAGATCTTCCCTTAATTATAAAATGTTGATATTAAATCTTGTTATCTGTAAATTTCTGTCATAATTGTCCAAGATTATGTATGTTTTCGTTGTTATTAATATATTCACAAAACTTGTAAATAATGTAAATAAATTTTGTTTAAAATATATTTAGTTGTCTGTGGCCTTATTGCTCATCATCACCCATATTGTTATTGCTATTATATCAAGATATTATTTTTATTGTTGTCACAAAGATCGTCATCAGTTAACATAATGGATTTTATGGTGGGTCAGCATATCAAAATAAATTTTGCTAAGCTCTCACATTTAGGACATTTAGAGTTTATGACTTATTGATCAAAACACTGAAGATTTTAAGTACTAGTATTATTTTAAATAAAGTTTTAAATATTACATATTTAGTTTTGTAATAATCTGTTTTTTCTAATCATTAATGCCTTATTCACTGATCTTGATCATATTGTCCATGGTCATTGAATAAAAAATAGTTTGTAGATTATTATATTTACTTTATTAAAAATTTATTAATACTTCATAAAATTTAAAGTTCATATTACTGTTAGTATTGGAATAACTAAATACTCTTTATTAATTCTATTTTGTTTTATGAGCTTCTTTGCTTGTTATATTTGGGTAGTGGCATAATCACTCTCACTGACCCAAATATATATTTTAAAATAGTAATATTTAAAATATTCGAACCCTGAGAAAGGTAAATTATTAATTAATAGTCTGAATATTGAATCTATTGTAACTTTTCATTTCTGAAGTTATTTATTATGCTTAGCCTTGATCTCTTATGTTAATTCCTTTTGTTTAATTGATTTAGTAGAAATTTTAAGATGTAATTTTTTTTTCTAGTTTAAAACTTATGATCTGTTTTAATTTAGTAGTTAAATATTTTTGTTTTAGTCAAGTTTATAATCACTTGCTTTATTTCATTATTGTTTTACTGTAGTTTGACACAATATTAATTTTATAGTTCAGGATTCTGCTCTTCATCATCAATATTGTTATCATATCTCATTCATATTTTTCTTTCATTTTTCATCCACATTTTATTTTAATTCACTACCATAATTGATTCATCCATCATTCATCCCTATTTTACCATCATCTTAATTATTCACCACCTTAACACATTTCCTTTTTCTTTTATTTACTCTTACGTCCATTAATTTTCACTAATTAATTATTATTTGTCTTTCATCATCCACTTAATAATATACATCTTGATGCATTTATCATTCAACTCATAATACTAATTCCATATTCATCTCATAGATGGATGTCTTCCTGATCATTAACTATTTAGGCAGAATTGTAAACTAAATTTATTTTGTAATATTTTTGCTTTAGATCTTAAAGTTAATTTAATCGATGTTTAATATTGGAGGTTATTATCTTCGTGTACACGTTGTGACCTCTCCCTTTTAATTTGCTCATACATGCACTAGCCGAGCTTGTTTCTAATATTCTGTTTCGTAATTTGGACTTATAGGCTATGAGAGATAAAAAGGACTATTATAATATAGTATAAGATAGTATAAGAATTGGTAGTGCCTTGTGGCCTCTATTTATGTTTACTCATGTTCATGCTTGGCCAAGTCGGTTTCTAATATATGTATTAATGTTATTTTCTGATAGTTAAAGTTGATATAATGTAGTATGAAGATAAGGTCGGGTGGAGTACTTTGCGAATTTCTTTTAGATTTACTGATTCATGCTAGCCAAGTCATTCCTTTAGGCTCATCATGTTCGGGCAGAGCCGAGTTTGTTTCGAGATAGTAATATTTTTATTTTAATATTATTCCCATGCAAACGTATTTGTTGGAGGTTACAATATATATATATATATTCTACTATACACATAATATCAATATATAAAAATAATTAGTAGTTCTAGTCAGCTTAGGGCATGACTATCATTCTGAATAGCATTTTACAGTATACATATATATGTCACATGATCACCATTTCTTGTGTTTGCTGATAACTGTTATTAAAACAGGCAAAACCCACTATATGTATTGCCACTTACTGCAACAGATCCGAGGCTCCTCACTGAAGAAGGCCACAAGCCAGAAACTAGTCTGGGGATATTGGATGAGATGGGGATTTTATGCACAAGCCTTATGGCATCCACTGATTACTCTAGCTTGCAGTGAGTGGCAATACGTATAGTGAGTTTTGTGTGTTTTAATACATATATATGAAATTTAATAATTGAAAAATACTGTTTATCAATCTTTTATGTTGATTTTTTTTTCCCAAATAGTAATAAAAAAATCCTATTGTTCAACCTTTTCTAAAAGATCTTGATTCTCAAATATAAAATATTTTGTTTTCACAAGTAAGCCTTCAGTATTTTGATATAATCTCATCCATCTGTAGCAAGTTATGGCAATGTTGCATGATGTGTTATGTTGATGCATATTTTTGTGAAGAAATATTTTTTATGTATGTTTAATAATTATGACTTCTTAAAAGATTTTTTTTAAACATGATTTTGTTTAGAAATTTTAAAGTTTTTGTTTTTAATTTTTATTACTGTTCATGGGAATTTATCAACTAAGGAGGAATGATAGAAGTATTTTTTACAAACTTTTTAATTTCACCTTTTTGCGAAAATCTTCATTTCTATATATATTTAATAATTAAAAGAACTTATTCTGAATCGCAAAAACATAAGCTTGGTATTTAACATATTTAAATACTAAGCCAGTAGCTACCACTGAAAATTAATATGATATGAATTTATAATGTCATTGAATTTTACAAAATATAATAAAATGCATCAATCTAAATAATTCGTTACAGAATAACTGTATGACAAATATTGACAAATGGTTAAAGAATAAGCCTATTCACCAGGAAAATTAACTGCTGATTGGTAAAGATTTTTTAGGATTTTTCTTAACAGTTATCCATAAATAATTAAAAAAAGATGTTAGAAATTAAGATTAATTATAAAGCAACTATATTAAAAAAATATTATATTCTTAAAATTTCTCAAAATCAATGGCACAAACGTTAATGATCTAAATTCAAAATAAATATAACCCAGCTTTAGTTGACTCATGACAAAAGAAAAAAAATTTCAGATGCCAGAAGTGTTATTGAGTCGTAAGCACTGCGGCATAGCTGCACCGCCAGAAAATAATACAAAAATTAATTATTAAATTTGTGTGGAAAATATCAATAATTTAACGATCGTTCAATTTCTCTTTTTTATATAGTTATTTGTAAATACGCTAATTAAGTCGTTTTTAAAAAGAATGTTTCTAACCAATACTGGAGATTCTATTCAAACGTGCTGCTATCTATAGCAATTTCAGAAACGTCATATTCAGTGAAATTTCTTAAGTACCAGATTCGATTGCTCTTATCAATAAGTGTAAGAAATGCTAAGTGCTATGGGAACTGTTCACGGAGCCGTATCAGAAGTTATTTGAACTGTTACGCTTATCTACTCTGGTTTCTCTTCAGAACAAATAAATCTTTATTGTTTTCATTTAAGATGAGCAATAAAATATTCTGATATTTTCCTTGTAATTAACATTTATAAATAACCATATAAATATTATTGAAAAATATAACAAAATAATAATAATAATAATAATAATAATACAAAGGATATTTTAAATAGTCATAACAGATTATTAATGTTAGATTTATATATAAAAAAAAAGATTCTCTCATTTGACATTACATGAAAAAGTTGAAATAAAAAGTAAAGATAGATCTACTCCAGATATTATTATTTGTTTATCAGCAGTTAATAAAATTATAAAATACATTAGATCTTTTAACAATGATTGATGTGGAAAAATGGAATTATTGTGTGGTTGCGACATTAGAAATTCTCTGTTTTGTTTTACATACTTTTTGACAGCAAAATTGTAATAAAGCATTTCTGCTTAAAAATTTCATTGGCTGTCACTGGATAGTAACCTTTAAGTATTTATAGCTATGGATTATCTATTTTAAAAATCTTAACCTTAACTGGAAATCTTCATCTATCCAAAAAAAGTTTACATGTTTTAACCAAGTTGGAATTTCATATCTTATAGTGATATTCTAATCATTATAGAGCTGAGCTTAATCCTAAATTTATCTAATGTTATTATAAATAACTAATATAATATAGATTTTAATGATTAATAGTGATTTTAATAATTCAATTGTTTAATTTAAATTTGTAGTTGTAATTATATTTCATAATGTTTATCCTGTTTGTGAACTTTTCAACAACAAATTTCAAGGTAATAATAATAAATTAAAATTCAATAATATTTATCTTTTCTTTATAAAGTATTTTCTTCATACATAATTTTCAATTAATTTTCTATCTTTAGAATCAAATAATGATTTTATTTTTAACAAAAGATATTTTTTCTAAACTAATGTAAAAATACTTTAAGTTGATGTAAATATGTAAAATATTAATGTTATTTTACTTATATATTTTATAGAATTTATAAACTATACATTTCTATAATTTTTATAGAGGGCATAAATAAAATAACGTGAATATTATATATATAGTAAAATGTCATTATCGTTTTTGCAAAAAATTGAACAAAATAAATAGCGGATATGAAAAAATATATTGAAGAAAGAAGGGGAAGAAAACATTAAAATTATAAATATAAAAAATATAATAATTATTATTCACAACTTGGAAAAACATAGTAATTAAAGCATGAAACCATGGTCAGAGGGGAGGGTCCTGACAGAGATATTTTAAATGCTGGTTCTGGCTAAGCATTTATCACAAAGCTTGTTGAGGAATTGGCAATCCTCATTGTTTATAACTTACAAGCTTAAGAGAATAGGGTCATGTGATCTATGACACTTATTTTGTAATATTTATTGTTTTTTTTTTTTTAAAAAAAAAACTTTTTATTCTTTATAAATAATGTATATAACACTAATTATTTTAATGAGCCTATAAAACTTTATCTATTTCACAGAACAAACAAGTACTAATACCTGTTACTAAGACAATTTATGAGTAAGATTTCCATAGAATTATTTAAAACTACCTGTAAATAGCATCCACCTCTTCTTATATCAATGCCAAATGATCTGACAAAATAGATTTTCATTGATATAATGAAAGTAATGTTTATTAAGGCTGTAGCCTCAAGAACATGCGTATAAAAATACTCTTCCAAAGAGTAAGCTTGTGGTTTAAGACCTGTAGAGGTCTCTACTATCGCATTTTATACGCATGTTCTTGAGGCTACAGCCTTAATAAATATTACTTATGTAATCAATGTGCCAATGTGCATTTAAATAAATTTATAATTATAATGAAAGGTGGATTATTTATAGATTTATTTAAATAAATAATCATAACTTCTGAATATCTGTAAATGCAACGTGGAAATAATCAGTGCTTATTTATTAAAAAACTAATATTTCGCTTAATGTTTAAAAGTTATTTGTTCGTCAACCTTTGAATATATTAATGGTGGCTGTAAAACATTTACATAATTTAAAACAATAGATAAAATTCCCCATATAATTTAAAAACTAAGTCAGTTTCTTGATCTTAAAATAATTAGAAATCAACATATGCTGGATTATTGTATGACCATTAAACCAATCAGTAAAAAGAGGTTGTATTCCATATAAACCAAGAGTGCCAATGTAACACAAAATGGCAGGTTTGAAGTCCTTCTTATTTAGAAATAATAGTCTTTGCAAATATTCATCGGATAAAGGCAAAAATATTGAAATATATTCGAATAAATTGCTAAATGTTGGCTATAATTATAATAATATATATAATATTATTAGAGATTTTAATACAAAATATAAAAATAAAAATTTTAATAATAATATTGATTCTCCTGCTAATAAAAAATATGGATATCAATACCATATATTTTGAATGATCAAGTAAATTTTATAAGGAATATTTATAAAGGTATATGTGATATTCCATTTTACACACCTCCAACATTAAATAAATTAATAAATAACTCTAAAGATAAAACCTCATTTATAAATAAAAATCATGTCATTTATAAATGGATATGTAGGTGTGGCAATGAATATATAGGTGAATTGAGATGTATGTTGGAAAAAGAACTAAAGAGCATTTGCTGTTATTAAATGTCAGAAATCGAAACAAAATTATAAAATAGATAATAATATTTCAGCATCCATTTTTATGACCATAATATGTCATGTATTTATGGTTTTGACTTCAATTTTAATAATGTAAAAATATTGCAAATTGAAAAAAATAATAAAAGGAAAATAAAGGAAGCTATGCTAATATACAAATACAAATATGAGTTAATTAACAGGCAGGAAACAAATGTTAAGATTACAAAATTATGGGAAGGTTAGCCTTTCAAAGTGTTAGTTGACAAAGATTACTAGGATAATGGAAAGTGCTCCTAAGTTGATAAAATTTTTAATTATCTAATTACTGTATTTATAAATATTCAATTATATATATATATATATTGTAATGGTATAAAAATATTAAAGACTAGTATTCCACATAAAATGAGGCACCATATTGTAATGTTATAAAAATGCATAAGGTGTGCAAGATTTGCCAACTAGTACAAACTAAAGCCCTAGATTGAAAATGTCAAATTGTAATGGAACAAAATTGTAACAAATGTGCTGTATTCAACTTATTTGATACACCCTGTAACTTCTTGCATCAAATTAAAATGGTATAAAAAATTTGTCAGCCAACACTTCAAATGGCCCTACAAATTACAGTTTACAAATCATAACAATATAAAATAGATAAAAGACTTATTTAATGCATTGGTAAATACGGGTAGAGAATTATAATAGATTATCTTTTAATCAACAAAGCCTAAACATTAAACACTAAATTATAGCTAACTACAATATGCATTGTATAATTAATGATCCATTTTAAATCAAGTGATTATTAGAAGCTTATTATTTAAATTAAATGTAGACTATGTTGATGGACTTCAAATTTAAATAAAGTAAACTGTTCTAGTTGGTGTATTCAAATATCAATCCCATTGCACACAACTGTCAATTTTATAACTACACAAAATTATTATCTTTCTAATCAAATAATATCTGATCAGTAATAATTTAAAATTATATATTAGCATCTAATTACAGCAACCTTTATTGGCGTTGAATGTAGTAAAATATTTATGCTTTATAAATCATAAATTGATTCAAATATGAATTTTATCCCAGATGATTATTATACACAACTATTAAAGTATTTACGATGATCCTTTGATCAATTACCAAACATTTAACTATAATAAATCACTTAATCTATTATAATTAAACTGAGAGAGTGCAAATCTCTCAAGCGCCAATCAGATCGCAAATACTGAGACAGAGAATTTAGCAAGAAAAGAGTGGTTCCACTCTCTTCTTTACTTGTCTTTCTATATATCCAAGCCAGTCCAAAGTACTTAGATCTGAAAGCGTGAATGTTAAATATCTTCATACTCAACTCACTGAGTTCTAATTATAAACATACAGCTTGAAATCTTTAGATTTACTATACAGTAGTTTTTCAATGTTATATTATCGAATACAAATTCATTATATTGATTGCTTCTAATCAAATAATAGTAATAATATATATTGAATGAATATAAAAGAAACATATAGCGATATATGCAATTCCTAATCCAATCGCTAATTTCTTGGCTAATTTATAATTATTTAATGTAAGAAATGTAATGTGTAAATAAATATATGATCTTTAGATATTAAAATTAATTAGCCGATAGATATGCATAACTAATTAAAATCATTACTAAATCGTGTTTATTTGTAAACTGAATTAATATTTATTGATAAATATAAAAATAATAAATAAATAATAAAATGTTTTTAAAATACATTTCAGATAAATATTGTGAAGTATGTTCTTCATCCGAATTATCGTCAAAAAAAATAGGTACTTATACAGCAAAAATTTGCTAATTTCTATCTAATATATGATGTAAAGAATTCCTCTAAAATAAAAATGTTGCACACACACACGGTTTAAAATACAAGAAAGCTAATAATAATTATATAATATTCATAATATAATAATCTATTAAAATAAATTAAAACAACAGTTATTTTTATTCGTATATTTTATTTACAACTTATATTAAGAAATAGTTGGCTCAATTCATTTATGTTTTCAATACTTACAACATGCTTATTGAAGATAATGTGAAACTAACAACCACTTCATATTTCAAACTAAAATCAGTGATTTTAAAATTTAAATTTAGATTTAACTTTCTTTTATTTTTATATATAAGAACAAACAATCTATAAGCTTATAATATAATAACCAATAATATTAATAAAATACATTATAAAATAAATAAAATACAGATTCATATATGATCTGAATATAGACCTTCTATGTTCATATCTGAAACAAACAATAGTTTAAATGTTCATCTCATGAGATTTAAATAATTCAATATGATTTATTAATCTAGTCAATGTAAAATATATTATGAATAGTTATCCAAAAATATGTTATTAAATTGCCAATATACTTGAATTATTAATTTTTATCATCCTTAATATAGTAAAGCATTTGCTATCATAAATACCATTTTATACGAGCAGACACTGGCCTTCATTTATAACATAAGCTATTCATAAATAAATTGATTCAAATATTATATTTAAAAAATCCTTCAACATTATAAAATGATATCCTTAAATAGAAACAATTCATCACATGATCACCATCTCTTATACTATCACATAAGTGTTATTAAACAAGGCAAAACTCCCCATACAGTAGTGCCACCCTGTGGCAACCAGTGTAATCAATGGATGCCAAAAGGCTAGTGCATAAAATCCCTATCTAGTGCTTACTCATTCAATATAAGCTATTGAGATTAGATTCAAAATATTGTGTTTTCAATTTCATTCTCATAGTTCTGTAGTTAAGTAGAGATAAAAGGTGGCTGCTGGAGAGTTGCATTAGATCCTAAGATCTAGGTGCAGTGCTCTCAAATCCAAGACTCCTCACTGATGAAGACCACAAGCCAGAAACTAGTCTGGGGATAATGGATAAGTAGGCAATAGATATGGATTTTATGCACTAGCCTTCTGTAATCCATAGATTACTCTGCTTACATAGCATGATATTATTAATTTTGATGTTTGTATTCAAAATATTTTGCTTATCCATGACAATCATCTTTCAGCAGATAAACATTAAAATGAATTTGAATTTACAAAATTTCTTTTTCCTTTCCCTAACAATTGCTTCAACAAACCAGAGTTTTCCAAATAAATATATCCCATTTCTACTCCATCATATTTTAATTATCAAATAAACATTTATAAAATAAAATATATAAAAATGTTTGGACTTGCTTCAATGAGGGTGAAAATATTATAGATTGATTTTGTGTACCATCTTATTAGTACCTTTGCAATAATTGACATCATATTCATCCTTGCAACTAAAGTTACACTTATTCTTTACACAAATATTTAATTTACATTCATCCTACATTCCAAAGCCAAAATTTATTTTACAACAATTAAAATAATAAAAATATAAAATAATATTTTACAATAATTATACAAAAAAATATTTACACTTTAAAAATACATATGATATTTTTTAATTTAATATGAACCAAAACAATTTAAACTACATTTTCATAATATTACGTTGGAAATGTATACTTTACACATATGATCCCAACTTAAATATTACACACACAATGTAAACATGAAAATATACATGATTAGAATATGAAATATTTGCTTGTAATATTTATTACACACTAATTATGACTGCAGTAAACAAAACTGAAAAGAATAAAGAAATATTAATGAATTTTATTAACTTTACAAATTTTATTATTTACATGTATTCTTTTTAAATGAATAAAATTGATTTATTAATTTATGTTGTCTTCATCATCATCATCATCATCATCATCATAATAATAATAATAGTAATAATAATAAAAATAATAATAATAATAATAATAATAATACATTCCTTCCCCTGACATTTTGTTGCCATGGCAACCATTTTCATCACTCTCCATATTAATGCATTATTTAGAAAATAAAAAACTAAAATTTTTTATGATTGATCTTATATTTCATATCAAAATTAAACTCAATTTCAATAGATACAATATATATATATATGAAAACTAATCTACTTCTACAGCTGCATTGAAACAACATTAATAATATGTCCAAATGTAATCATTATTTCTGTTATATATAAAATCCCTATTACTTTGTTGTCTGATTGGTGCATTTGTGAATGTTTTTTTCATAAGCTGTCACATGTGAAATTTACAACTGCTGCCATGTTTCAAATTCAAAACCAATTTAAAAATTATTATGTTTATGTGAAAGTAATTCTACCATTAATTAAAATGCTTAGAAAAAAATCAGTATACATGCTTTTAACTACAGAAGTATAGTATTTAAGTAGTGAACGAAATATGATTACAACATATGAATTTATGTTTTAAATGTAATATTTAGTGATAAAAAATAAGATGCTTTTGTACAGTTGTTTACTTTTAGTTTTGGTTACCATATTATTATATTTAGGTGAAGGAAGTTGCCATTAATAAAAAATGCTTGGATAAAAATCAGTACATGTGCTTTTAACTACGGAGATATAGTATTTAAATCATGAAGAAAATGTGATTACAGTACATAAATTCATGCTTGAAATATGATATTTAGCAAGGGGGGAAATAGATGCTATAGCATTGTATTTACCTTTAGCTTTTGTTAGCACATAATTAATGCTGAAATGGCAGCCTTTCAGGGCATGTACAATTCTCATATTTATTTATATAATATTAAAATCTTTTGTTTAATTTACATTAAACCTTTAATAACTGAAATACAGGCTTGTTATATACCCGTATCAATATATGTAATATATAGGGTATATGAGCACAGACTTTCACCCTATCCACCCCTTTTCACTCTATTTCATAACACTGATACACTTGAACACATATATGTTGAAAAGATAAATAATCACCACTATATGTATTTCATGCTAAACCAGCAATCACCAGTTGGTCCAGATTACCATCTCCACACATACATGCAATAAGTGCTCAGATATATATTAAGATAGCCAATCCTCATACTTTAATGGACAGGCTTCAATCCACTCCACACTCCAACTCTTCAACTGTCCATCCAATTGAAATCTGATTATTAAACCTTAAAAAAAATTGTTAAAACAACCAATTAAAAAAAAAACATGGCCTATTTAGATCGAGTACATCTGGTCTTATATAATTACTATAAATGTTCTGGCTCATTTAGTTGGTGGTGTGTGGAATTCTGGAATGTGAGATTTAAGGATTGATTCTAGTGCTGATATTTGCCAATGGGAAAAATTCTTATGGACTGTCAAGTCATTTGAGTATTTTTTAAAAAAAAAACTATAACTGAGATGTGGAATAACATTAATTTATAAAAAAATATTTAGTACTAAATATTTGAGTTTTAATAACAAGTCAATCATCATTATAATATTTATATAAAGTGAGCAGCTGTTATATTTAAATGGATTATTGAAAGCGATTTAAGGCAATTGACAAATAAGGTTATTCTAGAAAAACATGTATCATGCAAAGGATAGCAGTCATAAACGAAATAATATATATTATATTTGGAGTTGACATTTTCTAAGAATTATTTACATATATTGGATTTTGGAAGTTTATTGTTCCAATTATTACCTATCATACATATATATGTGTGTGCAGATATACACATAAAAATTAATTAGTAATATAATATTAATGTAAAAATTTTAATAAGTCATAAAAATAAAATTTCAATAATTGTTAAAAGCTAAAAGTATAAAATTTTAAACTAATTAATTTTTAATTAATTTTTATCTCATTTTTCACCATTCTTTAATAAAATAGTTTCCAGAAAAATAGATTGTATTTCTTAAGCAAGTAAACAATCATATTTAGATTTGTTAATTAAAACAATATCAATTTTAGTTTCTATTTACTAATTCCTATCAAAGTAGCACTTGGTAAATAGTTGATTTATCTAATTAATCAATTTAATTTTAAAACAAATTTCACAATTTTGTGTTTTTAATAATTAGAAAACTTAAAATTTTTATAAATTGTAATTGCTTTACATTTTTTTTTTAATTTTTGCATATAATTTAAAATCTGTTATTTACGTTTCTCTGTTTCACCCAATATATAGGGGTTTGAACTTAGACCTTCACACGACTCTCAGCTATCCACGCTATCTCATACTGCTGACACACTTGATCACACACATGTTGAAAAGATAAATAATCACCAATATACTATTTCGAGCTAAATCAGTACTCATCAGTTGGGCCAGATTATCATCTCCACACATATATATCAATGCTCAGCTTATATTAAGATAGCTAATCTTCATATTTAATGGACAGGCTTCAATCCATTTAACCCCACAACTCTTCAGCCATCCATTTCATTGGATGTTCAAAGCCCACATTGGTGCCAACCTTCTCATCCTACCTATGTTCACCATAAGTCAATCTGACCCCCTCA
Organism: Epiperipatus broadwayi; assembly: GCA_028023455.1. NCBI lineage: Eukaryota > Metazoa > Onychophora > Udeonychophora > Euonychophora > Peripatidae > Epiperipatus > Epiperipatus broadwayi. The sequence continues at coordinate 579,863 of JAQFVV010012527.1, forward strand.
TGTACAGTACATAATTCATTCACATACATATACAAGGGATGGGCCAACCTTACACCACTATATTTTAATATATATTTTTTTCTCTACAGTAAGGCTTTTTCATACCTGCACCCCAATATGTAAAATATGGGGGGTTTTAATTCAGACATTCATATGACTCTCAGCTATCCATGCTATCTCATACTGCTGACACACTTAATCAATAGTAATATAGTTAGATTGTGATTTGTAGATATACTTAATAACTTCCACACAATGATGCATTTTTGAAACACATAAATAGTCAAAATAAGAGTCATAGATCATATGGCCCTATTCTCTTAAACTTGTAAGTTATAAACAATGAGGATTGCCAATTTCTCAACAAGCTTTATGATAAATGCTTAGCCAGAGCCAGCACTTAAAATATATCTGTCAGAAATAAAGACACTGTAAAAGACCCAGTATTCTCCATGATGCATTTTATGCTGAACCAGCACTCATCTGTTGGCTCAGTCACCATCTCTCACATATATTTTTGGTATATGCTTAGTATTTATCAATAGTAAAATATTACATTTTGAATTATAAATGTCAAACTTACACTCCATAAGATTGACAGATCATGTTAAGATAATGGAATAATTTATTATTGATAAATACTGAGCATATGATAAAGATATATGTGAGCAATGGTGACCTGGGATAACTGATAAGTGCTTGTATGCATATTGGGTATCATTTGTCTTTTATAGTGTCTTTACTTGTATTTCAAGAGTGTGTGGTGATGTGAAGGTTATTAAGAATTACTATAATAGATATTATACATCGAAATAGAGAAATGAAGTTAAATTACTCTATGAAGGTGTGTTTAATTAGAAAATCAGATATATTAATCTTTAACTGAAGTTTAAACTTTATATCTTGGTTAGGTAAAATTTCTAGTTTAATAGATGATTAGTCATAATAATTAATGTATTTCTCTAAAGTGGATTATGTCAAAGTTGTGAGTAGAGTAAGTTTGACACTTGTAAATCAAACATTACTATTAATAAATACTGAATGCATGATAAAGATATATGTGAGAGATTGTGTTTTGGGCCAACTGATGAGTGTTTGTTTAGTACAAAATGCATTTTGGGGTTTATTTATTTGTGTTTATTCATATGTTCAATGAATATATGGTAGAGTAAAAGTTATCAGAAACATCTATAATAGATATTGCACATGGAAATAGAAAAATAAAGTTAAATTATTCTAGGTGTGTGTTTAATTAAAAACAATCATGTATCTTAGTTTTTTACTGTGCTTTAAAGTTTATATCTGTGTTAGAAGTAATCTCTAATTTAATAAATGATTGGTGATAATCATTACTATGTTTATCTAGAGTGTTTCATGTCAAAATTGTGATTGGGGTAAAATTGCATTCCTAAATCTACATGTAATAAATAAAATCTATGCTGAAATTGTTCTAAAACTACTTGTTCTCCACAATTAAAATGTACATGAGTTTAGCTTATGTAGGGATAAATCACATTTGCCATTAGAAGGAAATGTGTCATCATATTTCTATTAGAATATGGAACTTTCCTCACTAGTTGTCAAGACTTTATTATATTAAATCAGGCAGTCCATATAACCAATTCAAATTAACCAGAACATTTACTTTCTAGACTAACACTAGTTGAATACTTATGTATTGACCACCATTGTCATTACAGTCTCTGAAATGCAATATTAAATGAATGGTTTCGATTTATCAATAGATACAATGTTACAATAGATATACAGAATAAAGTTTGCTACATTAAATTTCTAAATCATCCAGATGCTTAGTGGCTTAACTTTTAACAAATTTTGGAGTCAATGGATATTAAAAGCTAATGCTCGATTTGTGGAGAAAATATTTACTTGACCCTCTGAAATCTAAATATGATATTCTAAACATTGCTTTATTTACAATTTTCCTCACTACTTTTTACCTACCCTCTTAAAAAGTATAAGCCCAGAAAATCTTATCTTTAATTCAAAGAAGACCTAAGAGAATACTTTTGAAACTCGATTTTAATATCCTGAATTTAATCGCTTTTAAGAATAAATAATAATGTGTCCTATACAGTTTAAAACAGTAATATAAAAATGAATGAGCTAAAAGTGAAAAATGAAACTTATTTAAACTTCATCATTTAATTCTTAGCTATGAAAAATAAAAAAAAATTTATCTGAGTATCTCAACGGATCCAATGTCCCCACATCATCGTTTTGACAATTGAATATCATATGATTCACAAAGCAACAACAGATCATTATTTTTTGCTACTAATTTGAAAGCACCATTAGAGATAATTTTTTCATAGGATATAATTTTATCAATTCTACAATAACTGCATCAGGAGCAGTATTTTTCACTATTTGTTGCATTCCAGAGCCATCTATTGTTAGCTTCAGCAATCAATGAACTAGTTTCTATCTCATAAGCTTCATCAGTAAGGATCAGTATTCAGCAAGTGCCATCTGGATTTGAATATAACACATCATCCTTTGTCTAAACAAGTTGTTAGTAAATGGCACTGGGATAGAATAAATACAATGATTTTTTACGCTAGCACAGATATTAAAAATATTGTAAAGAAATCATGGAATGGGTTATTCTTCAGCTTCAACAACACACACCAAAAAAGTCCATATGCATACAAATCTGATGTATGCCTTCCAAAGCAAATCACTGATAACAAAATCATTTGTTTTTAATTAACATTAATTAATATATTAGTAATATAACAAAATTAAAATATATTTATATTAAGTTAATGTTTGTTTATTTTATTTACATTACCGATTTCCGCCCAAAATAATTTATGCATACTCATGTACTTCCAAGTCGAAGGTAAAGCTTGTCCAAAACATATTTTTTAATTACATAAAAACTAGCATGATACCATATCTATATAACTATGAGTGTTAGTTAGCTTGGGTTCAAATCTTAGGGTTTTTTAAATTTCAGATTATTATCTTGAATAACATAAAAAAGTAAACATTGGCTGATTCATGTGTAACTGCATTAGTTCAAACTTTGAATAGCAAGTAGTCTTTACTGATGGATGAAAAAATCAGTAATTGGCCCAGTAATTGGCCCATTGATTATATAGTTCAAAGTAAGATAAAGGAAGCAATTCATTTTTTGATATTATTAAGAATCAAAACTTCTCATAGTAATTTTTTTTTCATATGTCAAATGCATTGACCGGGAAGCGAACTCGGGCCAGCTACCTGGAAGGCAGCTATGCCAACTGCTAGGCCACTTATGCTTGACAACTTCTCATAGTAATTGTACACCTATTATCACAGATAAAACAAATAAATTCCTTAATCCTAATATCAATTACAGATCAAATTATAAACAGGAAAGCATAATATATATATATATGTGTGTGTGTGTGCGCGCGCGCGCGTGTGTGTGTGTGCGTGCGTGTGTTTGAGAAGTATTTTAATGAAAGTAATACATTTAATATCTGAGTTAATTCTGTCAATGCACATATACATTCTATAACTATATAAAGTCATCAATACTTCTTCACTTGTCCAATAAAATATGTGCTTTGAAAAAAAATCTATAGTCTTGAGTTAGCAATTACACTTTTTCAATACTTCTATCTGCATAATTAATTCGTGAAGATCTTTGACAAGCAATTTTCTTAATTATCTTACTGAAAATTCTAATGTAGAGTCTAACTTGACCATATTTCTGGGAATGAAAGTATAAAAAGTCAAAATGTTGGTCACATTATCACACTCACTTCAAGTGGCAATTGTTTGCATAACTTTCAATCACAGTGACCATATAATAGATATTTTGATTTTGTTGGAGTATCATATCAGCTTATTATATAACTTCTTTCTTGTAATGGTCTGTTGGCTTCAACAAATTGATCTACTTCGTTCTATTATTCTCAACCTTTATAGTTATCTTACCAAAAAGATAGAAACTGATGCTAGTTTTACTTTACCCGATTCACTGAAACTGACCTAGCCAGGAAATCTTGTATTGAAGACATTCTTAGGGTATTCCACAGCCGAACAATTCCCTATTGCTTTTATAGAATCTATCAGATTTCTTGGGGAATAAGTTGGGTTATGCAACTCTGTTTCAATATCTATTCTGTTATAGAAACAATAGTGTTAAGTTTGTCTAGTACTAATAGCGATAGAATCTACTTCTTAATAAGACAATTAAAAGAGATTTGAACTCAGACTTTAAAGCTTCCTACAGTCATCCACTGTATCCAATATAGCCAATACACATGACCACACACATGTGAAAAAGATAAATAATCTCCCAATATACGCATTCAATGCTGAACCAGCAGCATTAGTTGGTTTTGACCATCATCTCCCACACATATATGTATAATCAGTACTTTAATAGTCAGGCTTTAATCCTCCCCAATCTGCAAATCTTCACCCATCCATATATTGAAAATCTGATGATGAAATTCTCAAAACCCAAAGGTTTGTAAATAGTAAAAAAAACTAATGATAAAACAAAAGGGTACATCTGCTAAACAAAACAGACATATTTTAATGTAAAGTTTAATTCTATCAACCAGCTATATAGAAAATTTAGATTTTCAGTACCATTTATGATTCTAAAGTGAGCAAATTTAATGCTGATGCTATTAATAAAATATTTTTAAATGTTTTCTCAATGGAGTTGTGCTTACTTTTAGTTACGTTTCCAAGTTACCTGTTGTTTATATAATGATGTCATTATTCAGAGCTAAGTAACAATCAACGTTAATATTTTGTCATTAAGCTTACAAATTTTTCTGTGTAAAATGTCATCGTGTGCTACGATTTAGTTGATAGTTTCAATACATGACAGTTAAAACATCTATTCCTCTACTATATACGTTAAATATTTAAATACAATGTGAAATAATATTGTCTGCTGCTAAATTAATAACTATTCTATCATATATTATAAATTACCCCCAATAAGCCATTTCTATTAAGATAATTAAAGTTGAACCAGGACGGTGACAAACAACTTTGCAAATGAAAGCATTTTTTTTTTTTGTTGAGAAACATAATTTTGATATACCTAATATATGTATAAAATGTGTTCTATATAAAACTATTAAAATACTCAAACTCTACACTGTGACAGTATTTATCCATCTTTTGAAAACTATCGGTGATACAAGAGTTAATTTCACCATTAGTTAAAAAAAGATATATTACAATTTAATGGTAATTGCTGGAGAAAATAATACGTTTAAAATTAACTACCTGCCTACTAGAATTGCTATCTATTTTTGTACACACCAGTTTATATGAATTTGTAGAATATGGCAAACAAATTCCATTGATAATTTAGATATAAATAACCTTTCCTAATGAAAATCATTCTGGGCATTTCGTGCAACACTCTGTTCAATCTAACTGTTCGTGCTACTTGCCTGAAATAGAATCTGCTTTAAAGTGAATATATATCTGAGCACTTATAGTATATATGTGTAGAAATGGTAATATGGACCAACTGATGATTGCTGGTTTGGTTATTACATGGTAGAGAAGTCTGCCTATCCCTTGCATATGTATTAAATGGATTATGTCCTGTACATGAGGAATTAGATTAACCTTAGGTCAACATGGGTGTGACAACAATCTCAGCCTCAGTTTGGCCTTTAGCATTCCATCATTAGATTTTCAATTGGATGGACAGTTAAAGAGTTGGAGGGTGGAGAAAATTGAAGCCTGTCCATTAAAGTATGAAGAATGGCTATGGTAATCTGGACCAACTGATGATTGCTGTTTTAACATGAAATACGTATATTGGTAATTATTTATCTTTTCAACATATATGTGTTCAAGTGTATCAGTGTTATGAGATAGTGTGGAGAGTGGTGGGTTGTGTGAAAGTCTGTACTCATATACCCTATATATTACATATATAGATACAGGTATATAATCAGCTTGTGTGTTTCAGTTATTAAAGTAAATAATAATCTTCAATAAATGAGATAAAAAAAATTTATGAAAACCTTGCTCTCTCCAAATTAATAACCTACTTGACTTGATTTCTTTTTTTCCCACATGAGATGCTTAATCTAATCTGGATGCTAAATTGATCTTTTTAAATACTTCTATTTAAACCTATACATTTCAAAATTACTGATTTGTAAGTAAAATGTCTTTATTTTCAACTTTATTTTATATATTCTACACTGTGAGTTTGATGCATTCATTTATGACATTACATATTGATTTAAAAATATCAAACTGGAGTACATTCATTTTTGACATAGTTAACGATTAATATATCTGTTTTTAATTAAACATATATATATTGAGACTCTTTGGTGAGCCTTAAATTATAATAATATAGGTTAGTTTTGAGTTCTATTTTAAACTCGTATTTTTAACATGTGTGATCGGATACATATAATGCACACATATACGAGTGTATATATATTGTCATGAGACTTAATGTTACAATTTTTTAAAACATTTTTTTAAAAGTAAAATGAACTTTAAAGAGAAAAATGCCTTATCTTTATACATATTTATTTTCTATCTTTTCAGACAATGCTTGATGTAAAGAATTAATTTCACTAATTTTAAGTATAGAATGTTGCTGGAATATAAAAATTTCACAAAGTAATTAATTAAAAATTTAATTAGTGATGGAATTCTGGCTTATCTCTGGTGTTTTGTTAATTAATGTATGTTTTAGTAGTTTCAGGAAAAAGGCAAAGGGGATGAAATCATATATAAGCTTCAAAATTTAATGAAAATTATTATTCATTTGCTCATTATGAGTGAACAGTTTCAGACTTCTTCATTATCAAGCATTTTCAGACCTTACCAAGTGTTCCTGGTCAATCTATAGTAATAATCAGCAGTTATTCCTGACATCTACTAAGTGGGACACAGCTGGCTAAAAAAAACCATCGTGATCAAATGGACGACCAACTATCTCAGTTGTTGTTTTGCTAATAATGAATGGCTAAGGCATTTATACCATGGCAGACTTCTTTCTTCAGCCCTAACTCCATTCCAGCATGATCTAAATTAGTGGCCTGACCAACCTGATTTTTTTTGCAGATCAAAAACCTCTACACTGAAGCTCCTATCTAAACCTTATTTTCAATAAATGACAAAGCTAACTGAATATACCAGAAACGTACCATCTTGAATATTAACTCAAAAGTCTGCAGCATTAGTATGGTAATATAAGAACTTTATTTACTCAATAAGCCAGGCATGATTCAAATTTATACAGAGAACTTTTAAATAAGTTCACTTACATACATTTAAAGCATATCATAAGTATTCTGTTGTCTAATTAATAGAGTAACAAAGTAATTTCTGTTCAAATAATTAGCCATAGGCATTCTTAACAATTATTGAAACTGTTATTTGCCTTATTTATTGGTATGTTATAACAATAACTTTCTTGAGATATTTAGGAGCTTATGTAGATTATTCTTTATATATATATAAAGAATTTCATTTCCACTTGTGTGTTGCTGATTTAAAATTTTCTCACTCATTAAAATATAAAATATTTGAGCTTTAACTATTAGATATTATTTGTGTGGTATTTATTTTTTTAGAATGGGCTCAGGTAAGTCCCATATCCCCATATTCAATTAGTGAACATACAGTACTACTGTCAACAATGTCTTTGATAAGCTCTTCACTAATAGGCACCTATTCAGGTTACCTGCTACCAACCATGTCGCCTGATTCTTCTTGGTGCGAATTTTAAAGTTGCTTCTCCAATATTTTTTCCAATTTTATTTTTTCTTTTTTGCTCAAATGATTTTGTGGTAATTTGGCATGCATTCTAGTTCATTTTTGCAGCATAAGTTTGAAATCCATCGTAATTATTTTAATACTTTAGAAAAGAGATGATTACAGTAAGATATTGACACACAATTATGTTAGGGTATTTATAGCTCTTTAGATATCGTAAATATGAATAAATTTATTACATTAGTGATTTACATAAAACCATCCCTAGAAGAAGTTAATTAGTTACAAATTTATGTGTTTGTGATTTTACCAGTTTATTTTACATGTTTTATTTTAGTAATTAAAAAAATTTATTGTTTCTTTAAATTTGCTATTCTTTCATATCTGTTACCTGTCAATCAATTGCTTATTAAACCATCAAACATCACATGCTTGCCATTCTTTATGCTTACACAATCTGTTTTTACAAAAGCAAAACTCTCCATATAGTAGCATCACTCATTGCAAGCTATAAAACCTTCCCACATTCATTGATTTCTCTGGATTGCACTGAGTGGCGCTACTGCATGGAGAATTTTGCCTCTGTGTATTAGTTGTTTGTTAGTTGAGAATCTCCTATTCTGAATTGACCTAATCTAATAATCATTCATTAGTAAATTAAGTTAATTTACTCACACAATTTTTACATATATTCTGACCTCCAAATACATTTTCAGGGTTTACAGAGATCTGGTGGTGCCCTCAAGGGTTGTAATGTATGTGCAGTGACTGTTACATAGTATAGGTGAGTTAATAGTGCAGCTAACATGAGAGCATGAGTATAAGCTTCATGAAGAGATTTTACCAATTGATAACTATATTAGGGGTAGGTCATTAGTAGGAGAGATTGATAGGTTGGTCGGTAGTAATAATGCTTGTGTTATAATAGTGAGTTGTTTGGAGATGGGAGTTTGCTATTTAATTTATTATTGATTAATACAAAATAGTTATATGAAGATAAGGTAAAAGTTATAAGGGGAGTCTATATGTTAAATAGAAATTAGATTTTTTTTTCAATTAACAAAAATTAATTAGAAAAGTAAATATTGCAATTTGAGCTAGTTACAGAACAGAAATAAGTAAGTTTGTTTGCTAGTATCATTTTAAATATGCAAGCAAAGGATAAAGATAGTCAAATGATATCTGAGGAGGCATAATGGAAGAGGTAGTCTCATTAGTTTCAAAAATGAGGAAAGTGGTAGAGAATGTAGACAAGATCAATGAAATACAAATGCTGATTAAAATAATAATGCAAAATCAATAGCATTTAATAGAAATGTTCAATAAAAATCAGCAACAAATTAAACCAAGTTAATAGGATATGATAGAGGAAATAAAACAAGTTAAAAGAGATGATGTGGAAAGGCATGAAAGAAATCAGACAGGAGATTAGGCCAAGTAAAGAAAAAAAAGTGTTAGAGAGCATAAGGATAAATAATAGAGGATGAATTAGAGTAAATAAAATAAGCAGGTGATGAAAACCAGCAGATAACAGAATTAACAGAAGAGAACAAGCTGATGCATGAAGCAGTTAAATTGCAAATTCAAGGTTTGCAAGAGAAAAATATAATTATAAAAATGAGCATTTGCCAATTGCTCAACAAGCTGTGTGATAAATGCTTAGCCAGAGAAAGCATTTAAAATATCTCTGACAAAGCTTGTTGAGGAATTGACAATCCTCATTGTTTATATCTTACAAGCTTAAAAGAATTGGGTCATGTGATCTATGACTCTTATTTTGACTATTTATAGTCTCTGCTTTAAGTCTTATGCAATGTTAACTGGTTAAGACTATTAATATATGGTATGGCCAAAGATATAGTTATTTGAGTTGGATAGCTGGGTTTGAAGATATGTAGGTGTCTGAAGATTTTAGATTTTCCACTCAATAGATAATTTTTAGATAAATGCTGGCTTTGAGTTAGTATTTTAGATCTAGTAACTAAAGCTACTCTAGCGCCTCTCTGAGGAGTGCCAAAGCATGAAACCATGGTCAGAGGTTAGAGGGAATTTCCTGACAGAGATATTTTAAATGCTTTGTCTGGCCAAGTATTTATCACAAAGCTTGTTGAGCAATTGTCAAATGCTCATTTTTTATATCTTACAAGCTTAAGAGAATTGGGTCATGTGATTTATGACTTTTATTTTGACTATTTAAAAATATAATTTTCTAAAAAACTATAACAGAGTGGTATAATATATATTTATAAACTCTAAAATATATACACTGAAATACTATGAAAAAAATTTGGCAAAACAATATTTTTCTTAGCTGTTCATTATTTTAAAATGACATAATTTATACTTTAAAATTGAATTATTGTATTTGCCTTCAGATACTAATCATAATATCTATATTTTATAAGCGGTGCAAAATAAAAACAAAAATTTCCCATTATACACATGTTAAAACTTGTACATAATTCTAATTAATAAAGCTTATTTTATATAAAAATGAATTAAAATGTAATTAATGCTAAATGAAAAAAAAAGATTTGCTACAGCAATTTAAAGATTTGTAAAACAAAGTTCAACTTCAACAAGAGGCTAGCATTATTAAGGAAGAAGTGACTCGAGCATGTGCTGAGGTAGGAGTCATGGAGCAGAGATTAGAAGTAATGAAACTTAAACATTGCTATCCTGAGGATGAAGAGACAATGGTTCAAGGATTTTGTGTAGTGCCTCTAGAGTGTGAGATAAAAAATGTGAGGGATAAAATAGAAGATAGAAAAACTATTCAAATAATTATCAGAAGCATTCATATAAAATCTTTTAGGGCAAACATAGGGAAAAGCCCATTAGCATACCTAGAAAACTCACAAGAAATGTTTTAGTTTTATCGATGGCTGGAGGAGGTAAAAATGCACTTGCCTGTAACCACTTTCAGAGAGCAGCCAAAGATTGATAGCATACCTTAAGAATTAAAGCCACAGATGTTTGGAGATTATAGGTATGTCATAATGTAAAGCTTCTGGAGTGAGGAGTACCAAGATGGCCTTCTGCACAAAATTTCCCAAGAAAAATATTCAGGGATACCAGGGGAGAATGCTTGCATAATTTTTCTATCAACAGTGAGCCAAATTCAGGTCCCTGACTGCCTTTCCATTATCAGAAAGGCAGATAAGAACAATCTGGTATAATATGCACAGAGCAGTACAACAAATTATGCTGGGGTAAAGCCAATGTAATATTGAAGAAATTGCAAAGTTTCTGACTGCCATAGACTTTGGAAATATGCAGAACCACTGGATAAACCTAGAAGGCTAGAGCCAGCCCAACTGCAGACAACAATAATAGAATATATTGATGATACAGATAAAATTTATGTAAAACTGAAAAAACCTTCAGATAGTGGTCAACCAGTAAAAGGAACCAGATCTTAGATAAAGGTACCAAATAAAGTTAGTACTGAGGGAAATAGATGTACAGGTGACAGCTCAAATGTTGGCAAGTATAGTTTTAAATATTATTAATTTAAAATAAATAAATAAATAAATATTGTGTCTCCAATATTTTTTTAAATTTACTTTTTATCCTTAATGATTTTGTAATAATTTGGCATGCACTCTAGCTAATTTTGTAGCATAAGTTTGAAATCCATAGTAATTATTTTAATACTTTAGGAAAGGGGTAATTATTAGAGTAAGATTTGGCATAAGATTATGTTAAGGTATTTACAGCTCTTAGGATGATGGAAACAAAAATAAATTCATTAAATTAGTGACTTATATAAAACCAACCATAGACGTTAATTAGTTCCAAATTTATGTGTTTATGATTTTACCAGTTTATTTTCCATGTTTTTTTAGTAATTAATAAATATATTATATTTATTAAAATTTTCCCAATGTTTAATGTTTATTATCTGTCAATCAGTTTTTATTAGTGGAGAATCTCCTGTTTTTAATGGAGCTAGTCCAATAATTATGCAACTACCTAACCCTTTTATTTTGCTTTTTACATCTCTCATATAAAAACTTGACCATACTATTTCTCCTTGATTTGCCTTCTTTGCCATCCATACACCTGCATCTAATGCATGTCTTCCTACTTCTCTTTATATTTTTTCTAAGTTATTTAATATCCCTTTACTAACACATAATGCATCATTACCATATATTAACCCTGGTACTGCCACTTCCTTCTTTACAATTCTAGCTACATCATATTTATTATATGAAAATACTATTAATTTCTTTATTAATCCCTTTTTTTCTTTGCTTTATTAATCAATTTTTCTCCAATTCGTATAAACAATTATTACTCTGATTACTTAAGATGATTCCCAAATAATTATACCTATTCACTACATTTAACTTTAATCCTCCAATACAAATTCTTTGTTTTCTCTTTTCCTAGTATTAATCATCATTACTTTTGATTTTTTATCACTAAATTTAATCTCCATCTCATTATACTCCATGTGCATGTCCTCAGCATAACTTCCATATCTTCCCTTTTTTCTGTGTACAATAAGACATCATCCAAAAATAAAAGACCCAATAATGTATATACTCCCTTGCAATCTATTAATGGTATCTCTACTCCTCTTGCTAGTCTTTCTATTGCTTTTTCCATTTTTCTCAAATACAACAAAAACAAAATAGGGGACATAGGGCATCCTTGCCTTATCCCTACCCTATTTTTAACTTTAACTGATTCTATATTTCCTAATTGATATGTATAGTAATTATTTTCATATAATCTCTTAATAATATCCACTAAAGCTTCATCCATTCCCAAATTTACTAAACTTATTCATAATCTATTTCTATTTACTCTATCATATGCATTCTCTATATCTATAAAAACAATATATAACTGTCTATCTGTATTTGTACTCATATCTATAAGCTATGTAACTACAAATAAACTATCTTTTATATGCCTATCCAATCAAAAAAACCTCTCTGCATTTCTCCCACTATATTATTTTCTTCCATCCATTTTGTGACTCTTCCAGCCACCATATATGCAAAATCTTTATATAATACTGACATTATCACTATTGATCTATAATTGCTTTATTTGTTATGATTCTTAACCTTTCCTTTAAATAGTAGCCTAACTCTTGTTTTACTCCAACTACCCAGAAAATCTTTCTTCTGTGCCATCTTATTAAAATATGATAATAGTTTTAATTTTGTCCTATGCTCTAAATTCATTACCATCACTGCTGTCCATCCATCCAAAGGTCTTGCCTTTACACTTTTCAATTTCTTCCCTGCCTCATTTAGTTCATTTTTTGTGAATCTAATATTTCCATTACTAGATACTTTCATGTTTGGTGTCACTCTGTCCTTAGGCTTGGTGGTGCCCTCAAGTGTTAGAATGTATATGTAGTGATGGGTACAATATATATATATATATTGAACCGTTTTCGAATGTGTGCATTCGAAACACCGGTCTCTTAGGCAAAGAAGAACATACTCGGAGAGTATGTATGCCCAAACGATAGTTATAAAGTATATAACTAATGTTACATTTCCAGGACATAGCTTCTTCTCGGCTGTTGAGTTGAACACCAAGTTCAAAGCACTTTTTTTTGTTTGTGTATAAACATGGGTGCCAGCTGCTTATTCTAAAAGAATACTAAAAGAATAGACAACACACTTTGAACAGTGGTCACTACCTCAACACCTAAATCCACGACTAGCTCAGTTGTCACTAATAGATTATACTTAATTAGTGGTTAAAAGACTTGATAAAAGGAATTGATAAAAAGAATTGACCGACAAATAAAGTTTAATTTTAAAGATAATTTATTAACTAACATTTATTTACTAAATTTAAACATTTTATAATTCTAATAAAACACACGCATATTTTAAATTAACATTTCTAAATAGTTTAAATATTCCTATAGATTTAATAACAGAACACTCTAATTTAACTAATAAATATTAATATAATGATCACGCACATATTAACTCGCACACACATAATAATAATAAAGTATTACATAGCATTTGAAATTTAACCACACATATCAATAGTTCATTTATGTATGATATAAAGTTCATATAATTAGACTCTTGAAAGATTCATACGAATTAATGCAATGCAATGGCTATTACAGTATAAACAAAATAAGCAAATGTGTTTACCTAGGCTTTTGAATATAGACGTAGAATTTTGTTCTCTTTGGAGGCTGCTTTCGGTGAGAATATTTCCATTATGAATGCTTACCAGCCGGCTGGGACATTTCCTTGCTGAGTTTCCTGATTTTCATGATTATTACTATCGGAGACAAATAGATACTGATGGAGATTTTCTAAGATGTTAAGCTGACATTATTTCACAGGCAGATCTGTTGTTTTCTAGGACATCTGGGCTGGAGATAAACGTGCATTCCTAAAATCTTCTCAGCACTGCATTTTGTTTCTGAATACCATTAACTTAACTGATTCAATTAATTGGTGAACTGCACTCACTCAATCAATTTGTGAACTGACTTGTCTCAACCGATTGTCCGATAAGATATTCAGTATTTATATCGATGACGTGTTGTCCCTTTCATATCCTCCGGCAAATATCTGTTGTCGAAATTCTTTAGCAATTAATCCTTTGATAAACGTGTTTTGGAAGATTGTTTAATTAGTAATAGCCATGCAGAAATGTTGTTTTATATTCTAATTAATTAATAGCCATTGCCATGTTTTTTAATGATAATCTTCTTTAACTTCCATTTATTTATAATAACATTTATTCTATTGTTGACAATCGCACATATATACGCACATATATTAGTTTTAACATTATTTTTTCTTTAATTAAACTTGAATAAAAAGAGATTTGTATGTTTTAACTCTTTAAATTATATTTTTACGAATACTAATAAAAACTATTTATTTCCTTTTGTAAACCTTTAGTTTCATTTCTCAAACCAAGACTCCCCCTCCCCCCTTTTGATTAATTAATTGTAGCTTTTTTATTTCAAAAACTAACGCTAGAAAACTATTTAATTCTTATCTTTTTCGAAAACAAGCTGCAATAAACTCTTCAACATTTAATTTTATGTTTTTCTTTTATGAAAGATTACTTTAATAATAATTTTAGATAAAAATTATATGTGCCTATATCAATATATGTACATTATATATATATATATAAGTTACGTTTGATGTTTGTATTTTTACTGTATTTTGATATATATATATATTTGAATATTATATATATATATTAAATTACAGATACCAATAGCAAGCTTGTTATCATAAGTAATGTATATTACACATCCCTGATGTTAAGCAAACCAGTGGAACATCAATAATTTATTGTCATGGCAACACTACAATTAAGCAATAAATGCAATCTCATTTACTGACTAATTGTAGTATCTCTGGATACCATATATCTTATAACGTATTGGCTTTTTTAAGCATAAAGTCTGTGATGATATAATTTTTGTATTATATGTCAAGTTGACTAATATAGGTATTTCTTGAAAATAAGTTAATAAAATATTAATTTTATTTATTTTAATAGATAAAATGTCTTAAATAAAGTACGAAATAAATGATTTCTTAACATCATTTCACAAATTAACAGTAAATCCTTTGTTGGTTAGTAATTCACTTTTTATCTAAAATAGCAGGACATCCATTTATTAGTTAAGTGCAAGCTAATTCAAAAGAATTCTAAAGCTGAAAGTTTCCAAAATCTATAGTTTTGAATTCTATGTCGTAATCAATTTTACTAATTGCTTAACTTACACTATAAATCATTAAAAATACTAGATGCGATTTTGTATTATAATTCAACAAAATGATTTCTAATGACTTAATGTATAGACGGTGAGATTTGGAGTTTAAAAAAATTTTCATATTCATTTTGATAAATTGGACAGGCTTAAACCAGCATTTATATATGTAATATATTCTGGATTCGAACTCAGACTTTTACAGGACTCACTACTCTCAGTGCCATCTCATATTGCTGACCCACCTGATCACACACATGTTGAAAAGATAAATATAAGCTGAGCACTGATTGTATATATATATGGAGTGCTAATGTGGTTCAACTGATGAGTGCTGATTTAGCACGAAATACTCTATTGATGATTATTTATCTTTTCAACATGCGTGTGATCAGGTGGGTCAACAATATGAGATGGCACTGAAAGTAGTGGGTAGTGTGATAGTCTGAGGAATCCCGCACATTTATTTTGGTAATTAAATTTTATATCTACAAAAACGCATTAATTCTAAAATAATAATGTATTTTAAAAATGTTAAATATTATCCTTCTGCTAAAACTATATCAATAATGCAGAATAATGATGTATTATTAATCCAAATTTCGCTTCTAAGTAGAAGAATAGCAATATTATAATATATGAATGTTTCTATGCTTCAAAAACTTTTCATATTTATTAAATTGTTTTAATTGTACTTGGAATTTAAATAGAGAATAAAATCTTTAAATAATATTAAACTATTTTTTATGTTGCAAAATGCTTTTTATTAAGAAAAAATATATATCTTTTATAAATATAACCAATCAGTAAAAGTAATTTATTGTTGTTTGTATATATTTAAAAAATCCTTCGGATAACAATAATTATCAAATTGTTTGTTATTTCGAAATTTTTAACAAATTCCATCAACTGAAATTATAGACAGGGGCGCAGTCTGCCAGATCTTAAAATCCAGCGGAATTAAACTACCCTCAATAGATAACTTTTAGATAAGTGCTTGGCTTTGGGTTGGTATTTTTAGATCTAGTGTCTGAATCTCTCTGAGGAATACCAAAGCACAAAACCATGGTCAGGGGTTTAGGGAGGTTCCTGACAGAGATATTTTAAGTGCTGGCTCTGGCTAAGCATTTATCACAAAGCTTGTAGAGGAATTGGCAATCTTCATTGTTTATAACTTACAAGCTTAAGAGATAGGGGCATGTGATCTATGACTCTTATTTTGACTATTTATAAACTACCATAGATTTTGGGTGAATAAGATATTCAAACTTTCATTTCAAAACCAATCAGATTTTTTTTTTTATCAAATTCATTAAATATTTTTTTAGTTTACAGTTATCGTAGCGCGATTATAAATTAGTTAATTTAACTTCAACTTATCTTTCTAGTCAAACATTGGTGGCTGAATGGTTAACACAGCCGCCTTACAAGCAGTTGTCTCGGGGTTCATTTCCCAGCTGACGCTTTGACACATTAAAAAAAAAAACTTATCTTGCTAAACATTTAAAAGTTTGCTGCTTACTAACACTTAGTAGACTAATTTTCTTTTCAATTATAGCATTATATTGTTTTAAAATGTCAGTTGGTGCATTTTATATTTTTCACTGAGTTTTTATATTGATGTTTATAATTTTCAAAGTTTCTATTGGCTACAATTTTTTTTTTTTTTTTCAGTTATAAAAGGTAATAAGTTTTTTTTAAGTTTTCATGACATATAATTTATGGCACCTTATAAAACTACCTTATATTTACGGTTTTAAATTTATTTAAATAAAACTAAATTATCTATGAATATTCAGGCATACATACATATGTACATTAAATGTTCTTTGTATTTTCACAAACACATGGTAAAATGGGATTTTTTTTAAACTCTAAAATTATTTCTGTCAATATGTATATATATATATTGGTTATAAAATAAAACATAATTAAATAAAAAATTCAATATCTAATATGAGGATACAATGGAATAAAAAAATGTAATTGTTGTGCATATATGTCATCTCATCATCATCATCGATCTACTGCAGACTGAAAATCTGTCCAAGTATGATCCAGTTTCTCCATTTCTAGTCTTTTTTTTTTCCTCATTACGTCAGAAAACTTTCTCTTGACATCAGATTTAATTCAACTTTTCATCTATTACCTCTTTTCAGTCTCTTTCAATCATTCCTAGTAACACCAGTTTGTTCTCACACTCATGTAGTTCATTTTTGATCTCTCCTTATTATTCCTAACATATATTTCTCCAATCCTCATTGAGGGTCTCAACTTTCTGTATTGCTATTCTGGTAAGTTGTCTAAGTCTCAGATCCATAAGTAATAACTGACTAAAAATCTTCATTTTCAACCAAAATTGCATATTTTAATATTGTTTCTACCCAAAGCTCTCCATTCAATTTTTAATTCTATGATTAATTTCATCCATTATCCTTTCATCTATATTAATAATTTAATCAAAGTAACTGATGCAAAACATTATGGATGAAATTGAATCATGCAATTAAACTTGGATGAAGTTATTTTGGTAGAACTAGATTAATATAAAATGGAAATATGCTTATGTGATTAATAAATATGTTTACCAGTTCTTACTTATGAATCTGTAACTTGAACATTTAACAGAAGACTAATACAAAGATTTCGGATGACTCAAAAAAGGGATACAAAGATGAAAAAATGAATAAGTTGTAATGGTCTGCATTCCCTTAAAGAATAAACATCTAACTATTGTCGAACTTAGGGTCTTCATATAGGATGCCATGAATGATGTGATAGAAATTAAATCTATGATTGCATCTATTTCAAATAAGATAATTTAATTTCTAAATATTAACTATAGACACAATTTAGATGAGTTCATCCAAACTTCACCTCTTTTGTTTATTCCATTATGCTCAGTATTCAAACTCAGAGTGGATTTTGCAATTAACCCTCTTCAGGGGTTCAATTAATATCCTGTAATAATAATATTATTTAATATAATTTCAATCAATAGATTCTCAAAATTACATTCAACCAATTTATTATAATGTTAAATTAGGATGATATATATAAAACTAACTAAAGGAAATACATATAAAAACAAAAAAAAGACTTATAAATCCAAGAAATAATATAATATTTTAACCAGAGGACTGGTTTTCATCAGAAAGTAAAAAAAATACATAGTAAAATGGCAATATTCAAAAATTAGAGATTTGATAAAAGACTATAAATGTAGCAACCTTGCCCCCTTATTGGTCACAAAATCGAACACAGAATATCTACCCAACCAATGACAAAATTACCCCAATACCTACTTAAAACAACAACAAAAAACTACATTACTAATGCTCTGGTTGAAATATTATATTATTTCTTGGATTTGTAAGTCTTTTTTTATTTATTTTTTGTTTGTATATATATATGAGTATTTAATCTTATTTTATTTTGAGATAAAATAAATAATTTAAATAAATCAAAGACTTTCTTAAAATAAAATAAAAATTTAACAATATATATTAACTGACAACAATTTAAATTTATCTTTATATATATATCAACATTTATAATTACCAATGCTTTTTATACATCTCTACTATATTAATATATAAGCTTAAAATGATACCTTTTCATATACCCATAGTAGACCTGTATTATAACACAAACAATATTTAATAAGTTATAAAACAATAAATGAAATTTTATAATTTTAAAAATTATAATAATACTAACTAGCTAAATTTAATTTAAACAATATAAGTATAAATGAAGATTTTTGTATTAACGAATCCTTTTAAGGGAATTCCATTTTTATAATACCCCCCCCCCCATCTAGGTGTATTCCCTATCATTGAAAGAATAGACCATTCATTCAAGGATATTAATCATTTATACAAATAATAAATAAACAAATATTACTAAATTAATTAAGTTAGTAATAAACAAAAATTCTATCTTGTCAAATTAATGAATTTAATATGAAGAACAATGAAATCTTATCTTCGTATTAAATCTACTTATTTACCCTGGACAAGTCACTTTACAAGGAAGACTTAAATTTTATTAAATAAAACAAATATTTAGCCCAATGACTTTTCCAATTTCTTTTCATCTAAGGACTTTCTAAACAGAATTATCTAATGTAAATAGATTTTGGAAACAAAGAAAATAAAAATTAGATATTTATGGATGATGATACACAAAGATGATATGATGTATTAAAAGTTTATAGTATTGTCCTATTCATTTCCATAATTTGCAAAGTAATGTTCATTAAGAATAAAGTTCTTTATTCCCTGGTCATCAGTCATTAGTGAGGCAATCAGTATATTCCATTGTTCCTAAATGTTCCTCTTGCATGATGTTGACATCTTCCATACATTATTTTCATATAATTGAAATTGCATTTTGAATTATATATATATATATATATATATTAGGCATTTCAGTAGGAATAAATAATTACATTTCTTTAGGTTAAGATAAAAACATTGGATCCTATAGCAAATTGTCTTTACTCACGATGCATTTTAAATAACTTGAAATCATCTTAAA
This sequence comes from Epiperipatus broadwayi, assembly GCA_028023455.1. Taxonomy (NCBI): domain Eukaryota; kingdom Metazoa; phylum Onychophora; class Udeonychophora; order Euonychophora; family Peripatidae; genus Epiperipatus; species Epiperipatus broadwayi. The sequence continues at coordinate 599,886 of JAQFVV010012527.1, forward strand.
ATAATTTATTTACAGGTAAATATTTTTAATATATTTATCTTCTTTAAAATTCAAGTTTAGAATGATCTTGTTAAGAATTTCTTTAATTACTCTAGTAAAAATAATCTCGTTTTTGAAAATGATTAGTATTAATATGGAAGAATAATTTATTTACTCTTTCCTTGAGTGGTATTAGAGTTTTCTCTTCACAACGATTTTATAAATAAGGAAAATTTATTCAAACCATTGATCCATCTTTTTAATTTGTTCAGAATTTGAACACAGCAAATTAATTAAGTGTAGTGACAAGTACATTAGTATAAGATAGAATTAATTTGGAAATTATTTGCTTTAGTTTTACAGTAGAATCATCTTCCAGTAGCATGTGTTAAATTTACTATTTGATTTCATGATTTTCTATTCTATTATTGTTGATAGTATTATAATTAATAATTGTATAATTGAATTCTAATTTCATTTCCTTCAGGTTTAGTTGCTAAGAAACAACTTTGACCTAAGGTTATGTCTAAGTTTTATATCTTGATTAGTGATAATATTCAAATAATTATTTTATATATATATTAAAATAATTGAAAAATAATCATTTTAATATTTGATTTTATTAAAACAACTGTATATTTGATTTGACATTTATTATTAAAGTTTTATAGTTTAACATTTGAGTTATATATATATATATATATATATATATATATATATATATACACATATATATATATGTATGTATTTTAATGTAAAAAATAACATTTATTATTTATAAACTTACAATTATATTTTTAACTTTATGTTTAGGTATTGCACAAAAATAAGTGTGCTTAAAAAGATTGTAAGCTACCCTTACAAAGTACGACGGACATCTTTTGAAGAATTAAGAGACTGTAGGCGAGCGGGAAGGACATATTACTAGAAGAGATAGTAATAGAGGGACAGTTGAAATCTTAGATTAGATCCTATAAGATTGTAAAAGATCTAGAAAGAAATCATATATAAGAGGGATGAATGAAATAAGGAAGTTTGCTGGTGTCATGTAAAGAAGGGACATTAGAAATCAGAAAAATTGGATAAAACTTGGAAAAATCTTCATCCTGTTGTGAATTAATAATGGTGGAAAATAATGATATATATATATATATATATATATATATATATTCTAACCTCCCCCCGTGCATTCTCACCCCAAAATATACTGTTTATTACGAATATTACGGGTTCTAGCTCAGTTAACAAATAAATAAATGAAATATTCAGTATTAATTAAAATGATTACTAGCTCTAATTTTAAAATACAAATACGGTTCAATTTTAAAATGAATTAACAAATATTTACTATTTTCATGAGACATGGAGTGACAATACAGGGAACGAGATAGACTACATTGAGCCATTATCCACACGATACTACCTCAATGGCATAAGAACACTATCCCCCCTTTTTACTATACCAAATAACTAACTCATAGTATTCTTACGACTTTCTGAGCTCTATTCACTATGATTAAAATAATAATCATATCTTAATCTTCTTTATAACAAGAATCTAGCTCAATTAAATAAAATGAAGTAAAATAAAATAAAATCTCAGGTCCATAAATTGTATTCTAACTGATTTAAAATTACGGTAGTAAAATATGAAAAGGGAATTTTATGTCATAATCTACTACACAGCAACTAATAATAATAAAAAATAATAATAACAATAATAATATAATATAATCTTATTTCTTCCTAAAATGAAATAAATAAATACGTACGTGGTAGTATTTTAATAATCTGACAACAGAATACGTGTGGTAACATTAGCATATAATTTAATGTAATATTGTGGCAACCGACTTATGACCAATAAATAATATAAAATTATGATCTTTTAATTTTAACATACCAATAAATTCTCAAAATTCTTATAACACTTTTATGTTTACCTTTTGTGCAAAATTTATATGTCAGTTTCAATTATAAATGTATCGTGATTTCATGCATCCATGTGGAGAAATAACAACTCGGACACAAAACTTTAAAATAAATTTAAAACAAAGTTTATTAACAACATAAATAAATTAACAATATTTTTACACTATATACATTGAATACCCTTACTTTCATATCACAACTTAGTTTATTAGTTTATAAAATGAAATCAAAATATTATTTACTTTTCCTAGTTAAATCTTTTTTTTTTTTAACACTTAAGAAAATACAGTATTATTACTTGATTTATTATTATGGTTAGCTTATTACAAAATGCATTTCTTATATGATTATCACAAACACTTTTCATCCCTAATATTATTAAAATTACATTTTTTACAAAAATTTACATTCATAATAAAATTCTACAAAATAACAAAATTTAGTTTCATATTGGTTGTATGGAATCTTACAAAGTCAAAACACTATTCTACATTCGGTATTAGGTTTTTATTATTCATTATCCGATGTTTATTAATCCTAATATTCTCATTCAAGCCTTACTTTGGATGATATAATTATAACTATTAATATACCATGCACAAGTATATGTTTATTATACCTTATTGAATTTTCTCTTGATAAATATGCAATACTCATTCCCTCCAACATTAATATTAAAAAAAAAAAAAACATTCAAATTTTATTATCTCTTTTAAAATACTTGGTTTAGATTTCTTTTCAAAATCTTATATTCATTTCTGAATTAATTTTACAATGTATTATATGATTCTTTCTCTCTTTATGATATTTTGGACTTTCAATTTTAAAGTTACACAATTCTATACATTTAAGCAAATAAACTATTCTTACATAAACGATAACATATCTTCAGTTCTATTTTATTCATTATTTCTTTGAAAATATCTTTCTGACTGATGCAGATTCATGAAATAAGGATAGCGAAGATAGATGCATAGGATCAAAATACAACTAGAATATTACTCGTCATATACCTTGACAATCATGGCACAGTGAATTAAAAGACACTATAGAGGAGTGACCTTTACCTGTCTACCAACCTCTATCATAGGAACGATGCTAAAGCTATTTCTTCAGCTTTATTCTAACATCAAAAGTTTAAAGATATGCAAAACACTGTCCAAACCATATGTGTTCAGTCATAGGACTTAGTTAACTATACTAAATCACACAAAACTAAATATGATCCAAATCCCTTATATTTTCCTATTTCTTAAAAAAAAAACACATCATCTTGGTTTCCTCGCCACTAGTACTTCCAAGTCATTATCCGATCTTATTTCTCAAGATTTTTTCTATACTGTACATCGACAAATACATATCTGCATTACTAACAATAATAAAATTCATTGATATTTTAAAACTATTCCACTGTTCTATAAGAAAATCTTTTTACTACTTTCCTCCGTATATTTAATCATATACAAACTATTTAAATATCTGAATACTTTATCACATGAAAGTTCAAAAGAATCACACAATTGTTCTGTTAAATTATATTATTAATATACTTTAAATAAATTGTTGCATGCGTATTCCGAATTACTCCTATCTCATTATATGTTAAAATGTTGCATAAAATGTGTACATATAATTAAGACTTTCACACTTCATTCTTAGGTCAATAGATGATCTAAAAAAAATACATTATGCATTATAAATAACTATTAAAATTACCAAACATAATTTTATCAAGCTATTATATTTAAATTTTAATGTTACTAAATTTATGTTTTATGTTTTCCCTAATCTCACATAACATTTTATATTTTAAAATAAATTAGTAAAAAATATTCAAACTATATTTACTGTACTCCTTCATCAAATTTTCCTGAAAAACCGTTCATACTAAAGCCAAAAAAAAAATTGTTTCTCATTTCTTTTCCATTCACTTAATGTTCCTCTCCCTGCTTGTTCAATTTTAAGGTAAAACAAATATTACTTCGTTCAATAAATAATCATGAATGATAATCCTTGGTTTTTATAATATTTAATACAATTATTAATTATGATATTAGTTAATCCCGTAAAGAAAACTTCTAAATATTCTCTTCTAATATTTCTTGCTAATATTTTCTCCTGCGCGACTTTTACGATGCATCTTCTCAGTACTTTGATTTAAATATTCAATAAAACTTTTCTGTTTCCATGGATTCATTTCATTAAGTAAATTAGATTTATATTTTCCAAATCTTTATCTTTATTAAGCATTTCTCTAATGAACACTTTATAATATTTTTAATTCTTCTTAGAGAAAGTTTTCCTGTTCCTTTTTCATAAAAAACACAATAGCTCTTTCATATTATTATTCTGTAACTTTTTTCCTTCTTTTAAAATTCTGGTACTATATACTTTGTAATGTTTCCTTTAAAAAGACAAACATTCTTTCTCCATTATAACTTTTACATAATTTTTTCTTTATGATATACGCATCTTCATTTTTCCATAGAGAAGAATAAAAAAAAACGTCGGAGTAGCCTTTTAAAATTGTGCGTCATAATTTTTCCTGACGGCAAATAACTTTTCTTTTAAGTTTTCGGTATAATGTCCAAATTATATTTATCTGAGTTCTAATGATTTCCTGGTTGATCACAAATAAACTGTATTCAAGGCACTTTACAATTATTTTTACTTTATCAATACTTTTAGGTACTTTTTTCTGTAGTATTTCCATTTTACTGCAAGGTTTCGGCTAAACTTGAATAAAAATCCTGGTAAGAAATCTTTTAAATTAGCCTTCCATTTAAAGGCAGTTCAAAATATTATATTTTAAAACAAAACTTTTAAAATAAATACAAAAATTTTTAAATTATAACACTTTTCTAGCTTATAATCTTATACAGCTAAAAAATATGTTCCTCCTTCCTTTACTTACACATTCCTTCTCCCGCTCCATCTAATTCCTATTTTTCATCTGCTAAAATACCTCCGTTGATTGGTTAATGACTTTTTTAGCACGAACAAATTTACACATTTTTAGTTTTATAATAGATTAAACTTTTTAAAATAAAGAATTTATGACGTCATGTTTTAAAATATTACTTAGAATAGTATTTTTAAACTCAATTATAGTTTTATCAAAATCATTTAAACTTTAAAACAATTATTAAAATAACATTTAATATTTCAACTTTTACTTTAACGATAGATAGCAATTACATTTAGTTTTATAATTCACAAACTTTATTATTATATTCTAATAAGCGTGTGTGTGAAGGTATATAATATACAGTCACATGATTACTAACTTTATCCGATGATTTTTTTTTTAAATTTACGTCTTGGTCTAAATTACCAAAATTGATATATTTTATAAAAATTTGGAAAATAATTTAAAAAATGTAGAACTAAATATAATTCTCACCATCCCAAAGTTTATTTTAAAATATATTAGATTAAATTTGAATATTAATTATAATTATAATATTACATATAGCGTTTATTTAATTTATTAGTTTTAAAACATTACAATTGGATTGTTAATATACTTTTAACTATTTATAGCTGTATTATTTTATATGGCCAGCTTTTACAACCATAAGCAAGGATATAATTAAGCTTTAGTTAACTGTTTTTTTTAAAATAATCCATTACACTTTTTTCATACCAGGTATTTTTCAGCCTGAAATTGTATTATAAAATCTAATCAATCATACAACTATCAATATATTACACAAACTTATTTTAAAATTTAAATTTTTTTTTAGCAATTGACCATTCTACCTTATTATGACCTATAGATAAGGGCACAATATATATATATATATATATATGCATTTAGGCATATATATTTATATACATATGTGTGTGAAACTATATAAAACCAGTACAAAGAATATATAATAAATAAAAAATAACTGATGAACATAGGTATATATATCCAGATATTTTATATTCCTAGGTTGATGAACGAATGTTTTTCATAAAAATGCATGTATACTGAGAGAGTGTGCACTGAGTTTTACTGTTGGTAAATAGTTGTGTTGTGGTGAGTTTGACCTGAAGGATATACAAATAAAAAAATTTGAAAATAATTTTAAGCATAAGGATTAATCATTTCTCTGCAAGATGTTAAAAGTAGATAGAAATCAGGTTCAATCATGAAAGAGAGTGATTCGATGGAAAAAATGGGCTTGGAGATCTAATTATTTGATAATTCTAACTCAATTGGCAAGTGAATGTTGTTTATCATGCATAGTGAGAGAGAATAGTCTGAATATTTGCTTCTGTGGAGGGTGAAGTTGAGATAAGCGATTCATTCACAAAAAAAAAAATAATTACAAAGTGAAAACATTACAGTTGTTCATTTTAAAGCTAAACATATATTTTGGTAATTCAAAGATTTCTTTTGATACAGGCAATCATATTCATATCAAAAGTCAATACAAACATCAATTTACATTTAAGTTACAAATATTGTTCTGTACTGAAAGCATGATAGGCTTCCTAAAATATTTTTTGTATACTGATAGATAGATAGATAGATAGATAGATAGATAGATAGATAGATAGATAGATAGATAGATAGATAGATAGATAGATAGATAGATAGATAGATAGATAGATAGATAGATAGATAGATAGATAGATAGATAGATAGATAGATAGATAGATAGATAGATAGATAGATAGATAGATAGATAGATAGATAGATAGATAGATAGATAGATAGATAGATAGATAGATAGATAGATAGATAGATAGATAGATAGATAGATAGATAGATAGATAGATAGATAGATAGATAGATAGATAGATAGATAGATAGACAGACAGACAGACAGACAGACAGACAGATAGATAGATAGGTAGGTAGGTAGGTAGGTAGGTAAGTAGGTAGGTAGGTAGGTAGGTGGGTGGGTGGGCGGGCAGGCAGGTGGGTGGGCAGGTGGACAGACAGATGGACAGATAGATAGATAGATAGATAGATAGATAGATAGATAGATACATAGATAGATAGGTAGGTAGGTATGTATGTAGGTACGTAGGTAGATAGATGGATAGATAGATGGATGGACAGACAGACTGACTTGTGGACTGACAATTTAAAGAGAGATAGATTGATAGATTGATTGATTTTTAGATTGATTGATTTTTTTTGAATGATTGATTGTTTGATAGATTGATTGATTTTTTGAATGATTGATTGATTGATTGACAGATTGATTGTTAGACTGATAGATAGATAGATAGATAGATAGATAGATAGATAGATAGATAGATAGATAGATAGATAGGTAGAAGGTAGGTAGGTAGATAGGTAGGTAGATAGGTAGGTAGTAGGTAGGTAGGTAGGTAGGTAGTTGGGTGGGGTGGGTGGGCGAGTGGGCAGGCAGGTGGGCAGGTGGACGGACGGATGGACAGATAGATGGATAGATAGATAGATAGGTAGGTAGGTAGGTAGGTAGGTAGGTAGGTAGGTAGGTAGGTAGATAGATAGATAGATAGATGGATAGATAGATGGATGGACAGACAGACTGACTTGTGGACTGACAATTTAAAGAGAGATAGATTGATAGATTGATTGATTTTTTGAATGATTGATTGATTGATTGATTTTTTGAATGATTGATTGATTGACAGATTGATTGTTAGACTGATAGATAGATAGATAGATAGATAGATAGATAGATAGATAGATAGGTAGGTAGATAGGTGGGTGGGTGTGTGGGCAGGCAGGTGGGCAGGTGGACGGATGGATGGACAGTAGATAGATAGATAGATAGGTAGGTAGGTATGTAGGTAGGTAGGTAGTTAGATGGATAGATGGATAGATAGATGGATGAACAGACAGACTGACGTGGACTGACAATTTAAAGAGAGATAGATTGATAGATTGATTGATTTTTAGATTGATTGATTGATTGATTTTTTGAATTGATTGATTGATTGATAGATAGATTGATTGATTGATTTTTTGAATGATTGATTGATTTACAGATTGATTGTTAGACTGATATATAGATAGATAGATAGATAGATAGATAGATAGATAGATAGATAGATAGATAGATAGATAGATAGATAGAGAGAGAGAGAGAGAGATAGATAGATAGATAGATAGATAGATAGATAGATAGATAGATAGATAGATAGATAGATAGATAGATAGATAGATAGATAGATAGATAGATAGATAGATAGATAGATAGATAGATAGATAGATTGAATGATTGATAAATAGATTGATCAATAGATTCATTAATTGATTGTTTGATTGATTTATAGATTCATTGAAAGATTGATAGGTAGACTGATTGATTGATTGATTGAGTGAGTGAGTGAGTGAGTGATAGAGATAGATTGATAGATTTGATTAATTGATTGATTGATAGACAGATTGTTAGATTCATAGATTGATTTTAAATAGTTATGATTAATTGATTGATAGATAGATAGATAGGTTGGTAGAAGACTAATAGATAGCTAGATGGATAGATCAATAGATTGCTTGATATATTGATAGATAGACTGATAGATAGATGGATAGTTGGTTTTATTCATACCTTAGATAAGTTTAAAATTTATGATATATGTAATATAAAGAATTATCTATGTTTTTTACAAAAGTTAATTACATTAAAATAAAAAATGGCATTTATATTCCTAAAATATTTTTGGCCAATGATATTACTGAGAAAGATAAACAGTCAATTAAGAAAGTATGAAAAACTGGTTAAAAATGAAACAGACAATTTATCATAGTATATTATATTATATGCAATGTGAATAGAGAGAGAGAGAGAAACTGAACAATATAAAATAATTACTTTCATTGTATGTTTAAATACAATGGTTTCAAATACATGTGTTTGACCAGTTTTACATATAGATCTGAAATTTGAACACTTAACCAAAAAGTTATGCAGAAACTTCAGACTACTCAACCTAAAATGTGAAATAATGTTACTACAAGAAGATATCGAAACTAAAATTTATTGATGAGAGAAAAACTATTATTATTAACATCATTGAAAAAATTAAATCATTTAAGGCTATTGAGCAGTATATGTTGTTAGCAGAGTAATACGACACGGATTGTTGAAGTCTTAATCCGAATCAAAGGCTATGTATCAAAATATATGATTATTATTATACTTATATAAATATTTATTTTTTCCCATGTGTCATAGCATCAGCCGGGAAGCGAACCCTCTATCTCGGGACAATTGCTTGTAAAGCAGCTGTCGCTGACTTCTGGACCACCAATGCTTGACTACATAAATATTTATTTGGAAGATGTTGAACATAAATGCTACATATATATTATAATTTTAGATGATTGTCCAATGAATAGTTGTTTTACAAATTAATGATAAAAATATATTAATTATCTGTTTAGTCATTTAATTATTTATTTAATGTTTTCATCTTTAATATTATTTTTAATATCAATAGATTGTTTTTTCAGTCAATATTAAATAAAAGCTTATTTTATTTATTTACACGTTCATTTATAGTTTATATGTCAAAATGTACTAAATTTATTTTCGCTTAAATATTTATATACTTATTTATTATTCATTTTTATTGATTCTATCTCTGTATTTTTATACTTATTTTAATTCACTTTTATTGATTCCATCTAAATATATAACTTTAATTTTTAGAATATCAAATGTATTTATACATAACTAATGAACAAACTCATAAAATTTGTGCTATAATTAAAAATTAGAATCATCTGCATAACCGTATAACAAATTTATAAATTACTTTATAACAATGTTATATCAAATACTCCTTATTTTAATTATTAAGATAATAATAATTCCCAGAGTACCAGCTATAATTTTATTATAATTTACTTTATGTTATTCGATTGGCAATTTATTATCATTTATTCCGGATGATTCGACTTCTTAATTATATATATATTATGACACTTTGATTTACAAATGCCAAACTTTCTACACTCTCAACTTTGACGCCAACTACTTCAGATAAATATATGTTAAGGTCTGAAACGGAACTTGACTTAAATAATGTTCCAGGCATAAAAGTGTTACGCCATCTAAGTATAAATAATTCCCATGTGCGATAAATATTCTAAATAATTTATCAGATGATAAGTAGAAAGTATAATTAAAAGATGGATTCATCGTTATTTTATCAACTTACTTTCTTTTTATCTCGTTCTAACTCATACTCTGAATGTATAAGTTGAACAATTATTAATCACACTCTCTATAATTGATATTTCATCATGTAATAACGAGGAAGTTGAATTATATTTCTGAAACAAATAAGTTTGGTATACCACGGACAGACTTAAGTACTTCAATCTCAAGATTGGAAACTTTTGCTTTGGCATTACAATGATACTGTGATTGGTATGTTTTCTCTACATTGTTATATGCCTATCTATAATCTTACATTACTGTTCACAGTGCACAGATTTATTTTACCTCAGTTACAGTTTTAACATTTGTAGTTGAAAATAAATCTGAATATATCAGCATTATGCAGGCCGTTTAGGCAATAGAATTAGCCAATTTGCATTTAATGCCATGAGACATTATCGCTTTAGATGTCAATAGAAATGACAATTTCTAATTGGTGGAGTATTGTAGCCTGAAGTCAAATAACCAAAAGTTGACATTCCTAAAAAAAAAAATTGTAATTTTCACTAATTTATTTATATATTAAAGGTTATTTATGCATTACTTTTGTAAAATACTTATTTTAAATCAAAACATAACATCACTATAATTGCATTTTATTCCAAAACATTTATTTTTAGGAATATAACTCTTAAAAAGTTTGTTCCTGCAACCAGATGCTATGCTTACTGATAAACCAGAATGGCCTTTTGTCAAAGTGGTAAAGAATTTTTTTTTAATTTTAATAACAATAAATTTAATGTTTATATTTTCTTTCATTAATGATAACTAACTCTAAATTTCTTTTGATTTAAAATTTAATTCAAATATCTAATATTTTGTTTTACTAACTTTTTGAATAGAATTATGTCCAACGATGCCAAATACCATTGATATAAGTAAGAACTCCATTTAGAAATTTGCAAAAGGTCAGTTTTTAACATTTAAAACGTCTATCATTTGCAAGTTTGCATTTTGAACGCTAAGATTATTAATATATGATTTAGAAAAAAGATTTAATTGTAAAAATAAAATGTTCAAATACAGAGTAGAATGGATGAAAGTCTTACTAAGGTTCATTCAAAATAAAAAGGTGACATTTATAGCTAAACAGGTTAAACCAATAATGTTTCTGAAAATTAAATCAAGAATGTTTGATTTGAGTTTTAGTAAAGTTTTAAAAGAAGCCATTTATTTTGTTGAGTCTTGCAACATTTATTTTTTTATAATGTCTATCCATCTGTGATTTTTAGCATATTGAAAGATTTCAAATTTTATTTTTTAATTTTGCTAGACATTAGATAATAACATTTATTAATTAAGACTTTTTTTACTAAATATAAATAAGATTTATTACAAAATGTGGGGGAGGAGGATGTTTCAAGGTGCAAGTTTTCAGTTACTCTGGAATCATAATCTATGCTATATTTTGTTCCAAGCCTTCCTCATGTATAAACTCACATATTGTTGATAAACAATGATTAGAATAGAATATGAATTGTTTTATTGAACTGCAAATATGCTATCTTGTGTTGAACTCATTACTTGGTCCAGATCATCATCTCCCACACATGCATGTAGTCAGTGCTGTTTGTTTTGGTATGGCAAGTCTTTGGACTTTGACATACAGGTTATGGTCTTCTCCACCCTTCAATTCTTCAGCTTGAAAGTGTGAGTTCAAATTTCTTCTAGTTACATTAAGTTCAGTATAGACAATATACTTGTATTTAAATTTGATTATTATTTTTAAAATACTTATTAGTTGTTTATAAAATTAAGAAACATTTGTAATTCATGAATGTTACTGCATTTTAATAATTTTTTTAATGAAAAAATGTTAACTCTTTATGACAATAGCAATGGGTTATATTTGAGTGAAACCATGGAAACCATATCTAAGATAATGGGTTAAATACTTCATCACTAGGAAAAAGGTATAAAAAGCCTCTGATTTTAGATGGGGACTCTCTCTTAATCTGCTTATCAATAATTAAAGTCAATGCATTAAATATTATATTAAAAGTTGAATTTTACTATAAAAATGAAAAACTAGAGAAAGGAAAAATGTTTAATCCAAGATCTATCAATATCTTGAAATAAAATCCACCTCAGTATACAATGTATTTCTAATGCCACAAAATATAAGAATTTACAGAATAATCTCAGTGTTACAATACATTTTAAAACAGGCAAAACTCACTATACGTATTGCCACACATGGAAGCTAGAGTAATCAATGGATGCCAGAAGGCTTGTGCATAAAATCCCCATCTAGTGCCTACTCATCCAATATCCCCAGACTAGTTTCTGGCTTGTGGCATTCGTCAGTGAGGAGCCTTGGATCTGAGAGCACTGCACCTAGATCTTAGAATCTAATGCAACCCTCCAACAGCCACTTTTTATCTCCATTTAACTACAAAACTATGAGTCTTAAATTGAAAACACCTTAATGTTTTCAATCCAAGCCCATTAGCTTATATAGTCATATGGGTCTGAAATCAGTTAAGGTATTTTCAATTTAAGACTCATAGTTTTGTAGTTAAATGGAGATAAAAGGTGGCTTCTAGAGGGTTGCATTAGATCCTAAGATCTAGGTGCAGTGCTCTCAGATACAAGGCTCTTCAATGATGAAGGCCACAAGCCAGAAACTAGTCTGGGGATATTGGATGAGTATGCACTAGATGGGGATTTTATGCACAAGCCTTCTGGCATCCATTAATTACTCTAGCTTGCTGTGTGTGGTAATAGGTATAGTGAGTTTTGCCTGTTTTAAAACAGTTATACCCTAGCATAAGAAGTGATGGTCATGTGATGTTTATTTGCTACAATACATATTACTAATAGAATAACCAAAAGGATATTACCTGGAATTCATTATGGATCAAATTTGCAATGCTATAGCAATGTTATTATGCAATATTAAAGGATTCAATATTGCTATTATTTGAATAAAAATGTGAATATTAATGCTTTCATATTTTACTATGGGACATTTTATTTAAAACGTATACTCCATTCAAGTGGATAAAAATTCTATTTTGAATGAGGTGATTAGAGTATGATGAATTTCAAATGTAATGCTTATGTAATGTATCTTCATCTTCATATCATAAACATGAATAAAAAATGTCATAGATCTCAGGGGTTATGAACTTTAATTTTAAAGTAGTTCTATAAATATTGTTTTGGTGATATTAATAAATAAATACATTTTAATTGAATTTTTACTTAATGAATATCTGATGATTCTTGAAAAAGTTAACCAGGTCATATATTTTTATTATATATCTATTTACAGTAGAATATATGTGTTTGTATATATGACATTAATGTTATATATAGAGCTCGCAAATAAGCTCTTAACAAGCTTTGCAAAATATCCACAACCCCAGACCGGTTTCTGCTACTGACTTCCTCAGTAAGGTACTAGGAATTTCAAGCATTAGATTAAAAATATCAGGACAAGCCCAGCACTTTATCTAATGGATAACTATTAAGTTGAAAATCACACCCATGTGTCTTCCAATCCAGCTATCTAACTTAAATAGCCATATGGGACTGAACCAAGTTCAAATACACCATATATTAATAACTTTAGCAATATAAAATTACCAAAGCCTTAACAGCAAAAATAAAATTACAAAGAAATCAAGTCATATTTTATATTGCTAAAGTTATCTGAACTTGATTCAGTCCCATATGGCTATTTAAGTTAGATAGCTGGATTGTAAGACATATGAACATCTGAAAATTTCAGATTTTTTACCTAATAGTTATCCATTAGATAAAGTGCTGAGCTTGAACTGGTATTTTTAATCTAATGTTTGAATATCCTAGCACCTCACTGAGAAAGCCAGTAGCAGAAACTGGTCTGGAGTTGGGAATATTTTGCATAGCTTGTTAAGAGTTTATTTGTGAGCTCTATATATAACATTTGTAGTACAAATTTGATAAATTAGGTCATGTGATGTATGATTTGATTTCTTTGTAATACTATATTAAATATCAACTAACCAATTTTAAAATAAATTTTTTATTTTATATAAAATTTTATAGAATGTTTGTTTGTTTTCATTATTATATACATTTGAAAAGCAATAGATTTAAAATATAACTATTTATGGATTATATTTAGAACAGAGTATACTTCATATACCTTGATAATAGTATAATTTTATACTTAAATTGGTAACCAGGAAATAAAATAAACATACTTGGTTAATTTTCTTTAATATACATTAAGGGTGTATTTATAACTGCTTATACAAATGTAATATTTTTTTCTGATTTATTATGTCCTGTACATGAGGGGTCAGATTGACCTTAGGTCAACATTGGTGTGACAAGAATCTCAGCCTCAGGGTGGCCTTTGAGCATTCCATCATCAGATTTTCAATTGGATGGACAGTTGAAGAGTTTGAGTGTGGAGTAGATTGAGGCCTGTCCATTAAAGTATGAGGTTTGGCTATCTTAATATATATCTGAGCACTTATAGCATATATGTGTAGAGATGGTAATCTGGACCAACTGATGATTGCTGGTTTAGCATGAAATACATATATTGGTGATTATTTATCTTTTCAACATATATGTGTTCGAGTGTATCAGTGTTATGAGATAGTGTGGAGAGTGGTGGGTCATGTGAAAGTCTGTGCTCATATACCCTATATATTACAGATATATAAATAATAAATTTATACAATATATGCAATCTTCTTATTGATCAAATATTATAATTAAGATCATTTCATTCATTTATTAATTTATATATTTATTATTTATGCTTCTTATATTAATACATTTTATTTTTAGGAATTAATATTGAATCTCACAATTATTTATAATTTATTGATCACATTATATGTTAACATCAACTTAAAGAGTCTCTAAATCTTTTTTTTTTTCATATTAAATATTCATCAGGTCAAAATATTAAATAAACATTCACTTATTTTAATAATTTATTATATTATGTTAATATTTCCTCATTAACATTTTATTGATTATAATGAATGAATAATTATTAAAAGTTAAACTAATATTTTGTCAAACACAACTTGGAAAGTTCAAAAAATTTTTTCATTTAAATCAATATAAATTGGTGACAACTTTATTTGTACTTTCATAATTAATGTTTATTTAATCATTAGTTTATAAATACATCATGCTAGTATAGTTTGATATTTCAATTGGGTTTTAAGAAAATTATTTATTTCATTCTTTATATCATTATAAAAAAAATGTATCTGAGAGTGTTAAACTATTTATTCATTAATAGATACTCATTTTAATATTATTACACTGTTACAGTTTTTAGTGTCCAACATTATGGAGTATTTGATCAGTTATTTATTTTAATAGCATTATGCCATTATAATATGCATGTATAATATCTGTCTAGTCTTTGGATTGATTTCACACTTTTTTTGATCCTTTTATCAATTATTATTTTTTAAAAATTGCTACTGAATCTATTTTACATTATTTATCAATATATTTTATTATCCAATCATCCTTTATAAATGAGTTTTTTAAAAAAAAATTAAATGATTTATTGCTGGAAGTTTATAAAAAATTTATGCATCTAGTATGACAGACATTGGGTTGTGATCTTTTAGATCCTGGGGTCTTCTGTATTAATCCATGTGGGGAAAAACAGTTTAAAGGTTTGGTGCTCAGAAGTTCATGAGATATTTGAGTGCCAGAAGTTATAGATCTGAGGTGTCATTCATGGGCATTGTGTTCCAAACTTAAGGTTAAACAACTAGCAGCTCTCCTTCTAAAAACAGGCAAAACACTATACGTATTGCCACACACAGCAAACTAGAGTAATCAATGGATACCAGAATACTTGTGCATAAAATCCCCATCTAGTGCCTACTTATCCAATATCCTTAGAATACTTTCTGGCTTCTGGCCTTCATCAGTGAGGAGTCTTGATCTGAGAGCACTGCACCTAGATCTTTGGATCTAATGCAACCCCTTAGCAGTCACCTTTTATCTCTACTTAACTACAAAACTACGAGTCTTAAATTGAAAACACCTTGATATTTTCAATCCAAGCAATACGTATAGTGTGTGGCAATAGGTACAGTGAGTTTTGCCTGTTTTAGTAACAGTTATAAGCAAGCATAAGAAATGGTGATCATGTGATGTCTATCTTTCTAAAAAAAATGTGATACAATCTTTTTTAAAATTAAGCTGAATAAATTTGGCATTTAATTTTGGTTTTCAATTTTCTGAACATTAATAAGATATTTATTTATTAAATACATTCTAAAATAAGCCAGCTGTATAAATCTTGAGTACATTTCAGCTCTTTTTTTACATGTCAAAGCGTTGACCGGAAGCGAACCCCAGGACAGCTGTTTGGAAGGTAGCTATGCTAACCGCTAGGCCACCAACGCTAGAATAGTTGAAAATTTGCATGGAAAAACTAAATAAGTGAATGAGCTGGCCTGTAATTTTGTAGCTTGTTATATAAATGAGTAAAATTAAATGTGGATTAGAAATAGGGACTGCAGTATGTGACGGGGAGGAAGAAACAATAAAAACAGTTAAATTATTCCAGATAAGATTATTTAAACATGTAATATACAGGAGCTTCTAAACTTTATGTGATTTAACAAAGCATTTTATTCTAAAGTTTGAGGAAATTGTTTAATAAATAATAAAAACTTTTTTTTTAAATTTTAAATGTATTATTTAAATAATACAATTATTAAGAAAACCGTTAACGAGACATAATTAAATCGCTAATAAATCAATCAGGTTAAAAAAAAATTAGGTGTGCATTTTCTCATCATTTAAACCCAGCAGGGATATTCCCAATAATCCCACTTTGTATTATTATTTTCCATTTATTTTGTCCTAATAGTCACACAATTGCAATACAGATATTTTCTTATAATCAACTTGGTACCACCATCTTTTCTATTTCCTTTGCAGATGATATTCTCATTATTTCAAGATACCAATAACATTTCTGTAATGCTATACATCTTTCATCACGTTTATTACACAATGGAATCTACAATTAACCAATCTCTGACTACCTTCAGTATTTACTGGACACCCATCATTTTTATTAAATATTTCCATTAGCTTATCCCAAATAAAATTGTGGCCATTTAAACCAATTAACTAATGATATTTTAGGACCAAAATTGATATATTCTGTCCAAAACTTCTTTATTCCATTGTGAAAGATCACATAGTGCATGTTATACTCAGTGGCCTATTTGCATATTGAAGTTCTTGGATAGATATATTTAATATCACTATTAATAAATTTAAGTCCATGATTGCATTTGGTATTCATCCTTATATGTTCTCTTCTTTCAGTCTGTTGTTTAATTTGGGGAGCAAATCTGAACTTTAATTATAATCTCAAATTTTTCATATCATATATATGAGCCAAATGTATGCTACAATCTTAACTATTCTAGCTACAATTATAACAGTCTTATATAGGGGTAAATCCTTCTATACATATTACTTCTTATATTATCCGAATCACTCAGACCACTATAAGATTAAATCCTTATTTGGATTCTGGTGTAAATGCTATAATAAATAATATTTCTATCTGGACAATTATTGATAAATTTGTCCATTGCTGGAAGCTTAGTTAAAATTTTATGAATTTATACATCTCAAGAATAATTAAATTTTCTTTTCAGTTTATTATAAAGAAAATTTCCAGCCAAGAAATATCAATTCCTTTGTATTTAACTTTAAATTTACATGTATTCTATGCAATATATGCCAAAAAGTATGTAAGTTTATTTCAAACATGATCATATTTCAATACATTAAAGTTCTTTGTGTTTAATGTTTGTTCAATAAATCAAAACAATTCTTAATAAAACATAAACAATTATGGATCCTTGATTTCTTCAGTAATACATTCATAACTTTAGAATCAGGTGGCTTGCGCAATGTTTTTGTGTCTGGGATAATAAAAAATGCTATGTTCTTCAAAAAATTAAGAATAATTGTTCAATACTTATGTGTTCTTGCATTTCTTGAGTGAAACTTCATGAGCAAAATATGGTGATCTAAAGCTTTAATTAAATGTTCATTAATGTATTCTTGACATGCAAAATCATATTCAGATCAAGTCTACATGACATTCAGTTAATTACTTTCTTGATTTCAGTATCTTTCTTCACGCCAGATTCAATCAGATTTATTACCACTTAATAACGATTCAAATTCTATCACAACTAATTTGTTTGTTGGTTATATCTCTCAGTATATACTGAAATTTATACTATACATTGTTTTCATTTTTGCATCAATCTTAACCTTCATAAAACAAAAACCTGTGTTACTATTCTTCTTTATATTTTATTTTTTCTCTATTCTTTTGAGTTAAAATTGTCATCTTTATTAGACCACAGCGCTAGTGAAAGATGCTGGCAAGTTATAGCAATTGTGCAAAATGTTATTTCAATTATGCATATGTAAAAATATGTTGTTTTCTGCAATGGTAGCACGGCATTCCTGATTTCAAGATTCATAGACCACGGCTTAGTTCTATCACTTCCGCTGCTATCACTTATGAACTTCCGATCAATAAACTATTCGATATATATATATATATAATTACAAATCATGTTGTTTTAATATACTTAACTGAGTTTAAGAATTACCTTTTTAATAACGGCATGTATTTGTATAATTTATTGTTTTTATAATTAAAAAAAAAACTAAAATATAAATTAATATACGTTTCGCAATATTATTCCCCATTCGCATTGCTTAGGTAAAGGAAGAAACGGTTTAGGTAATATATATATATATAATTTACATGCAATGCAAAACTAAAAATCTGTTATAAATGGTTAATCAATTTATAATTCGTTTTAGTTTGACTTCCTAAAAGGATTAACATCTCTACCAATAAATTTCAAAAATAATTTATAAGAGAAATAGATATATTATTTTAAGGCATTGACTACGGGAGGAAGCAATTAATATTCAAAACAAAACCACATCTGTGACTTCATAATAAATTGCTCTTTTCTTTGTCATATTAAAAAAAACTTTAAACAGAATAGTTGACTAATTACCTGTACAATATTAGAGCATTATTCCTCTACCTACTTACATTGTTATATATATATAATTGAATATAAAACAGGCAAAACTCTCTATACGTATTGCCACTCAGTGCAAGACAGAGTAATCAATGGATGCCAGAAGGCTTATAAGCAAGCATAAGAAATGGTGATCATGTGATGTTTATAACTGAATATACTAATCAAGAAGAACTGCAAAATGTAGTGGTTAATGTATCTCTCTGCTATATTATAAATAATGGTTTCAACCTAGAATCTTGTAAATTATTTTAGATAGTAGTTCAATTATGAGTCAATCATAGGTGGTCGAGAGGTCAGCGACAGCTGCTTTACAAGCAGTTATCCCAGGTTAGTGGGTTCGCTTCCCGGCTGATGCTATGACACATGAGAAAAAAAATTATGGGTCAATTAATAGATGTCTAGCTATTTTCATTTAGAGAATTTAAAAAACATAGTACATCTTCAGTGCTCATTATAAGACTATCTGATTCATTATTTCCTTGTAAAGTCTTTGTTAGCTATTTTAAAAAGTTTCAACTTTTTTATTATATAAGTTATATTTTCTACAGTACTTACCATTATTATAGACTGCTTAAAATATTTATTCTTTAGATGATGGAATCTATTTATTTCATCAATTTTCCTAAGCTAATTTTAGAACTTCAATAAATATGGGTAAAATTGAATAATTTCAATCTAGCTATTAATGTTTTAAACAAAAATCCAAATATAATCTGATTAAATACTCACTTGTTTATTTTTCTTTCTGTCCCATGAGATCCTCAAAGTTTTTTATAGAATCACAATTTAAAAGCATCAAAACTTTTCTTTTTCCAAGGTCTCATTTTTAAATCCATAGAGAAATAGAATAAAAGGCTTGAACAATTTTAATCTTTATTCTTAAAATTAAATTCCTAAGTCTAAAACTCTGTTGGACTTTATATTTTAACTTTTTGTGATGATCTAAAATTAATTATCTTAACCTTTGTTGTTGATGAAGAAACAAAAAAATGTTAATTAAATTTATGCCCTCAAAATCTCTTTGAAACTCAACTGCTTGGCCTTTATCTATTCTACATTTTTTTAGTAATCATATTTTCACAATATTTTTAATCTTCTTAATTTATAATTACAACTTTAAATTATCGTAATAGATTTCTAACTATAAGATATTTCCATTCACTCGTTGTAAATCGAAAGATTTCGTAAGTACTAATGTATAATAGGAATTGTGGACTTAATCAGTGAAGTATTAAATAGCTTCACCTTTCAGATCTAACCACTTCAGCTTCACCTATTTATATAGAAAGTAGGTTGAAGTAAAGAACAGTTCCCCTCTTTTCTTCCAAGGTGTAAACTTGTGGTTAAGACCTGTAGAGGTCTCTACTTTCTCATTTTCAACCGCACATGCTTCAGGTTTATTGCCTTAGTAAATATTAATTAGAATCTGAAAATTCTCTATTTTTGTCTATAAAGTGTGAATATTATCTGTCTATATAAGAGTGTTGTTTCTTCCACTAATTTTGGACCAACATTTTCTTTGTCTAATCTGGTTTCTTGCACTGAATACTTAAGATACATGTTGAACTGGTAAGTTAATAAGTTAACAGTAAGATATTTTATTTCCCTTTGTTTTAATTGTAACTTCTAATCCTATACAGAGATTTGTTACAAAAATAATAAATACTTATGAACATTCTGCTAGGAATATTGCTCTTTTAATGTCAATAAGTAACATTTTTGGAGTATTCCTTCATCTTAAATAGTCACATAAATTAACTCATAAAGAGGTATGTAGTATTGGACTTTTATAGGTATATAAATAAATTAACACGTGTCCCAAATTTTAAATTCCAAATTATGATTTATTATTTATTTAGATATGGATTTGGACAGATTGACTATTAGCAAGATGTCATAAATAAACCGATAGAGATTCCAATTCGAAGATAGATTCAGTAATGGTTTTAATTAATCCTTCAACTCTGCCCTTGTACCACAAATCTGACAGTCATGAGAAATTTAAAATAAAGAGTGTCCTAATAGCTCTAACAAGCTTTAGCAATAAATGCCACAAGAGAAAGCATTCAAAATCTCTATCTAGAAATTATCCCTAGTCCCAGACAGGTTTCAAGCTATTGGCTTTCCTGAGGAAAGCTAATAGCTCAAAACTGGTCAGAGGCAAATTATCCTTAGTCCCAGACAGGTTTCAAGCTATTGGCTTTCCTGGTCAGAGGCTGTGGATAAGAGAAAATTTAATAGTTTGGAACTGGTCTGGGACTGGTGATAATTTCTAGATAGAGATTTTGAATGCTTTCTCTTGCAGAATTTATCAATAAAGCTTGTTAGAGCTATTAGCACACTCTATTTTAGTTTATAATTACAAGCTTATCCAATTAAGTCACATGATTTGTGACTTTATTTTATTTATTATCATTAGCAATTTGTTTCATAGTTTGTATTTGCCAATGTTTACAAATATTAATGGCTTAAAATTTCATCAAGTAAATAAACACAATGATCAATCTATTGGTGATATTCCAATTGTATCTAGAAAGAACAAATCCATATGGATTTATTGTTGGATCTAAAAAAAGGGATAGTTATTTAAAATCTCATAAGAATTTTATTTTATATATTATGATTTTTTATTGTATATTCTTGATTTAAAAAGGCAATATATTAGGTAGGTGTAGCATAAAGCTGAATTTTCTGCCAAATAAACAGACAAGCATTTGCCATGGAATTCACATTTAAAATTGGACTTGTATTTTTTTGTTCCTGCACCGTCCTTTAAATTTGACTTTAAAAATTACATAAATAATAACAATATTTTACATGGAGATAATTTCTCAAGAGCAATCTAATTATTATATTTAAATACAAATAGAATATTCATTAATAAAACTTTATAAATAATTATCAATTAAAATTAACAATGTCCTTTAACCATTTAAAATTAATAATTTCTTTCTAAGAACTAAGCAAAGTTGCCTTTTTTGAATAAGAAAATTATCAATTAAAATCTAATAAAATTATTGTAATCATTAAATATTATACTCTATATAACTAATGCACCTCATGATACAACACAGTGGGCTGCAGCCTTTTTACACTTGCGACCACCATTCTAAGATTGAAACTTTATGCAACTCACTAGCAATCTTCAGACTACATGATCTATTATATATTGTTACCAATCTATTAAAAGAATATAAGAATAAGAATAATAAAAGTTGTTTTACCACATACAAATGTATATCTTTATATTATAATTCATACATATGATTTGATATAAAAAATTTACAAAAACTGCATATTATCCAACATGAGAACTTCTCAAAATTTTTACGACCCTTGACAATTTTTTGGAGAGTCCTTGAGGGGTTGTGACCCACAAGTTGTGCATTGCTGATATAGTATATTTACCAACTATGTCTGTCTTATAATGTAGTGTATATTAAACTACCATATCTGAGTTTCATGGTCAACTTCTTTAAAATGAATATTAGCTATTTTCAGATAAAAGATAAAGAGAGAATACAAACCCATTTAAGCTTTTACCACTCAGTAATTGACAAGTCTTGTAAGTAATACTTGGGAATGGGAGTGGGGGGGGTGGATACCCTTTCTTTGCAATTGGCTTTAAGAATTGCTTCATCTTTTATTTTCTATACATAAATTGTGTTTATATCTACATTTTCAATTTTCGGGATAAAAATATATTAAGTTTGATGACTCTTATTTATGTATAAACTTATCCAAATTTACTTACATGATCAAATTTTAGTCAATCTTTTATAACAGGACAATATATATATACTGTATATACATTTTATTTCTGAAGTCATTTTCCAGTAATTTATATGACCATAATGTCAAAAATTTATAATCACTTAATCAATTGAATTATACATAACTCTAAATAATACACAACTGGTTTGTATACAATTTAATTTAATATCATCAAATCGATTTAAATTAAATTGTATATAAACCAATTGTCTATTATTTAGAGTTATGTATAATTCGATTGATTAAGTATGTATCTACATATATTGAAACGAGATATCACTTCAACTGTCTGCAAATAATTAATATTTTATAGAAACTTTATATTTAGTTTAAATGATTTTTATTTTGCCTGCCATTCAAGAATATATTTGGAAGATAAGTTTAGACAACTGTGAAAATGTTTTGTTTATTGTACATGTAAATTCTGTAAGCCATATAAGTTCTTAGATTATAAACGAAATAAGAATTCATTTTGTCTGGTGATTAGAAAGGAGATTGTGTGAAATATTAATTGGATTTATCTATGGTAGTTGAAGACATTTTCACTCTCAATATATTAATGAAGAAGATGGGCATTCATTAATTTATTAAAATGAAGACTTAGTGGTGTTAATTTGGAATATTAAGCCAGCCAATTTCAATATGGCATCGTTTGCACATATAATGAATTAAATTTTATTCCGGGGGGGGGGGGCTGGATTGCATTTAAATTAGAATTTATTTTGTCTGATTGATAAACATGAGTTTGCTGCAAGATGTTTACATTATTATGTAAATAGCTCAAAAGATTTTATTCTCAATATATTCATATAATATTCCAGTGGTCAATTTTATATATGTGTAAATAATAAATAATTTAGATTATAAATAACTGAACAGAAAACTCATTGGAGGCTGCAGTTACTTTCTGTTCAATTATATATAATCATTAAAAACAAGTCAACACTTAGACAATCCCAATATCAATTAACAATCTCAAACTGTTGTCAAGGCAACCTTTTAACAATAAAGGTCGAACTCCTTTGTTAAAAGGTTGCATTGACGACAGTTTGAAGTTGTTAATTGATATTGGGCTTGTCTAAATGATGACTGGTTTTTAATGATTACTTACAAACCTATTTAGCCTTGAGAATTATTATTATATATATTCTAACCTGTAATTATGCATCTTCACTTCCGGATAATATATAGTATAAAATAAAACAGGTTCTATCTCAGTTAATAATAAATAACTAAAATATTCAGTACTAAAATTAAAATATTTCACTAGCTCAAATTTAAAATACGAATAAGGTTCAATTTATAAAAATAAATTAAATAAATATTCAATATTTTCATGAGACTTGAAGTGAAAATACAGGTGACAAGATAGATTACATTGAGCCAATATCCTACAGGATACTACCTCAATGGCATAAGAACACTATCCCCCCTTTTATTACTATTTCAAATAACAAACTCATAGTATTCTTACGACTTTAATAACTTCTACTCACTAAGATTAAACTAATAATTAAATCTTAATCTTCTATTTAATAATAATCTAGCTCAATAAAATAATCTCAGGTTCATAAAGTTTATTCTAAGTTAATTTAAAAATACGGTAGTAAAATATGAGAAGGGATTTTATGTCATAATCTACTACACTTAAACTAATAATAATAAATAACAATAATAATATTCTTCATGTAATGATATAATAAATACGTGGTAGCATTTTAATAATCTGACAAACAAAATATGTGTGGCAACTGATAGCATATAATTTAATATAATATTGTGATAACTGATTTATGACCAATAAAATAATGTAAGATTATGATTATTTAATTATAATGAATACCAATAAAATATTTAAAATTCTTAAAATAATTCTTTATTTATCTTTTTGTGCAAAATTATATATTTGTTTCAGTTATTATGCATATATCGTGTTTTCATGCAGCGATGTGGAGAAATAAATAACTCTGACACAAAATTTTTTAAATAACAAAATTTAACAAAGTTTATTACTAACAATAAATAACTAAACAATTTATTTACATTATTTACAGTGGATATCCTTAACCTTTTTTTTTTTTTACTTTACAGTTTGATTTACGAGTTATAAAAAAAATAATTTATATTTCAATCATGTCTTTATTTAGATTTAGGACAAAATTTAAAAAAATGTTATTATTTGGTTTCTCATCATGGTTAACTTATTACAAGTATATTTATCTACTTTATTAGCAACAGCATTTTATCCTTAATATTATTAAACTATCTTATTTTTTTAAAAAAAAATTCATATTTAGAACAAACATTCTATAGAAAACAAAATTTTATAATGAGTATGGATTTCTCAAAATATTAAAAAAAAATTCATCTTGCAAAGTCAAAGATGTTACACAAACTATTATCCAAAATTCAGTACTAGATTTTAGTATTTATCACACAATGTTTACTAATCATAATATATTCTTCTTTAAGCCTTACTTTAGTATGATATAAGTTTAATCATTAATAGATTTCTGTTAATCAATAAACAAAAATATACTATGCATATTGTTTACATAATCTACTTTGTACTATTGTATTTTAAAAAAATATGCAATACTTATTTTCTCTTTAAAAAAAATAATACTAAAGCATTTAAAATTATTATCACTTTAAAAAAAATATCTTTGTTTAGATACCTTATTTTAAAAATTTTATATTTCATTTCCGAAATAAAATTCAAAATATATTTTATGATTCTTTTCTTTCCCTAGGACACTTTGGATCTTCAATTTTAAGTTATAACATTCTGCTCCTTATAAGCAAATAAACTAATCTTATCCAAAAAACGATAGCACAACCTTAGTTCTAAATTATTTATCATTTCTCTTAAACATATCTTACTAAACGATGCAGTTACATGAAATAAAGATAGCGAAAACAGATGCATAGGATTAAGGAAGAAAGCTAGAGTATTATTCTTAACATATCTCAAAATCATGGCACAGTGCGAAGAGGTAGGACATTTATCTGCCTAATATCCTCTAGTACAGGGACGATGTTAAAGCTATTTCTTCAGCTTTATTAGAACATCAAATATTTAAAGAAATATAAACACTGTCCAAATAAAATGTGTATCAGTCATAGGGCTATGTTAACTATGCTGATAACCACATAAAGACTAAATATTATTCCCATTCCTTATCATATCCTATTTTAAATATACATCATCTTGGTTTCCTGCTAACTATAGTACTTCCAAGCCACTATCTCAACATTATTTCTCAAGATTTTTCTACATCTTACATCGATAAAATAACTATCTGCATTTACAAAACAATAAATAAAATTCATTAATAGTTAAACAATCTTACTATCCCATAAGAAAAGTTGCTTACTTCATTGCTCTGTATGTTTAATCATATACAATCTACTTAGACAATATTTGAATATCCCATATCATAAAAATTTTAAAAGAATCACATAATTATTTGTTATGTTGGATTATATTACTAAAAAAAAAAAAAAAAAAATTGTCGTATGCATATTTTCAAATCAATCCTATCTCATAATGTTTTTTAAAATGTTGTATAAAATGCAGTACATATAAGTAAAAAACTTTTACACTTCATTCTTCCAATTTATGGATGATCTAAAGAAAACAAAAAAAAAATATACATTATAAATTATCAATAGTTATTATTATTACCAATAACCTTTATCTAGTCATCGTGTTCAGTAGGCTTCCTTTGTCCACTTGAGCATTGCAGATATAAAAAAAAAAAAATCACACCCATACACTTTATATTAAAATATTTTTAAGCTAAATTATTAGATTGTTATATTATAAAATTTTAATATTAACAAATTAATGTTTTTATGTTTTTCCTAATCTTATATAAAATTTTAGATTTAAATTAGGTTAACAAAATAAAAAGAATCAAAACTATAGTTACATATTTTCTTGACGATAGTTCCTGATAAGTCCAAAATGCTTATTATTTTCTCTAGAGTTTTTTAAAATGTTCTCCAAGTGCGTTAAAGTTTAAAACAAAAATAATTATTAATCCATATAATAAAATTTAGAAAATAATCCTTGGTTTTAATTTTTAAGATGATAATATTAATTAATCCCGTGAAGTTTTGTAATCTTCTCTACCAATATTCTCTGCGTATCCGATGCATCAATTCATTTAATTTAACTTTAAAAATATTCGATGAACTTTTAAGTACTATTTGTATTTCCATGGATCCATTTTTTTCATCTATGTGTTCATTTTTATCTTTGTTTCCTTCTTGATACATTTAAATTTTCATTTGGTATTTTTTTTATATATCATTTTAAAATAAAAAAAAATGTTACCTTCAGTAAGGATATAACATTTTACTCCTTTGAATATCATATTATATAAAATAATCCATGAAATATAATTATCTTATTACCATTTAAAAACAAAACTTGAATAAGCTTATAAATAATAATGTGTCTCCAATTTTTTTCATTAGACTCCGTATGATGTCCGAGCTGTGGTTTTTTATGTACCAAAACAGTTCTTCGGTGAAATATTAATAAAGCTGTATCAATAAATATTTCAAATATTTTTTCAGCATTACAACTTATATCCATTTTATTCCACGGTATATCCATTTCTATTGCGAAGTTAGGTTAAACTTTTAGATAAAATACGACTGATAAAGAACTTTAAAAAATTAGAAAATCATCTCCACGAAGTTTCTAAATATATAATTTTTTTTTCCAAAACTTTCTTTTGCAAAACTCTTTAAAATTATTAATTAGTTTTTGCAAAATAAACGATAAGAAAGCAGCAAAAAAAAATTGACTTTCTCCGGTTTCAATACATTATTAATCTCCCGCTATAATTTAGTTACAATGATATTTATCGTCTGTAAGAATACCTATTCTTATTGGCCAATTCTTACTTTAGCTTGAGAAAAAAATTTACATATTTCCAATTTATAGTAGAATTATATTTGAAAATAAAAATGATGACGTAATGAACTTAAAATATTATTTTAAAATATTACCTTTAAATAAATTATTATTTTATTAAAACTATTTAAACATTTAAAATAACTTTTAAAACAACATTTAACAACTTATTCCATTTTTTTAATATTCAATTTATCTATTTTTATTTAAATAAAATATTTAATTTTTATATATCTGTATTTGTCTTTATTACATTACTATTTAAAACATTACATCATTTAAATATGTAATAATGACAGTTAACTTAATATTTATTATTATTTGCTTTTATGATAGGCAATAATTCTATCCAATTCTATAATATAACTTTTAAAATATTTTAAACTTTGTTATTATTTCAAACAAGCGTGTGTAATAGTATACATTAAAAAATCACGTGATTAATAATTTTGACAGACGATTTTCAATCTATTTCTCTGCCTAGACTAATAAAATTGATACACTTATCATATTATATAATATAATTATAAAATTTGGAAGAACAATTTAGAAAATATAGAATTAAATACAATTCTCACCATCATAAAGTTTATTTTTAAAATGTACGATATTAATTTTGACTATTTAAATATGATTACAAATTTAAACATAGCATTTATTAACTATAAGTTTTAAACTATTAAAATCGAATTATTTAAATATAATTTTAATTATTTATAGCTGTGTTATTTAATATGGCCAGCTTTTACAACCATATGAAACAATATTTAAAGCTTTATATAACTATTTTTAAATGATTTTATATACTACGTATTCTCTTTAGCTTCAAATTGTACTTTAAAGATATAATTGACTTAATATAATTAATGTATTAAAAGAACATATTCTAAATTTAAAATTTTTTAGTAATTGACTGTTATGAATTATTACTGACCTATAGAAAAGGGCACAATATATATATATATATATATATTTTTAAAACCTATTTAGCCTTGAGAATTATTATATATATATATATATAAAATGAAAATAAACCAATACTGGAAATTTTCAACAGTGCTACTTGTATTTAGAAACACACAGTCTGAAGCATGCAACATAGGTAAAATATATATTTTTTAACTAATAGGTTGCAAGTTCTTAAGAATATTGATTCTATAACTATTCTTCTAAACCCAAGCGCTAATTTAAATAGGTTTAAATTTTAAAAACTATTAAACAAACATATTACATGTTTCTATACAAAGGGCAATTAATAAATAATCAAATTTTGAAAAAAAAATAACTTATTCACATATATATATATATTTAACAATTTGACGTAATCACAAATTTTTTTCTATTTAATCTTAGTAAATAAACTCAGTTAAAGATTTAACATTTGAAGCAAAGTAATTTTTTAAGCATGTTTTTCTCTATTTGCACCGTCTCATAATATCGTTTAAAGAATTCGTGTTTTAGCTTCACCCAATCTGGGTAAAATGGCTGTGAGCGCAAACTAAATCAGCACCAACTTTGGTCAGAATAAATTTCTCCAATTAGTAAGAATACAATATATATATATATATATGATAAAATGTGATATTCTGTGAATAGATTTAAATCTGTATTTGCAGAAAAGTCAATTATTTGTAATGGCAGCTTTTGTTTTGATAGGATTTTTATTTTACTTGTGGAAAATAATTTGAAGAAAAATCAGAGGCATATTGTATAAATATGACAGAGAATTTATTAAATAAACAATATAATTGCATTAATATACATAAATTATGCAAAATAGCTATTCATATGGAAACGTTAATGTGACTTTGATAAGTTTTTTAAAAAATAATAAATAAATTTTAACTGTAAAATGCTACTCAGGAAAACAGACATACTATAAGCTAGCTATATCTGTCAAAGCGTTGACCGGGAAGTGAACCCGGGCCAGCTGCTTGGAAGGCAGCTATGCTAACCGCTAGGCCACCAACGCATGACTACTTTTATTTTTAAATTTAAATAGAAAGGATTTACATCCTAAGTACATACTTATAACGTTGTTATAATAGCTCAATGACGTCATGTCTTGTCAGAGCATTCAGGATACTCTCAAACCAAATCACCAGATAGAGACTTAAAAAAAAAAAGAGCGGCCGCTTTATCTTTTGTACCTAAATTCAGTTATACAGTAAAAAAACGACTGCTCTTATCTTTTCAAAAGTCTCTTTATTGTGCTTAGATTTAAGGGTATCCTCAGAACTCAAGAAGACATTGTTCAGCTATTATAACAACATACACGTGCTTGGGGTGTATCCTTCTGTTTATATTACATATATACCTGTAAATAAAATTGAATATTAAAATAAAATACTTTAACTTTATAAAAGGATTATCCATGTTTCGAAATATATAACATCAATCCTTTACACTCCGATATCTAGTTATTAGTAATAATATATTTTCCTATAAAGAAAATTATGAACTTCTATATTTTTACTTATTAAACCAAAGATAGCAATTTGATTCTGAATATTTAGAAAATATCGAGAATTTATTAATTCTTGAAAATTTCAAGCATTGCTCATGTTTTTTTTTTTAAGTTTATTCTGGGTTGTTTATTATAATGAGCAAGTAATAAGTTAAAGAGCTAATGATATCTGCTTCAAAACTCAGCTTGTCACATCAAATGCTTGAACGCCACGTGACTTCCTCAGCAACTAACTATTCATTTTGTCTTGTTTCATAAAGATTTCTAAAGTTTACCTGATTCTTGAACAAGTCAACGTTACTGTCCCTGTCAATGTTTTTAAACCCATTTTTTTTTTAATATATTACCTAATTTTACAAAAAGCTTTTTTAATTATACAATATTTTTAAAATCTTTTACTAATAGCTTTTGAATTAAGCCATGCATGCAATCTCACAACATTTTTTCGACTAAGACTAACTACACATCTTTATAGGGCAATCTACTTCATTATCAGAAAAAAATCATACAGATTAGTATAGTCCTTCATGTCTATTGGTAAAAAAATAAAATTATAAACGATGTAGTCACTCTTGTAGTACTTTTTTTTTTTTAAAGTGTCATAGCATCGGCCGGGACGCGAACCCCCCCCGGGCAACTGCCTGAAAGTGCAAGGCAGTCGCGCTGACCTCTCGACCACCAATGCAAGACCACTCTTGTAGTACTTGAAAATGTATTTTAACAAAAATCAACCTTCAGATTCTAAAATTATCAAACCTCTGATGCTTATATAAGAACAGCTAATGTGAATATACTATTTTAGCATACCGAAAGCAAGATTCATATATATATATATATATATATAAAATACATATTTTGCGGGTTCATCCGTGTTAAAAACTTTTAATATCAATTTACTGACGTTTCGACTTGGTCACACAAGCCATCCACAGAGTTATAAAAAGGTAGAAAGACGGTTGTAGAGGCGCTACAATCACTGGTTTGAATAAAACATTAAAAAATCCCACCAATAGCAAAAATGTTAAATTTAAGAATGTTTTTTAAAGAAATCTTTCCAAATAGGAGGAAGTTTGCACGTATCATCTCGCTTATTGATACAATCTGGCCTTTTAAGTATCTCAATGGCTTCTCTGATTTTGCATTGGTAGAGATTATCACATCTGGATCATATCCAGATGTGATAATCTCTACCAATGCAAAATCAGAGAAGCCATTGAGATACTTAAAAGGCCAGATTGTATCAATAAGCGAGATGATACGTGCAAACTTCCTCCTATTTGGAAAGATTTCTTTAAAAAACATTCTTAAATTTAACATTTTTGCTATTGGTGGGATTTTTTAATGTTTTATTCAAACCAGTGATTGTAGCGCCTCTACAACCGTCTTTCTACCTTTTTATAACTCTGTGGATGGCTTGTGTGACCAAGTCGAAACGTCAGTAAATTGATATTAAAAGTTTTTAACACGGATGAACCCGCAAAATATGTATTTTATATATTTAACCCGTGCAAATCTTCGTTTTAACATATATATATATATATATATATATATATATCATTATCAACCATTACCAATCCACTGCAGGATGAAGGTCTCTCCAAGTTTAATCCATCTTCTTCGATCTTTAGCTTCTCTTCTCCACATCACCCCTGTACACTTTCTTATTTCATCCATCCATCTCACATGTGGTCTCTTTCTGGGTCTTTTACAATCTCTTGGAATCCAGTTTAAAATTTCAATTGTCCATCTATTATCATCCCTTCTAGCAATATGTCCAGCCCAACTCTACTTCAATCTTTTATTTTTTTCAATGAGGTCAGTAACACCTGTTTGTTCTCTTACCAATACATTGTGTTTTCAATCTCTTCTTGTTACTCCCAACATACATCTCTCCATACTTCTTTGAGTGGTCTGAAGTCTCTGTATTGCTCTTCTATTGAGCGTCCAAGTCTCAGATCCATAAGTAAGAACTGGTAAAACACATTTGTTAAAAACCTTCCTTTTCAAACACATAGGCATATTTCCTTTTAGTATCAAGTTATTTCTACCAAAAGCACTCCAACCAAGTTTAATTCTATGATTAATTTCCTCCATTATGTTTCCATCTGTATTAATAATCTGATCAAGGTATTTGTAACTGTTAACTTCTTCTAATTCATCATAATCAATCTTTATTTTTATATTTTGAGCAAATCGATTAAACATTACTTTAGTCTTTTTAACATTTATCTTTAGTCCTACTTTCCTACTTTCATCTGATAACTCCTGCAACATTTCCTGCAGCTCTGAAGCATTATTTGCAAAAACAACTACATCATCTGCGAAATCTAAATGACTTAAATAATCTCCATTTACTTTTACTCCTTTAGTTTCCCATTTTAATCCATAAAATACTTCTTGCAGCACTGCTGTAAAAAGTTTTGGAGATATGGAGTCACCTTGTCTTACACCTTTCTCAATGTCAGTTGTAGCTTTGCTAAAATCATTGGATCTAAAGAGGTCAGAATTAAACTTAAGAATTTAATTTATTAATTTGATTTTTTTATTAAGTTTGAAACTAGCCTGGGTTTAAAAGATATGATTCTCTGCTATTTTTTGATTATCCATGCTTGCATAGAATGCTCTAGAGCAGTCTAACCATTTATTATATAGCCATGTCCACAACTTGGATTCAAATCATTTCTGGTAAAACTTTTTTATCAAGTTCGAATTGAGGTTAAGATTTTTTAAGGCAATTACCCTATCCAGAAACCATCCAGTAACGATTAATAAATTAATATTTAGCTATTCTTAGCTATAGAAAAAAATACAAGTGAAGTCTGCTCAAACTCTCCCTAACCGACCCTATAGTAATTAACAAAAGAGAGGCTTGCTTCTTCATATCAAGAAAATGGACGTTGTAAATGACGCACACCAATTTACATATATTTGCATAGAATATCCATCATAGATTTTTTTTTTCATTACACGTCAAGCTGTGAACATGAGAGTGCTTATCTCCCGAAAGCGCTTAGCTTAACATAAAATCAAATTAGAGCTTCATTGTCTGTGCGGAAAGCACTTATAGATTTATAGTCTAAAAAACTAATTTATTCAATATAAATAATATTTGCTTAAATATATCATGTTATTAAAAATCATTGTCTTTTATCGACGTATAAATACATTTCGATTGTTTGTTTGTTTGTTTTTAGGATAAATTTTAAGCTGATTATTACAATATTATCCAATAAGGGGTTTAAGCGTTCCATTGTCGGTTTTTCAATGAAATGGACAGTGAATAGTTAGAAAGATGAGAAGATTGGAACCTGTCCATTAAAGTTTGAGGATTTGCTATCTTAGTATAAACCGAGTACTGATTGTATATATGTGTGGGAGATTATCAGCAATTCATGCGTGCTGGTTCAGCACGAAATATGATTATTATGAATCCATGTAGCTTTTTCGCGTGTACGTGGTTTGTGTATCGGAGACTTAAGATGGAATGGAGAATGAAAAGACTGAAAATTCTGAGTTCAAATCCCACTAATTATATAAACTGATTAATGAAACTGTAATAAATAAAATGTTTTAATTACTATATTTAATAAAATTAACGTAAAATATCTAGCTTTTTTAATTAAATAAATTTAAAGATTGATTACTTAATACCCGATAATACTTTGTTTATATTTTAACAACCACTTTTTTTTAATTAATTAACCAATAAGTCAACGATTTTTAAAAATAATAATCAATATATTTTAACTTCCTGACTGTATTTAAAGATAGCTTTTAA
Organism: Epiperipatus broadwayi; assembly: GCA_028023455.1. Taxonomy (NCBI): domain Eukaryota; kingdom Metazoa; phylum Onychophora; class Udeonychophora; order Euonychophora; family Peripatidae; genus Epiperipatus; species Epiperipatus broadwayi. The sequence goes on from JAQFVV010012527.1 coordinate 633,994, forward strand.
AAGGCTATTTTCTCTATTCTATTTTTATTAAATAATTACGGAATTTAAAAAAATACTGTTTAACGTGTAAATGTGTGTGTACATATATAAACGCAACTGACGTGGAAAATACTGCCTTCCCTCTAATTTGTAATTTAATAATTATTAGTTAAATTAAGTAATTAGATACTATAGGAGAAGAAATGTTTGATAGCAACTAATAAATATTTTATTTCAACTTCTTTAATCAAGGATAAAAACAGCGAGTTGACATACTAGTATATATGTATCTCCACTATACAATTCATTTTACCTAGAAAAGATAAATAATCACCAATATACATATTTCATGCTAAACCAGCAATCATCAGTTGGTCCAGATTACCATCTCTACACATATATGCTATAAGTGCTCAGATATATATTAAGATAGCCAATTCTTATACTTTAATGGATAGGATTCAATCTACTCCACGCTCCAACTCTTCAACCGTCCAGTTGGAGTGTGGAGTAGATTGAAGCCTGTCCATTAGAGTATGAGAATTGGCTATCTTAATATATATCTGAGCACTTATAGCATATATGAGTAGAGATGGTAATCTGGACCAACTGATGATTGCTGTTTTAGCATGAAATATGTACATTGGTGATTATTTATCTTTTCAACATATATGTGTTCAAGTGTATCAGTGTTATGAGATAGTGTGGAGAGTGGTGGGTCGTCTGAAAGTCTGTGCTCATATACCCTATATATTACATATATAAACACAGGTATATAATAATTATGCCTGTGTGTTTCAGTTATTACTAGAAAAGATATAAAAAGATTTTTTGTCAAATCCCAACAATGCCATAAAATTGCTTGCAGGAAGTTATACAAAGGACAGCCAAATTAAAATAAAATAAGAAAATGATTTTAATTTTTTTAATTAATCATTGGTGAATAGTAGTATTTTTTAAAAGAAAATAAACATTTATTTTAGATACGCATTTTAAGGTTTCGATTTTTTTTATGATTTACCTTCAAATTTTAAAGTGGTAAATTACTCCCGAAGATTATAAAACACTATTACTTTGCTGTTAGAATTGCTTTCAAGAAGAGAACTTAACCTGCTCATATTTATTTAGAAAATAAAATTTATTTGGTAATAAACATTTTTATGTATTTACAAAAAAAAAAAAAATCATAATTAACAACTAACGATAATAAATTACGAATTAGTTGGTCGTAAATCTAGACACTTAAGATTTATTTTTACTAAGCAAAAAATTTATTATTTTTTTTACGAAAAAGATTATTTCTAAGGTAAAGGTTATTGCATAGGTTTAAAAGTTAGATTTAAAATACTAAATAACAGATAATATTAAAATAATAAATAGCAGATAATATTACAATATATATATATAGTATATTAAACAACTTGTTACTTTTTCATTTACCATTGTCAAACTTCCGCCGCTCCGTGTGTGTAAATTTAAAAAATCAGATATATTAATCTTTAACTGAGGTTTAAAATTAATATCTGTGCTAGAGATAATCTCTAGTTTCGAAAATGATTAGTAATAATCATTAGTGTATTTATCTGAAATGGATGGCGTCAAGGTTGTGAGTGGGGGAAGTTTGACAATGGTAAATAAAAAAGTAGTAATTTACTCTAGATAAATACTTTGCATATAATAAAGATATATATGAGAGATAGTGACCTGGGCCAACTGATGAGTGCTGGTTCAGCACGAAATGCATTTTGGGGGTCAATTGTATTTTATTATATCTTTATTTATATGAATTTCAAAAGAATGGGGAAGTGTGGAGGCGTTTATTATATCTATAAATATATTAAACAACTTCTATACTTCACCATTCTTTTTAAATTTACATAAATAAAGATACAATAAAAGACAAATGACCCCCAAGATGCATTTGTCTTTTATCGTATCTTTATTTATATGAATTTAAAAAGAATGTGAAGTATGGAGGTTGTTTATGTAGTGTTTGTAAAAATGGCAGACGTTGTGCACTCCAGAAAAACTAGAATTTGTTCGAGTGGTTGTGGTAGATCGTGCGCTAATAACGGAGGAAGTTAAGTAACATAATGGCGGACGATAATTCCAAGAGATATTTGCTTATTGCAAATATTTCTGGATAAAAGTCGTTACCTGACTGGACAAGGATTAATTGCTACAGTTATCAGCAAGCAATAAAAGATGGTGTAACAACTACGCAGGGTAAGGCAGTTATTAGAAGCCATGTTGGGAGAACATCAAGCAGTGTAAGATACAGCAGTAGAGAGCAGTCATGCAGTAGCAAGTTGCAGACCATGCGTTTGGAGAGCATCCGCTTTCAGACCATTCATTGGAGAGCAGTCGGTGCAGACCATTCGTGGGAGAGCATCCGTGGCTGAGCTTCGTTGCAGACCAATTCATTGGAGAGCTTCGTTGCAGACCAATTCGTTTGGAGAGCTTCGTAGCAGACCAATTCGTTGGAGAGCTTCATTGGGAAAGAACAGCGTGGGGATTGTATAACATTATTTGCTGACCACACAGTATGACTTGCATTTATAACCTTGGCACAGTTGTAAGTGCGGATATTACAATAGCACAGTCACATTTGGAACCTGGGAGTAGCGAATACGTTGAACTACAAGTTTAGCCATAGACGGAGAAACCGGGTGAAAATGTCAATCCCAATTAGTAACGTTAACAATGGAAGCGAATAGTAAGTCTATGTGATATAACAACGCTGTAAGTTTGGAAATAACAGGAAATATGTTTCGGCCAAGTAGGAATAGAAAAAGAAAACATCAAGGAATTGCAACAAGGGTTTTTCTGGAGTGGAGGGAGGTGTTGTAGTGTTTGTAAAAATGGCAGACGTTGTGAACTCCAGAAAAACTAGAATTTGTTCGAGTGGTTGTGGTAGATCACGCGCTAATAATGGAGGAAGTTAAGTAACATAATGGCGGACGATAATTCCAAGAGATATGTGCTTATTGCAAATATTTCTGGATAAAAGACGTTACCTGATTGGACAAGGATTAATTGCTACAGTTATCACAAGCAATAAAAGACGGTGTAACAACTACACAGGGGAAGGCAGTTATTAGAAGCCATGTTGGGAGAACATTGAGCAGTGTAAGATAGAGAGCAGTAGAGAGCAGTCACACAGTAGCAAGTTGCAGACCATGCGTTTGGAGAGCATCCGCTTGCAGACCATTCATTGGAGAGCAGTCAGTGCAGACCATTCGTGGGAGAGCATCCGTGGCTGAGCTTCGTTGCAGACCAATTCATTGGAGAGCTTCATAGCAGACCAATTCGTTGGAGAGCTTCATTGGGAAAGAACAGCGTGGGAATTGTATAACGTCATTTGCTGACCGCACAGTATGACTTGCATTTATAACCTTGGCACAGTCGTAAGTGCGGATATTACAGTTTAATATATCTATAAAGATATTACACATGGGAAAGAGAAGAGTGAATAACTCCATGCAGGTGTATGTTTAAAATTAAAAAATCAGATATACTAATCTGTAACTGAGGTTTAAAGTTTATATCTGTGCTAGAGATAATCTCTAGTTCAGAAAATTATTAGTAATAATCATTATTATATTTATCTGAGGTGAATGGTGTCAAAGTTGTGAGTGGAATGAGTTTAACAATTGTAAATAAAAATGTAACAATATATATAGTAGTAAATAACTATTATAGTTTTATATAGTTTGAAGTATGTATATGCATAAAAAGGTTTTGCCAACTCCCAACATGTCAGCTATATACCAGAACTTTTGCGTGGGTGCTATAATTTTTAATGATGCGCTCTCCTGATCTATTATTAATGAGTGAAGGAAGGAATATGATTTAGAATCTGATTTCAATCTATATTAAAGTGTGAATTTATATATAATAAAACTAAAGACAAACGTAATATTATTTGATGTGGATTTAAAAAAAGAATAACGAATTCATGAGAAGTTTCAGAAATTGAAAGTAAAGGAGTTGGAACTGATCCAGGAACACTTATGATCCAGATTTTACCTTTCAACTCTATTTTAAACAATGTAGGACAAGAAGAATAATAATGTACTCTAATCAAAATGTTTTTGTTTTTTACATTTTATATATAAAGAATTTCTGCTTTTCATTTTATATTCTTATGTACAACTTTCATTTTGCTAAATATAATTAATCAGAACAGAAGGAGAGATTATTAAACCACTAAACATCACTGGGGGTGTTGAATGAGTAGGCACTAGATAGGGATTTTATCCACAAATCTTCTTGCATCCTTTAATTACTCTGGCTTGCCCTGAGTGGCGCTACTGTATGAAGAGTTTTGCCAGTTTTTAAGCAAAGATTATGTTATGTAAATTACCTGACATAATGTAATTAAATAAATAAAAGTAATCAAAAATTATCAAAATATCGCTATCTATTAAACAAGCACATATGTCAATGATAGATGTCACTTAGAAATTCTTGACACAGTGTGACTTATAATTAAACTAATTATCAAACAAAATGTTCACCTACAAAAAGTATGCAGAGTGTTTCCTATGTGGAATGTCAAAAGAAAAAATTTAAAAAAAGAAAAAACAAAAGCTTTTGTATAATTTTTTTTTAAATAAATAAATCTCAATATTATCCGTAATATTGTACACCAGTTTAAATATTTTTTATAGCAAACAGAGTGATATGAATATTATTTCTTTAACATTTAGAACATCTCCGTGACATTGTTTTATGATTTGATTGCAATCTGTTAAATATTGTAGTGGTTTAACTTCTGGTTCTCATTTCTTATGAATAAAATTATTTGGATTAACTCTCAGATTCTTATGTTGTCTGCAAAATTATAAATGTACATATTGTTTTCTTTTGTCTCATCTCAAAGTGTTGGACAAATTTTATGTTTATGAATTTTCATTTAATTAAGTCTATTGTTTGTATAGTGAAGACTGCATATGTAATATTATAAAGAAGGAACAATCCTCCAGTCATGTATTTTTATAAACTTACAGGCACTCATCTCCTGAGCATCGGCTTATTTAAAAAAAAAAATCAAGTCAGATGTCACATGACCTAATTTAAACAAGCTTGTATTACAAATGCTAGATTAAAATACCAGAACAATCTCTTTATCTAATGGATAACTATTAAGTAGAAAATCTGAAATTTTCAGACATTCATATATCTTCCAATACAGCTAGCTAACCTAAATAGCCATATAGGACTGAACTAAGTTCAGATACACCATATATTAATAGCTTTAGCATTATAAAATTGCCAAAGCTTTAATGGCAGAAAATAAAATTACAAAAAAATCAAGTCAGATGTCACACAAATGCTATATAAAGAGCTCGCAAATAAGCTCTTAACAAGCTTTGCAGAATATCCTTAACCCCAGACCATTTTCTGCTACTGGCTACCTTTGCTGAAATTGGGGTTTCAATCTATTATGTGCCTGAGTTATAAATTATTAATTGAATTGAACAAGCATATTCATTCTGTATCAGGAGAGATATAAAATCTCATTTTTAATCACCTGCGATTAAATGCATAGTAAATTTTGAATTTGCTGTAATAAATAATATGTTACTTAGGTGAATAAAAATGAGATTTTATCTGTCTCCTAATACAGAATGAATAGAATTCTACAATTCAATTAATAATTTATAACTCTGGCACAGATCAGATTGAAGCCCTGATTTCAGCATGATCAGCAAAGGTTGGCTTATATATAGATAAACCCTAAGCATAAGCATACATTTATTTTTTTCAAACCGACATTGGATGAGTGCATGTAAATTCATAAAAATGCATAACTGGAGGTTTGTTCCTTCTTTATAATACCACTTACACAATCTGTGCTATGTAAATTATAGACTATTTATTACAGTAAATTCAAAGTTTATATATAGAAAGTATTTTCTTTACAATTTTCATCTATGATGTTGGATCAATCCAAAATTTTGTTATGATGAATCTCAATAATTAACGTTAATAAATTAAATAGGCAACCCATATTAAAACAATATTTTTTATTTTAATTATTGGCAAATGTATTTACAAAATCTGGCATAAAATGTATTCTTATATAATACAATTAATTACATAGGATATAAAAACTTATGGTACATTAAATAATAATAATATCAAATATAACCTACAAAAAACTCTAGATCTATTATTCATTCTTCACACTGGACATCTCAGATTGGAAACTTTTTTCCTACTGCAGTGATTAGTCTTATGATTTAAATATGGTTAACGACTTAGGTATTGTGTAGCTTGGAAATCTGCCAATTTTTGTCATATGTGTGTGTGTGTGTGTTAGTTTAATATCAACATTATTAAACATTTTGTGAGAAGTCATTAAAAACATTGTAACATATAAATAAATGGTACATAGTTTCATCGTCAGATTAATTGTAATTTATTTTAAATTTAAAAATAAAAGCACTCGAAGTTTTTAAGTATTAATTACAAAACAAAATCTTCATATGTTAGGTTTAAAATATTAAAAATCTATTCTGTAACTGACAAGAATAGTGACCATTAGCATGCTGTGTTAAAAGCCATCACTATCAAATCTCCATTGCATTATGACATCACATTGCCTGCATCATAACGCCATCTATGAAATAATTTAAAAATGACAATCATAATTCATACATATTTCATTTAAAAACAAGCTTGGATTTCAAAACCTTTGACTTCTTATGTCTAGTAATAACTATTCTCATTTCATTATATAACTGCTGCATAACAAGTGAGCAATAAGCTATTTGTGAGCATAATGCAAGAAAGCTCTATATTAACAGAGTCAAATGCCTTTACAAAATCAATATATAGATCACATATTTTCTAGTCATAGTTTTTATAGGGTTCTGGCAACAAAAAATATAATTACAGTATTTTATGATTCTCTCAAATAACAGTAGCCTTTAGCAACCATTCATAATAATTCTAAAGAATTGTATTAGTTGACAATAATGATATTCAATAAGGATAATAATTGTAGTTTATCAATTGCCTTTATTTTTAAAAAAATGTAGTAATAGAAGAATTCCTGATATATCTTCAAGCATCTGTACAATCTTAAAATATTTTATCTGTACAATCTTAAAATATTTTATTTGTTTCAAAGAAAACATTTTAGTACCTATTTTGAAACATTTTCAGGTATTATATTACAAAGGGCACATTCAGGCTAATAATCGATATCCAAGTATAAATTAGCTTATGTAGTTATCTAAATTATTGTAACTCAAATCTAAATAAAATATTCTCTCTGTATGTTCAAAGTAATATCATTACGATGCAAACGAGTATCATCCAATAATATTATATATCGTCTCTTAGATCCATATATTATTCTTCATACACCAAAAAGAGTGAAGCAATTACAATTAATTAACAAATCTTTTTAATAGTTTAAAGCCCTTTAATCATCAAACTATTAAAATAATACACTATCGTTAGAGGAATAGATTTTTTTTTGGTAAATTTAATAACATACTTACTTGTTTCAATAATATATATTCATTAAGAAGGAGGAATTTTTTAATTCATTGACTTGATAAACTTGAAATCCAAATTGGATATTCTGTCTTAAATTGCTACTAAAACTTAAAGCCATACGGAACAATATGTTTTAAAGAATGATCATCATATCTTCTATTCATATCTTCAGATTATAAACTACTTTTATTACACCATAATTTTAATCTTGTATTAATGTATTATTTTTTCAACAATCTGCACCTATAAATGCTCAACAGCCATGTTTTTACTCTCTCATTTTTAACTATGACCAAAGAGTGTGTGTGTATCCAAGTCTCTTTATAAAACTATTTCTGCTGAAAAATCTTGTTTATGACTAATGTTTATAAATACAACACAATTTTCATGCCACTTGTTGCCAGTGTTTAATGTTGGATAGATGAACAAATAAATCCACTTCTCATCTGAATTTCTAACTTCAGAAATAAATATGAAGAATTAATACTACCTACAAAGTGCAATTTTAATTAGACAAGTATTATTTGAGCACTATTCAAGTCAGTTTAAGTTAAAAATTATATGGCAGAGCAAATAACTGTTATTTTGATAACCCTGAATTTTACTACCATGATCCAATCTATATTAAAAGAAACAAATGCACTCGTAACTATATTTCTATAGAAATCAATAATCACAAACTAATGTATCACTCCCAATAATGTGGTATCATAATTTACAGTTTTCAAGATAAAAATGTAAGAGTAGATTTGTAATAAAATGGAAAAAGTTATATGAACATAAATAAGGATAAAATAATGATTTTACTTAAAGCAGAGAAGAAGATTAGAGCTCTGATGAAGACTGCTGGACAGTTGAAACTGTAAGGAAAATAAAGAAATTTTTAAGAAAGTTTGTTGCATTGAAGTGTATATGAAAGAAGTTTTATAAGCAATAAATAAGAATAAAACAAAAATGATTCCATTTAGAATCAAAACCAAATCCCATAATTAAAATATAATATTTTGTAGGTATACTATTCCACTAACATTTTGGAGCACATGAGCACCAAGTTACATTTTGTGCAGAAGTAGCACTCTCCTGTTGTTCCAGGTCACAATCTCTTGCATGTATCTTTATAATATGTTCAATACTTATTAATGGTGAATTATAATATTTTGATTTATAAGTGTTAAACTTACTCTGCCCACAATATTGGCATGATAATATATTAACGATTATCTAATCTTTCATTAGACTAGATATTACTCCTAACCCAGATATAAACTTTAAATCTCAGTTCAAGATATACAAAAAAAAATTAAATAAATATAAAGATTTAGATATTGTTTTAAATTCTAAACATAAGTCTCAAGTCATATACAATATTTACATTCTAAAGCATTTAAAGTTGTGGATTTTATGTTTAGAGGAGTAATATTCTTTAATAGAAAAATTCACACCATCTTTTTGTATTACGAATTTGAAACCATGACAGAGTTGTTGGCACTCTGACAATCAATCTCATGGTAGAGCAATGGCTGCACTACAAATAAAATGTATAAGTTATTATACTGCAAAGTTTGTAGCATTTAACTCTCACTGTATTTCATTAAGCTATTAAGAAATCTTAAAGATATTTTAAAAGCAAATTAACATTGTAAACTGCGTTTATGGATCTTTTTACTGTATTCCTAACATGCATTTGAATCATAGAAAGACTCTTTACATTTCAAAATGTTCTACATTTTTTAGACTTCCAAGGTGATTTAATGCCTTTTATTATCATGGTGATATTCATTGCTTAACTGTGAAGAAGTTCATATATAGATATGCATAAGTAATCGTTAAAACCAATCAACACCTAGACAACCCCAATATAAATAACCAACCATCTTAAACTGTAGTCAAGGCAACCTATTTTTAACAATAAAGGTGAAATATACATAAATGAATATGCACATATATTTAAATTGTGAATGCGTTTATGTGTATTTTTATATATAATAATATTGTTGTTTTTGATTTTTAAAAAAAATAAATAATGATGTGTTCTTTAATTAGGCTTTTTTTGTGTGCGTGTTGAATACGTTGAATTAAACAAATAAAATTAAGTATATTTTCAGTATTCAATCAATAACATTTATCCAATAAGAATAAAAACTATCTACATTCTCAATCCAATATTGAGAAAATAAGCCCTAATGAAATAATCACATGTACCAGTGCACAAATTAAATTTTAATATCCTTAGAATTTTATTGATAGAGTTAGAAATATTTACAAGAATGTAAGATACCAAATTAGATACCACAGCAAAACATTTGTTTTATTTAGTGAATTACCTTTTACCAGTGGCAAAACTTTCCATACAGTAATGCCACTCAGTGTAAACCAGAATAATCAATGGATGCAGGAAGATTTGTGAATAAAATTCCTATCTAGTGCTTACTCATTCAATATCCCAAGACTAGTTTCTAGTTTATGGCTTTCATCAGTGAAAGCACTGCACCTAGATCTTAGGATCGAATGCAACCCTCCAGCAGCCACTCTAGCTTGCACTGTGTGGCACTACGATGGAGAGTGTTGCCTCTGTGAAATGGTGATCATGTGATGTTTAGTGAATTACCTTTCCTAAAAATCATTTACCTTTTCAGTTAACTTTATTTATAAAACAAGTCACATGCATCTTCTTCTTTATAAACCTTGGCACTAACGAGGGCTTTGAACATTCCATCATCAGATTTTCAATGAAATGGAAGGCTGAAGAGTTGTGAGTTGTAGCAGTTAGAAGCCTGTCCATTAAAGTATAAAGACTTGATATCTTAATATAAAGCTAAGCACTGATTGTATATATGTGTGGAGATGGTAATCTGGACCAACTGATGAGTGCTGGTTTAGCACGAAATACAAATATTGATTATTTATCTTTTCAACATGTGTGTGATCAGGTGGGTCAGCAATATGAGATGGCTTGAAGAGTTGAGGGTTGTGTTAAAGTCTGAGTTCGAATCCCTTATATATTGCATATGTATCTGTATGTACAGGTGTAAGCCTGTACAGTGTATTAATTTATATATGAACTATTATAAATTAACATAAGAATGTTGGAGTATTATGTAATAGATTTCTAACTATAAGATCTTTCGATTGACTCGTTGTAAATCGAAAGATTTCGCGAGTACTAATGTGTAATAGGAATTGTGGACTTAATCAGTGAGGTATTGACTAGCTTCACGCTCTCAGATCTAACCACTTCAGCTTCACCTATTTATATGGAAAGTAGGTTGAACTAAAAAAGGGTCCCCCTCTTTTCTTCCAAAGCGTAAGCTTGTGGTTAAGGCCTGTAAAGGTCCCTACCTTCGCATTTTCAAGCGCACATGCTTAAAGGTTTATTGCCTTAGTAAATATTAAATAGTTCACATAATAAATCAAGATTTATAAAGAAGTTGTATGCGGTTTGTTTTATATATTGAAATTAAAGGGCTATTTTTAAAATAGAAGAGTGTGTTTTGTTTGTTATTAATTTAATTTAGTAACTTACTTTCTAGTGAAAATCATTTTTCATTTAGAAAGGTTATATCAATCTTAAACTTTTACAATTAATAAAATATTCTGATCTTAGAAGTGTTTACTCCTGACATTAGCAGTGTTTTTTCAAGCAGTGGGTCTTATGAATTATTGCATTAAAAGAAGAGATTCTTGGTAAGCAAATAAAGGTTAGCCACAAACTGGTTTAGTATTTCAAATATTAATCTTTTTTTTTTGTATCAATCTCTTCTTTAATATATTATAATACATAAAAGTTTATTTTAGATTTTATTTTAATAAATTGTAACCTCAATATTTACTTAATACTAATAATTTTAATTGCAAATAAATGCGTTTTACAGCTGATGACGTTTATGAATATAATGACTTCACAGAACAGCAACATATTCAGACGTCATTGTTCTATGAAGTATTTATATTTACAACAAAGAATATCCCTAAAACATAAATTGAATATAGATGAAAAATTATATATATATGCAAATTTACAATTATATTCGGAGTGTGGAGTAGATTGAAGCCTATTCATTAAAGTTTGAAGATTTGTTATCTTAATATAAACTGAGCATTGCTTATAAGTATGGGTGGTAGGTGATAACCTGAACCAATTGATGCGTGCCGGTTCAGCACAAACATCATTTAACTTTTTCACGTGTGGGGTCAAGTGCATCAGTTGTATGAGATAGAGTGAATAGCTGATGGGAGATTGCAATTTGGTGTTTTATCTTTTTGACATGTGTGTTGTCATGTGCATCCGTTGTATGAAATAGAGTGGATAGCTGAAGGGAGCTTGAAAGTCTGGGTTCAAATCCACTATATTTTTATCTGTTATACGTTAATTGAATTGGAATGAATATGCTTTAATTATAACATAAAATGCATTTCAAATTATGACTGTCTTTTATATTAATCTATGTGCAGAATATCTGAAGGTTTGCTGACTACATATTAACAAAAAAAAGTTGAAAGACATTTGTTATCATTATTTATTTCTATATTATCACCATAGCTGATTTTTCACCTGTCAGGTTTTCCTGAAATTGAGACATGACTAATAAATACACAAATCATTTTAGATTAAATTTTTTTTACATTTATTTCTACCTTTGTCAGGAGCAAACATATTCTTAAATAGGAATGGCTAATGATTGCAATTGTTTTCCAAATAAATCTCCTATTTCTATTTTAGTTGTCTTTTATTGGTTTATATTGCCTTCAAAGTAATTTTGCAACTAAAACTTAAACCCGATCCAGCCCTCTGTTATATTGATATTGTGAATAATTTATCTTCTCATTTTTATCTGCATGCAAAAAGATAAAATAGAATAAAACAAAATGGTGTCAGAAATGCAATGCAAATAATTATATCTGAAACTGAGGTTTGATAAACACGCAATTTTATCTTCACACTTAATGCACAAAGATAAATGATTCGCTAGACAAACTGACAATGACATAACCCAGCATAACTTAAATGACACTAAACCATTAGGCAAAAAATAAAAAATAATGAGAGATACAGCATAAGCATGAGACTTGAAATGCTATTTGTATCAGAAAGTGTGCCGACCTTTTTAATCAGTCAACAACCATCTATAAGGCATCAGGCACTTTGTTTGCATTAGAAACAAGATCTAGTCTTAGGGAAAACATCATATTCTATAAATCATTACAATCATCTCTTAGTTGAGCAATGCTTATTCATTATTAATAATTAGTTTTTCAACCCTAAAGTCAATCCACCATCTGAAAACTGCGAACTCTATGACAATTTTCTATGTGTGTGTGTGTGTGTGTGTGTGTGTGTATGTTATGTAACTGTTTTGCGCTGGTATGTTTTTTTAAGTACTTATTAAATAAATATATAGCTTAATGGCCTTGCTTACTCAACTTCCATCTTCTCATTAAGATTAATATGTGTGTGTGTGTGTATGTACTTAAGTGATTTCTTTAAATAGAAAATCATGGGTTTCTAGATAATTCATATATATTAACAGAACAAAAACTTTATTCATTTATTATGCTTACTAACATTTGTAAATTAAGTGATATACTAGGTTTGTGTTGTTTAATTAATAAGTCTAAGAATAATGCAATATTTTAATTAACTTTAAAAGTCATCGCAAACACATTTGCTTTAAATGACTATTTAAAGTGTTTCTTTAAAAATTCATATCTTTTAGATTTAAAAAATCAATTTTTTTTAAATTAAAGTGCTGCAAATCGATTTATTCTTAGTTATGACAGTAATTTATATAAATGGTGTAATTATTATACTTGCTACTTTGTATTTACGTGAAAGATTAAAATAGGGTCATTTATTACATTTTCATACCAATGTAGTAATTTTTATATCTTGCTCCGTGAAGCTTAGCATAGGGGTCAATGGGGTGATTCCCAGCTCAAGATTGCAAAAAAAAAAAAAAAACTCAATTTAATAGAACGGTTATTTTCAATATGTCACTTTGGCCGTCAAATATCAGATGACTCCCCGAGCAACTTTACTTTATTATAATTACATCCAATCAAATACTTGCAAAAAAGATAAAATATGGGTGATTGCTTTTTTTAAGACCAATTTTTGTTGTCATTTATTAATATTTATGTTTCCGACTTTAAGATAAATTGTTTTTTTTCTTTTCGATAAATATAGCGGTGCACGTGTTTATTTTCCATTCATTCATTCATTCATTATATTCTATTATAATAGCGTCTATCTATTGATTAAGAAAACAGTAGCGGCATGAATATATAATTGAAAGGTAATATAAAATTCTTCAGTCTGACAATTAGCTAAAATAGTGTAATTATTTTAGTATAACTAAAATGTAAATACTGTATTCTATCTTAATTTAACTACGGAGAAATATGTAAGAAAGACTTACCATAGGTAGTTTAGTAATCCTTTTATTCCCCCCAACATTAATGAATAAATTTATTATTATTAATATTATGTAAATTTATTCGATTTGAATAAATTAGCGGCAAACATGATTTAAAAAAATAACTGATACTTTTTTTTCCTCTGATTAATATTTTTGAATTGTTTATAAACGTGCATCGCTAGGTGGATTTATAAAAACTCTGAGAAATTAAGAGCGCATGTTCAAAGCTATTTAAAAATTCTTTAACAAAACAGATGTCGCAAGAAAAAGACAAACAAAAATTTTGGAATTACAATTGATTATTAAAAAGTTTTAATTAGAACAATAAATATAAAAATCAAATGGATGCTCTTATTTTCTATTAAATTTTGACTTATATATAGGTATTTAATAGTAAAGTTCTTGGATAAAACATTTTCGATAGATATAGGAGGAGTGTATGTATCCTTATATCTCTTATCGGATATTCTGATCTTTTTTGGTTAGTAAATCAATGGAGATTTTCCAAAACTTGCTATTATTTTATTAACTAACTGGTTTTTTAAATATTAAATTTTAAGTGTTTTTATATTTAAATCATACGCTCACAATATTTCAATATAAATAAGAGCTTTACTATTAACATTGCAATTATTAGTAAAGAAATATTTGAATGGCTTTATTCCGCTCATTATAAATGGCGAAATGTCAGAACAGAAATCAATCCTAGGACCTTATGTCCCAAAGTCTGACATTCATCCATAGTATAAAATTACGCACTACAATGTCTCATAATTATAAAAATGTGCATTGGAGGATGTTTTTAATTTTAAAAAAAAACATGAGTAATTTTTTGTACTGAAATGTGTGTATGCGCGTGAATTGATTTGTTTTTATTTATTTCATTAATTTATAAAGGATTGAAATATTACCCACTATAGTAGTAAAACAATATATTTTTAATTTCTTTTATGCTTACATACTGAAATGCTTAAATAAATTTTGTTAAACGGTAACAAGCAAAAGAAAATTATCACATAGATCATTTGTTATTGCGTAATGTATTTTTCCAGTGAATAGTTATTTTTACCTGCTTTAGGACTGAAAATTTATTCTATATCTACATATAACTTATATAAAAAAAATTAGATATATATATTTCAATATTATTTGCACTTTGAAATAAAATAGTGGGTGATATATTTGTAATGTATATGTGCGTACGTGTGGCCATACTTGTATTTGTTAAATTTCTGATACTAGCTCCAGAGCACTAGGGGATCCTCTGAATAGAAAACAAAATATGTATAGATTCACAACTGGTGAATAATAAACGCTTTGGATAGATGAATATTTATGCAAGGTAAATTATAAATTTGATGCTATACAATATATGTTAAGTTTGGAAAATATACTTGTATTTAAATAATATATACACCCTGTATTCTACGCATCCCTCTTCTGTGTATTAAAATGGACATACTTAAAGTCAATATGGGTATGATAATAATATTGGCATCAACAATGGTTTTTAGTGTTCCACCATAAGATTTTCAATGATATGGATAGCTGAAGAATTGGAGGGTGGAGAAGATTGAAGTCTTTCCATTAAAGTTTGAAGTTTGGCTATCTTAATATAAACTGAGCAGTGATATGGAACGTGATATTCTGGACCAACTGATAAGTGCTGGTTCAGCACGAAATATGCATATTGGAGATCATTTATCTTTGTCACATTATGTGATCATATGTATCAGTTGTATAAGATGGAGTAGATAGATATAGGGAGCTTGAAAGTCTGAGTTCAAATCCCTTCTAATTTTAATAATATATATATATTTGTGTTAGTAATAATCATTTATGAATTAAATTAAGATAATTATTTTACTTTAAGTATTACTAATAATTAAAATTATTCTTTCTATTTTTTTTTTTTTTTTTACTATGTTGCTTTTAGTCACTTAGGTGACTACTTAACGTCGTAGTCGTAAGCCTCTCACGTCATATTTTTCCGTTTAATTATGACAATGAGATTGTACTTGCACAATCATATTTTTATTGTTTAATTATCACAGTAATTTTGTCGTTATTTTTTCTTTTCATTTGTTTTTAAATTATACTTGTTTAAAATGCCTGCTAATGAAGTAAATACAATAATTGTTCAAGTTTGATATATATATGAGAGAGAGTTATATAAAAAGCAGCGAGAACGAGAAACATATGCAAATTATAAGCATACACAATCGATTCAGTCAATGATGTTTATTAATTATGCAGACTAAAAATTAATTAAAAATATAAGTGGTAAAAACTAAAAATAATTCATATATATAATAAAAAATAATATTTTTTTTTTCTTTTGTCAAAAAAATCGGCCAGGAAGCGAACCCGCAAACCCGGGACAACTGCTTGTAAGGCGGCTGTGCTGTCCACTCGACCACCAATGTAAAGTCATCAATAATAACTACAAACACAAATGCATTTAACAAAAAAGATTTATTTCAGTTCTTAAATAATTTATTCATTCATTATATAATATTATATGATTTATTACATTATTATATAGTTTATATTTATAGCTCTGTATAGCTCTGTTGTTCTTTCTGTATATATTGTAATCACTATTTATCTTCAGATCAATTAGAATAATGCCATCTATAATTTTTAAAAATTATACAAAGATAACAAATTATCCATCATACACTACTGAAATAAAATGGTCCACATGCATTGCAATATCAATAATATAATTATTAGAACACTTTTTTTTTCTAAAAAGAAATTTATTTAACAAATTTGATATGATTTACAAGTTACAATCAAGTGTAATAGTTTGTACTGGAACTAAAGTTTATATTGGAACTTTGATCTGTGAGATGTTTAGATTGTTCATGTGTCACAGTTGGGACCATCTCAATGTTTATAAAGTTCTCTTTTTGTGGGTGATGTTTTCCTAATATAGAAGCACAAGGTTGTGCATATGCTATGATTTATATCTTGTGGTCATTTAGGGCTATTGTGTTGTTACATGTGGTTGAGTTGTCACTTATACTATTGCTGCTATATTGGAATCTCAAAGAGTTTCTAAGTGTCATCAAAGGTGCTGTTGGAGGCAAGCATTTGATCTCTTTTCTTTATTTTGGTAATGGTGTCAATGAAGGTGAGAGCTGGGTTTTGACTTGAATCCCCAATGGCTAGTTGACAGTGTACAAGCCATAATGAGAATGTGAGGAAAATGGCCAGTCAGATCCCGGCATATGTTTTTGTGCCTAGGCATGTTTGAATAGATGTGATCATGTTGTAGTTTATTTTAGAGTTAGAGTGAATTAACTGTCTGATGCAGTTGTACTTAGGGCATATGTTAATGATATGGTCAATTGTTTCCTCCTCTCGCTGACAGAGCTGACATTGGGATCCAGGTTGCCATGGCTTCTTCTGTATACTAGAAATGCTCTAGTGGGAAGTGTGTTAAGGTTTAACTTTATCACAAAGTCAAGATATTTGGCTTCCAGGCTCCAGAGCCTAAATTGGGAGATGATTTTTTATTTGTTATTTTAAGCCTGCAATCCTGTACTTGGCTGTGTGGGTGTTGTAGGCTATAGGCTTCCCAATAAGTTATTTTTGAATTGTATGAGGGTGGATTTTTTTTAGTTAGGTTGGAGTAGTAGGCTGAGAGGGATAGGATCCAGTCCTGTTTATGTGGTGGTGGTCGATCTGTGGGGAAGATTGTTGGAGCAAATTGTAGATTGTTGAAAGTTAATGAGAGTTTGTGGATGAGATTATGAATTTTTTGCAGGGTGAAAGTTGAGACTGCATGGAGGGACAATCCGTTGAGCCTAGATGGATTGTGCATCCCTCCAATGTTAATGGTGACTGTCTTGCCACCCCAAAAAATTTTAGAGCACATTGAGTTAAGTTTGTTTTCAAATTTTTTTTGTTAATTTAATAATTGGTAAGTAATAGTTGATTTTAGAAAAAAGGACTTTGTTTAATATGGTTACCTTTCCATGCAGTGAAAGGTATATTTTGGACAGAGATGTTGTTATTTTATTTGCTGAATTTAATATGTCATTTTGAATTAGTGAGGTGATGGTGGCTGGGGGTTTATAAAATGGTATTCCAAGGAAGTTTTGTGGCTCACCCAGAAAGGTGCTGTTGATTCTTTTTCCAGTTGCAATTTTCCATGTTGCCAATTTTTGGAGGTTGAAGGTAAGTTTAAATTGAGAAGTGTATTTGGTTAGTATTTGGTAAAGGAGAGGAAGGTATTTGTGTGAAGGTAATATTATGAGTATATCATCCATGTATGCCAGTACTCCTATTTCTTTCTTTAGACAGGGCACATAGATGCCAGGCAGTTGCCTTTGGATGTCAACAAGGAGAGGGTTAATGTATGCTGCAAATAGGAGAGCACTGAGGGGAGAGCCCTGTGGGATGGAGAGTGTAGGTTTGAAGCAACTGGAAGTGTTCCCATTTAGAGATATCATTATTTGGCGGTTACTGAGCAGGTTGTCAATGATTTGTAGGAAGGGATTAGGTACGGAGTATTCTGCTAGTGTTTTGAAAAGAGTATTGGTCCTGACAGAATCAAACGCTGTGGCTATATCAAGTTGTATGGCAATTGGTTTTGACTTTTTGTGAGTCCTAAGGTAGTTTACAAGGGTTTTAACTTGGGCCATGGCTAGGATGGTGGATGAACCTTTTTTGCATATTGTGCATTGGAAAGGTGTTTTAGTATGCATTCTTGGATTGAGTCTTTTATAATGGACTCTATGATTTTTATCATGAGGGGGGTCATTGAAATTGGTCAAAGACTTGAAAGTTCTGTTGGAGGTTTGTTCTTTTTGAGGAAGGGAACCATGGCTATAGGGTAGAGGTTTGGAATGTTTTTCCTACCCTCGGCCAGATAGTCAATCATTTGTGCTATTATTGGAATAGAGAACTGGCTAAGGTGGGAGATGATAAAACGAGGAATGCCATGAATGCCTGGATGTATTCTGTCTGGAAGTGATGCTAATTTGTTGTGTATTATTTTGTGTGTGATATTGTGAGGGTCTGCAGTTTCAGGTTCATTCCAGGTGGTTGTTGGTGGTTCTGGCTCAGCTTGTAGGGAGTCTTGGAAGTGTTGTTTGATTCCCTCTATCATTTGCAGTCCAATCCAGGATTGACCTTTGTGAGTGATCATGTTTGGTACATTTTTGTTTTTTGTGGTTCCAAGAGCCCAGCGAATGTATCCTCGAGTCCAACAGTGCTGAGACTCCAGGTATAGCTTAGCTCTTTTGATGGAGAGGTATTCGGCAAGTTTTATTTGTTTACTTTTGTATTGTAGTTTGAGTGCTATTATGTTTTTGATGTTTGATGTATTACTTGGGATTTCACTGAGTTTGGTGTTTATTTCCATTAAATCCTTCAGCAATCTTACTGGACCTTTGAGTTTCCGAGTGTAATTGCTAATTAGAGATTTCAGGATCTCAATGAATGAAAACCAAGCAACCTCTGTGGGAGTTATTAAGATGTTTATTTTGTGGAAGTAAATGTAGGCTTCAGAGATGATAGCTTCTGTTGCTGTTATGTGTGTGATCATATGTATTGTTTGTGGGCTGGATTCTCCAGTATATAAAGTCTTATCTGGTGTGATATTGATGAGTTGTGCAAGGTGATCTGAGAAGGATGTGATTTGTAGCTTTGTTTCAATTTGAAAATGTAGCTTGGGAGAGTAGTAGAACAGATCTATCAGAGTTCTGTTATTCTGAGTAAAGAAGGAGAAAGATCCTGGAGGTAGAAATCCCTCCCTGCACATGAGTGTTTTGATAATTAGGTGTAGGTATTTGTTGTTGAAGTTGGTGTAACTGATATTAAAGTCATTGAGCAGCAGAATAAGGGCTGGGTTAGAGTGTAGGACCATATTGATCATCTGTACTATGTAGTGGTAGTTAGTGGTTGAATTCTGGGTATAAATGAATACAATGTTTAAAATAAAATTGTTATAGTTAACTTTGATTATCATTATGTTATCTAGATATAGGATATTAAAGTCATTTGGTGGTGATTTTCTATTGATAATAATACCTATCCCTCCGGATGCTGTGAGAGCTGTGGAGAATTTTAGAAAGCCATAGTTTTCAAGCCCTTCAGTAATTGTGTAGCTTGAGTTTACATGGTATTTTGTTTCTGCCATCAGGAATATGTGAGGAGAGTTGGAGTTTATCCATTGCCTGATGGCATGTATGTGTTGGGGAGAGTTAAGGCCTCTCACATTAATGCTTACTATTTTGATTGACATAATTGTTGTATTATCTTTGGAGCATTGTACAAGTGTACTGTGCATTACTTATTTTGTTTGTGGATGTTATTGTTCTTGGAGTGGTGAGAACCAATCCGCTATGAAATCATTTCATTTGTTTGTGTAGGTGTATTCAAGAAGTGTGACTTTTTCTTGGCTACTAGGTAAGTTGATGTGGGATTTTCTATCTTTTGTGGAGTATGTGTCATTTTCTATGAGCTCTGATTCATGTATAGACTCTCATTTCTTTTCAGGGGATGATACGCTTTCTTTCCTTCTCTTATTATTGTTATCTTTGGATGGAGAAGGGTCAATGGGTAGGATAGGTTTTGTATTTTTTGGGTTGATGTATGTGTCTTCATCTGAGCTTGGACTGCTGGAGAGGTTGTGTTTTTTCTTATTATGTTTTCTCTTTTGGCTTTTATCCCGGATTGGATGTTGCAGAACATTGTTTGAGTTTATGCAAGATGTGTTTTGTTGATAGATTATTGTGTCATCAGAATCTGTGGCACTTTCTTCATTGGAATCGTTATTGTTGTGTGTTAGAGTTGTGATATTTCCATCATTATTAGTTTGCCCTTGCTGATTTGGAGTGTTTAGTATATCAAGGTTGTAAGTATTTGATTTTATTAGGGTTGAGGGGTTGGGTATGAGAGGGTCACTGGTGAGATTGAGTGGTGTGATCCTTGTTTTGGTGACTGGTAGTATTATATCCATTGACTTGTGTTGTTGTGGAGAATAGTTCTTTTGTTCTTTCTGTATATGTTGTAATCACTATTTATCTTCAGATCAATTAGAATAATGCCATCTATAATTTTTAAAAATTATGCAAAGATAGTAAATTACCCATCATGCACTACTCAAAATGATCCATATGCATTGTAATATCGATAATATAGTTATTAGAACATTTGTTGCATATTTATGCCTTAATGTGAAATATAGTTCAAATAATAGTGAAAATGGATATCTTAAGGTTAAATTGTTTGATTTTATCAAAACAATACAAAAAATGTTTCTTTTAGGTTTAAAACAGTTAAGACTTTGACATAAAAGTATTATAGGTTAATGAATAAAACTTGTTTTGCCTCAGGGGAATTCATAATTAGTACCAATTGATAGTTTCTGGCAACATCAAAAGGCAAAAGTTATCTCTGTTTAAATGGATATAAACTCATTATTTCTATTTGTTATAATAATAATAACCCATAAAAATATTTAATTCAACACATACAATACTTTAACAAATTTATACATATATATTTCAGAATTTTTAAATGATAATGGAAGAAAGCTCAAAAGGTATTTAAATTTATTTTTTTCTTAAATTATTAGATTATAAATATTTTTATTAAATTACTATTTATCTTTTGTTAATTAATGTAGTACAGCTTTAATAGTATTTTACATAAAAATTATCATAATCATTTTTACAAATGACCACTTATAAATGAGAATGTTAGTATCAAAAACAGGTTTATTTAACTATGTTTACAATAAAGAAAAAATTATAAAATAACATTAAATTTGGCAATACATTTATAAACCATTAAATTACTTAATGTCCAATATTAATAAGATTCCATGTGGAATTTGCTATTAGGTGAGGAGCTAACTTCAAATCTCTTTCTTTGATATCTTTTAATTTTTGTAAAAAAATTAATGTTGGATCAGGTATAATAGACTTGAAGATTATGAAGCATCTGACAAACCATAGACAGAAAGTGATGAAAGTTGCACTTCTTATAATTGCAAAATCCCCATAAGCAAAACCTTTTATGAGTGTGTTGATAATTGGATGTTTTGGTGTATAAATTTTATTAATCAATATTCTACAGCTCTGAAGAGAGGAACAATTGTTGAAAATGTGAAATTGGTTCATCCTCCCTATGGCAGAGTGAGAAAAAGGGTCCAAAGATGAAAAACCTCTATACATCACAAGAAAGTGGCTTGTTGGAAGGGCATTGAGATTTAGCTTTAGAAGAAAGTCCAAATATTTTGGCTCTAGATTACTCTTTATATTTCTTTATAATGGCAAAGTTTGTACAGGTGAGAATGCTATGATCTGGGATAATTGTTGAAAAAAAGAAGATGGCTCCCAATAACGAAGTTTCGTTGGTTTTAATTGAGTTAAAGGTGTGAGAATTTTTGAAATGTCAATTAAGACTTGTATCAGCCAACCATCATTAATTGGAGGTGGAGTATCTGTAGGATGAATAGATAGAAAAGATGAGTCATCAGGAAAAATCCCATTAAGTCTTGTAATGAGGTTATTTGATTTCTGTAGACAAAGAACATGAAGTGAATGCAGTGACAAGCCATTAAGTCTTGTTGGTCTCTGCACTCTTCTTAAGCTAATAGCAACAGTTTTACCCTTCCACATTAATCTAGAGCAAAGAGAGTTTATATTCTGGATAAATTTTGATGAAAATTTAATGAACGGCATGTAGTAAGCAATTCTGGGGAACAGTAACATGTTGAGTAGGGCTATTTTTGCAAATAATGATGTATAAACTTTTGAAAGTGAATCAATTATTTTTCTTGCAGAATTCATGATAGTGTCTTGTATTAATTTCCTCATTGCTGCATGAGAGAGACTCATTGGTAAACCCAAAAATTTTTGTGGCATAGCTGTGAAAAAGGATGGAATGGATTTTCCAGATGAAAGTCTCCATACAGCAGATTTTCTAAGGTTAAACGCAAGACCTGACTCTATGGTGAAATTGTCCATAATTTGAATTAGTTTCGGTATGAATTTTCTAGAGGGTAAGAACACTGCCACATCATCCATGTAGGATATGTGCTGAATGGATTTATTGATACCAGGAATGTACAATCCAGGAAGATTAATCTCTAAAGATTTAAGGAATGGATTTATATATAGAATGAAGAGTAAGGGACTAAGAGGAGAACCCTGTGGAATCGACTTGGTAGGTGTGAATGAGTTTGAAATTTTCCATTTAATGAAATTGCAATATGTCTGTTTAATAGAAGGTTAGTAATGATGTTCATTATACCTGTGGGAATGTTCAGACCACTTAGAAGATGTATTAGTTGAGGAATTCTGACTGAGTCAAAAGCAGCTGAAATATCAAGTTGGACAACTATTGGCTTTGACTTTTTATTTTTTCTTGTATAATCCGTAATTAACCTGAATAGGCACAGTGCCTCAGCTGTGGAACTACCTTTCTTTGCAAATTGAAAACTAGAGATAAAAGGCAGAATGAGATTTTGAATTTTATCTTTGATAATTGCTTTAATCAGTTTAATAATCAATGGAGTCATCGAGATTGGTCTAAGGTTCTCCAGAGGCGATGGGATAATAGCACTCTTAAGAAATGGGACCATTGCAATGGGATAGAGTTGATCAATAGTAAGGGGACCTGAGGCAAGTAGATCAACCATTCTACTCACTATTGGTACTGTGAAGGCTGCAAGATGTTTGAACATGAATTTTGGTATTCCATGTATTCCAGGGTGTATTCTATCAGGCATGGATGAGAGTTTAGCTCTAATATCATCATTACTAATACCATGAATTGTCTCACAAGAATATATAGATGTATCAGGCACCAAATTCTGTGAAACATCTACTAGCTTGCATTTATAATGATTTAAAATTTGTAAAATCATGCTATTACCCGAGAAAATTATATTATTCACTGTGATTGCTGATGGAATTTTAGACTTACTTTGAAAACCCAAAGCCCACCTTATATATCCCCTTGAGAAGTTATGAGGTTTAGAGAGGTAAAGCCTTGCCTTTTAGTAGCCAGATAGTTTATTAGGATTTGGTGTGTCTCTACATATTGTTGCTTCAGGTCAATAATAACCTGTACAGATGCTGGTGTTGGAGGTATATCTTTCAATGTTGTAATTAAGCTATCTGCTTTCTTAAGTAACCCAATTGGTCCTTTATTCTTTCTGGTGTAATGAGAAATCAAAGAACTAAGAATATTTATAAAAGCAAACCAAGATTCAGCTGGTGGAAGAGCTAGGATGTCTATTTTCTTGAAAAAAATATAAGCTTCAGATGATTACACCAGAGGCAATTATCTATAAATGAGAATGTTATTCTAATTTCAGAAGGAAAAAAAAAAAAAAAAAAAACATTTAAAAAAAAAAAAAAAAAAAAAAAAAAAAAACTATAATTATTATTATAATAATAAAAATAAAAAATAATAAAAAAAAACAACAAAACCTTTCAAAAAGTTTGGTAAAAAAATGGTAGATATAATAAGAATAACAAAATTATTATAAAAGAAAATAATATAAAATAAAAAAAAAAAAAAAAAAAAAAAATAACATCATCATCATCTTTTTTTATAGCACATAATTGTTTATAAACAAGGCAAAACTCTCCATACAGTAGTGCCTCCCTGTGCCAACCAGAGTAATCAATGAAATTCCAGAAGGCTTATGCATAAAATCCCTATTTAATGCCTACTCATCCAATATCTCCAGACTAGTTTCTGGCTTGTGTTTTCAATTTCATTCTCATAGTTTTATAGTTAAGTAGAGATAAAAGGTGGTTGCTGGAGGATTGCATTAGATCCTAAGATCTAGGTGCAGTGCTTTCAGATCCAAAGCTCCTCACTGACAAAGGTCACAAGCCAGAAACTAGTCTGGGGATATTGGATGAATAGGCATTGTATAGGGATTTTATGCATAAGCCTTCTGGAATTTCATTGATTACTCTGGTTGGCACAGGGAGGCACTACTGTATGGAGAGTTTTGCCTTGTTTATAAAATTAAAGATTATGTAGAAATAATACGATAAATAAAGATGCTTAATTTTGTTACAAATGCCAGCAATATTTATTAGTAAATTAAGTTGCAGTTTATTTTTGTCATTGTAACTCAGATGACCAGTTAGTTATCAGATGAGAAGTTATTAATTCAACATAGAGGATACTATCATGAATACATATTTTTTTGTTCCATGGCTTTTTTGATCTGTGAATTTTACAGATGGCAACAATCATTTCTTCTACATCATTATAAATCTTAAACTTTTTTGAAAATGTAATAAACATTAATTTTGATATCTATAATCTTATACATAATTTCAAACTACACAGCTTCAATTATTTGCTAACCAAAACTAAAGGTCAATATGGTACTATATTATCTACTTTTCCCCTCACTAAATATCACATTTCAAAATGAATTTATGTACTGTAATCATATTTTCTTCACAATTTAAATACTATATCTATTCACTTCTGTACTGTAGTTTAAAAGCACATGTGCTGATTTTTTTCAAGTGTTTTTTATTAATAGGGAAATTACTTCCTCCACACAAAATATACTTCATAATAAAAATGATTACTAAATATAAAGGGTGAAATTACTTGATTTAGTTAAATATAGTTATTTATTAATTTTTTTTGATGCTGTCAAATTTGTCATTTTTGTAATTTGCTAACAGTGTTGAAATATTCACGGTGGAACTGATATTTACAGCAGCTCTAACAATCCCATTATTGATTATGGAATAGTAATCACTTAAGTAAAGATTAAAATCTGCTTCTGATTTTATATAAACTTTACATTTACAAATAAAATAAGTATTAAACTTACACAATATTTATACATATATAAACCAAAATCTCAAACTCTATAGATACAGTAATGTTGCACAGATTTAATATTTATTTATTTTTCTGATTTGTAATTGATTATCCAAGTAAAAGTTATTTAAAATGAGACACAGTCTACTTCCTTTATTTAAATGATTATTATTTTTTAATTAATACTACCATATTGATATGTCTTAAATACCAATTTTACGATGAAATTTCAACACTGTTAGTAAACAAAATTTAATACTACTTAAAATACAAGAAATAGACATCTCCTTTCTACATTGTATAGTTTCTGACATAAAAATTGCAAGTGTGTTCATTGTTTCCCACTAGAGGGAGTTTTACCAACTCCAATTCCATTTATATACAATACCATTGTGTGAATAATAAATATATTATAATTTAATCTAAAAGTTCCAACTTTCCAGTATTCTTGACTATGACACCATGTTATCCCTTTACTAGATAAATATTTTAATTATTGTTACTAAGTATTTATTATACTAAAAATTATCATGTCACTTCTAGCCCAGATAGACATTTTAAACTTTAAAGATTTATATATGTGTTATTATTACACAACCATATAGAAAATTAATTCAACTACTTTCCATTTTTTTCCACCTGTAATGCTTTAAATATACTTACAACATTTTATTTCATCATATAAATTTTAATCACATCAATGAAATATCTGAGAAAATTAAACAATCCTCAATGAGCATTTCAGGCTAAGACAGCACTCTTCAGTTGGATCATGTCACAACCTCTAACATTTTTTTATTATGCTTGCTTATTATTTATCACTATAAAATTATTCTAATTTAATTAAAATTTTGAATGTGTATCTCGTTGGAAATAATATGATTATTTCTAGCTTAATAAATATGTTAATAATAATCATACAGTATTTAAATGGGAGAAGAGGATTCATAGTTGTGTGTGGGTTAAATTTCATACCTTAATTTAAAATGTAATAATTTAATATTGATAAATCTTGAGTGAGAGTGAAGAAAACTTGTAAGAAGTTGGGACTTGTGTGGACTGAAGAGTACTACTCATCCAATATCCCCAGACTAGTTTCTAGCTTGTGGCTTTCGTCAGTGAGGAGCCTTGAATCTGAGAGCACTGCACCTAGATATTAGAATAGTTCAACATGAATTATATTTTGGAGATCATTTACGTTTTTACAGATCTCTTTATTTATGTCATATTGTGAAAGTAAAAGTTATATGTATTCATATATAAAATAATGCAATAACAGCAAAACACTTCCAGAAATTTAAATTAATATGAAATGCAAACATAGGAAATTGCAACTCATATATAAACAACACTAATTTTCAGAGTCACTTAGATTATATAAACAGACAAAAACTCTCCATACAGTAGTGCCATCCTGTGCTAGCCAGAGTAATCAATGGATACCAGAAGGCTAAGTGCAGTGCTCTCAGATCCAAGGTTCCTCACTGACGAAGGCCACAAGCCAGAAACTAGTCTGGGGATATTGGATGAGTAGGCACTAGATAGGTATTTTATGCACAAGCCTTCTGGCATCCTTTGATTACTTTGATTAGCACAGGGTGGCACTACTGTATGGAGAGTTTTTGCTTGTTTAATAAGTTATATGCTAGCATAAGAGATGGTGATCATGTGATGTTTAGTAGATTATATAAATATAGTGGACACATTATATATACATTGTGTATAACTTATATATATTAAGGATGTTTATCTTTAAAAAATTTAACACTATTTTCGCAGAAATATATAATTTTAACGATAAAAGCTTTTAAATCAATAAAAATTTTATCTGTTTATGTCAAAATCAATTTTTTTAAAAATGATAACTATATATAAAAATATTTTTATAAAAAAAATCTAATAAATTAACAAAAAACCATTTTTAAATAATAATTTGTACTTAAGTTCAATAAAATATTACGAATATTTAATTATAATTCTTTTTGTTTTAATTTTCAAAATAATTTTAAAGGGTATAACTTATTATTAGCTTTATAATTAAAATTAAAATTCAAGATTTTTATTTTATATAATTTAAAAATATTTATAATTATATTTAAAAACAAGTATTTTTATAATCAATAAAAAATTATATATATATATGTTAATACAATTATGACACGAACATATAACCAATGTAAGTTCATATTAGATTATCAAATTAATAATAAATTAAATCATGAACATAGAGCAGGGATGGCTAAACTTTTTTAACCACGCACCACATACATTTTTCTAGGATCTTTAAGGTGTCCCACATGTAAAAATCTTTCTATTTTCTGATATATAATCTACTTATAGCCAAGTATTGTGATCACATTGGAAAATGATTTTCTGTTTACAATAAATTTTCATAAAATAAAATGGTAGTGTTCTGATCTATCGTTTCAGCCACTTGATGGCATTGATGCTAAGCAAAAACACATAGATATAACATTCCCGGGTCAGCGATTCTATAGAACTATTGACTTTATTTTTGAAATAGGAAATAAAAATAAATTATATTATGATTTTCATAAAATTAAAAAACATTCAAACATAATTAAAAATGTAAGCTGACTTTTTGGACAGTAATTAATCAGAGACTGACTTTTTTTGGTGTGTGTGTGTGTCGATAAAAAATTGATAAAAAATTATGTTGCTTTCAAATAGCAACTAATAGTACATTAGAGACTTTTTTTGGACAGTAATTAATCAGAGACTTGCTTTTTTGGGTGTGTGTGTGTGTGTGTATAAAAAGTTACATTCCTTTTTTAATAGAAAATAAGAGTAAATTTTAGCCTTTTTGGAACCTTAATTAATCAGACACTGTGTTTTGAAATCAAAGTCAATTATATTACAACTTCCACAAAATGTTTTAATGAAAGCTGACTTTGACCTTTTTGGGACAGTATTTAATCAGAGTGTCATTTGTGTGTGTGTGTGTGTATCCATAAAATGTTACATTACTTTTTTAATAACAAATAATAGTAAATATAGTGGAGACTTCTTTGGGTATGTATGGATCGGGTACTTTTTGTAATAAAAAATAAAAGTAAATTTTACCCTTTTTCGATAGTAATTAATCAGACACTGCATTTTGAGGGGAGAAAGTAAATTAGATTGTAATTTACCCACTAAAGTTAATAATTATAACAAACTATTAAAATAAAAACCAACTCTGGTGTCTGGAAATTGCCAATTTTCAGAGTTCAAAGCAGCCATCTTCCTTGTCATGGGCAATTTCTCATGGATACATTACTTTTATTAGGATCTTTGAAATAGTGTTGTGCCACACCCTAAATTCAAATTTGTAAGGGTTACACAATCCTGATGGAACAGTGACGACACTGTTAAAACTATTAGAAGGTACCAGTAGGTCAGTTCACATGAAAAAAAAATTGAACCTAAAAAGTTAAATTATTTAGACACAATGCAGTCAACACACCCTTACATGATACTGTAGCGAAAATATACAACCCAGCATTACAATAAAGTGCATAACACAAGCAATTACAGCAGCCAATGAAAGCATTTCTGTATACTTGATGTAGAATGTAAATTTAAAATAATAAGACTGTAATCTGCCTACTCTTGATATAAATCACAAATTTTAGTAAATGACATAACTAGATAAAGAAAAATGCATATACATCACACTTATATCACCCTTCATACCATTTTTGTTTATAAAAACAAATACAACAATCCATTTATTGTTAAATATATCAATTTTCTGTATAGTGGATATTATCATATTAAATTTTGAATTAAAAGGTGTTTTTTTTTGGGGGGGGGGGAAATGTAACTCTGTTACTCATTTGAATGATATTTTTTATGTAGAATTGTCAGAAATTGTTTGTGGAAAAATTTAATTTTTTTTTAAAAAGGAAAAAAATTGTCGTCTTTGGCAAACAACAATCAGGATAGAGACAATTTATTTTTCATTTATAACCTCATAGAAAGGCAAATATCATAACTAGAAAAACAATAAAAAATTAATCTAATGGCTCATTGCTCAGGAGTTCAAAATACACATTCACCCACCAGAAGAACAAGCTGGAAACAGAATCTGTGGATGTTAAGCTCATGAGCCAATCACTCTATTATGGGACTAAACCCACTGCACATCTAATAAGTAATAACTGTGTTAAATGGTAGTTCTGGCTGTTTATGTTATTGTAGAAATCAGTTATTATTTATTATATACATACTCACATAATTCTCATATAGACCCACACATCCACGTACTCACACACATATATAAAATAATAAGTGTTTATGAGTAAATCACAATATCTCTTTCATTTATTATCTGAGTGCTGCTTTGATGATTGATTGCTGACATTTTATTGATTGATCTTTATGCACAGGTTGGGGGTATTGTGATATATGTACTGTTATATTTATATAAGAAGAGAAATAAAAAACAAAAGTATAGTATAGTCGTTTGTTTAATAAGAAATAATTAATTACGGAATTTTGAAATGCTAAAGTTCTGTTCGTTTACGAAATAATAATAAGAAAAAATAGGAATTTAAAAACAGGAAAGATTTTGTATATGATTAAATTAAAATATATTAATTAAATCTGTTAAGGCAAGATTTAATTAGTGCGAAGATAAGATAATAAAATATGCAGTGATATAAATAGGAAGAAATTTTGGTTACAACAGTTCTGTATTTTTTTGTTGTTCTTCGGGAAGATACACTGTGTCATCGAGCAGTTAGCTGAACAACTTAGTAGTGAGTGTTAACCCACAGTCATAGAGGAGTTTCCTATCCCAGGTACCAGTTACCTGAAAGTTAATGAGCTAGTTAGGATCCCATATAGATAGCGAATGATCTTATAATATTTTTACACGCCTGAGATGGCTCGCAGAGGAATTACTACCAGAGGGTAATAGGACTATATTTTTTTCGGTAGAGTTTTAATTAATATTGTGGACTGAGAAAATTAGAACGGTCTCTAGTGAAATACCTCTGTATGTGTAGATGTGCAGAACAATATTGAGAATGAAATTTCAGTAATGTGGATTGTATAGTGGTGTTATATATTTTATCTGTTTGTGGATTACTTAGTGGGGATTTATATATTTTGTCAGTTTATTCAATAAATAAGTGAATTTCATTATATTGGGTATTTGAATTTATTTAATTCCCAGTTATCGTATTTTTCTGGGATTTATTACTACATAGCCTGTGTATATATATATATATATATATATATATATATATATATATATATATATAAAATCAAAATTATCCCAAATTCGCAACTCAACCAGACCAGCCAAGAATATACACTCTAAAACACTACCAATTGTTTCACTGCTACAAGCAGATTTTTCAAGCTTTGTGCTTTTAATGTTTACATATATATATATATATAATAAGATATATTCTACCAGAGCGAATGTAGGCAATTATTAACTATTACTCTAATAAATCTTTGGTACAAAACAATATTTGTTACTTTACTGAGCAAGGCTTTCCATACAGCTTATCTTTGTCAAAGCATGACTACAATGAACATTAGTAAATTCATTAGCTATCCGCATGCTTATAAACATATACCAAACTAGTCACTGCTTATCATAGATATTGCATATTTGTGAGTGTAAATTGACTGAACAGTTAGTTATGTCATTAGATTAAACAGCCAGTGCTTGTTAAGAGGAATGATATTGGCTCTTGTATTTATGGAATTTTTAGAATTAAATTATTTACACATTTGCTAAATATCTATGGTAATCAGCGTCTACTTTGATATTTGCTTATATGGATGTGAATTGGCCAATATGTTTGCTAATTTTCATTGTAACCTGTTCTGACAAAGATATTTGTATCGAAAGACTAACTCAGAAAAAAAACCAAATATTGTTTTGAACCAAAGATCTATTACTGTAATATTTGATAATTGTCTACGCACTCTGGTAGAATATATTTTATTGCATGTTGTTCACACAATATATACTCATAATATATATATATATATTCTCCAAGATATGTTATACATATTGAGCTGACATCTTGTAAAAAACGTATCAGATTAATTTCTTTCACTACACATACATTTCATGTAATAAATATCCACCCATTAGATGAGCTGCAGATAAAAATATTGAACGTCGACACAGAAAAAACAAAATTTTCAATTTTATATTTTATTTTGCAGCTTGATTACTCACTTTACCAGTTTTTTAGTATTCATATTTATAATACATTGTGGATATATTATATCAACATATTTATTCACCATCTATATTCCACTTACTGTAAGCTTTAGTATATAATAATAGTTTCCAGATGATAGTGTTGAATAAATTCCTATCCTGGGCTGCTCTATTCAATATTCTCAAACTAGTTTCAAACTTGTGGTGTTCACTCATTAAGAAGTTTTAGGATCTTGAACCAATGGACTTAGACTTCTAGATTCTAATAGGATTTTTCTTTAGTATTTATATTTTACCTTTGTTATTTTATCAAGCTATTAGCCCAATTTAAAAAAAAAAAAACTATATTTTTTTCAATCTAACTCAACACCTTAAGAATATAGGCATAAAAGTGAAACCAGTTCAGTTTCTATATATTGTAGTGTCCTTAGTATAACTATAGGCATTTCTATCTTATGACCCAAATTTGATGTAAAGCAATAAAGTACCACCTGACTCTACCACATGACTCCAACTTATTAGCGCTTACACTAAGTGACATAGAAATGATAAAAAATATAAATTGAAGTCATGAATTCATTAATTTTATATTTTGTATTCACGTTATACCACATCAATCAGAAGTATGATAAAGGACAACTCAGGATTTCTAACAATCTTTAAAAGACAGTGTAACAAATCCCCAAAGATTTTATTGTTTGCAGAAACCTATCAAGCCTACTAATCAATTAATCGCATGATTACACATCTGTACACAACACATGTTGTATTTAATATATAATTATATTAAGTACAACAATTCATATATATCATAACAATAAAAATAATATTAGGTATATGAGCACAGACTTTCACGCAATCCACCACTCTCCACTCTATCTCATCACACTTGAACCCATATATGTCGAAAAGATAAATAATTACCAATATACATATTTCATGCTAAACCAGCAATCATCAGTTGGTCCAGATTATCATCTCTACACATATATGCAATAAGTGCTCAGACATATATTAAGATAGCCAATCTTCATACTTTAATGGACAGGCTTCAATCCACTCCACACTCCAAGACTTCAACTATTTATCCAATTGAAAATCTGATGATGGAATGCTTAGGTCACCCTGAGGTGGAGATTTTCATCACATTTATGTTGATCTAAAATCAATCTGACCCACATGTACAGGACATAATTCATTTAATTCATATATGGGGGATTGGCAGACATCTCTAGTATGTAATAACTGAAATACAGGCTTATTATATATATATATATATATATATATATATATATATATATATATATGTGTGTGTGTGTGTGTATGATATATGAACACAGACTTTCACACAACTCACCACTCTCTACTCTATCTCATGACACTGATACACTTAAACACATACATGTCAAACAGATAAATAATCATTAATATACATATTTCATGCTAAACCAGTAATCATCAGTTGGTCCAGATTATCATCTCTACACATATGTGCAACAAGTGCTCAGATATATATTAAGATAGCCACTCTTTATACTTTAATGGACAGGCTTCAATTCACTCCACACTCCACCTGTCCATCCAATTGAAAATCTAATGATGGAAGGCTCATAGGCCACCCTATGGGCAACCTGGGTATGACAAGAATCTCAGCCTCAGGGTGCCTTTGGGCGTTTCTATCATCAGATTTTCATATGGATGGACAGTTGAAGAGTTGGAGTGTGGAGTGGATTGAAGCCTTTCCATTAAAGTATGAAGATTGGCTATCTTAATATATATCTGAGCACTTATTGCATATATGTGTAGAGATGTAAATCTGGACCAACTGATGATAGTTGGTTTAGCATGAAATACATGATCATTTATCTTTTCGACATATATGTGTTCCAGTGTATCAGTGTTATGAGATAGAATGGAGAGTGGTGGATAGCATGAAAGTATGTGCCCATATACCCTACGTATTAAAAATAATAAATATAATGGTAATAAACTATTATATACAATCTTTCAATCGGCAGAAGTACTTTCGGTTATTTAATGACAGTGGAGGCATGTTTAGGAATTAACTGAAAGTACTTTTGCAGACTGAAAGACTGTATATAATAGTTTATTACCATTATATTTATTATTTTTATTGTTATATATATATGAAAAACAAAAACAAGTTTTAATCACGTTAAAACCTGCTGACGCTTGTATTTATGATCAACAGATGGCGTTTTTACCAAAAACATGATCAAGCGTTTGTTTACATAAACGATCAAAGAGTCAGAATTAACTATCTCTTTCGTTTTAGCCCACTTTCAGATCAGCTGATTTCAAGCTATTTTGCTGTCATCAGCAAAATAGCTTGAAATCAGCTGATCTGAAAGTGGGCTAAAATGAAATATATATATATTATAGATTTGTAATTATCATATTATACCTTTTCTTAATTGTCTTACGTATTATTCATTTACTAAACTTTATTAAGTAGTTGTTAAAAAAAATAATTTCTCAAATTTTTTTTTTTTTTTAATGTGTCAAAGCATCGGCCAGGAAGCGAACATGGGACATCTGCTTGTAAGGCTGCTGTGCTGACCATTCGACCACCAATGCTTGACAATTATTTTTTACGACCACCAATGCTTGACAATTATTTTTTATGTTAATATCTTTATTCTTCCAATTATCTCTTTGGTAAATTAGCAGAATGGGTGACTTCATCTCATCTTAGTATGGTGCTTTAAGGGCTTTTTAAGTAATCCCAGTAAAATTATTTAAATTAAAATAGATCTGGAATATACTTCATTTTCCTTGATAGCTCTAGAGTAATAAACATTTCATGTATATATATATGTAGTTACATATGTTTGTGTTTTTTCATCCAGATGGTTCTCTGGATGGCACAAAAGTCAAGATCACCTTTAAAGCCCATTTGTAGTTGGCATCACACTCATAATATTCATGACGATCAGAACATATCAGGATCCCAGAATTTTGTTATTATGATAGATACTATCATTTAAGTATGTTCATGCAGATGATTGTTTTTATATCATGCCTTAAGCTTGGCATTGGCTAGATAATTAACCTACACATTGATATTAAATCATTTTTAGATTCTGTCACAAGAGATGATTTGAATATTCTTGTTTAATGCTGATATAAACTTCATATTCGTTATAACTACTTATTTTATTCTATGATGATTCTCTCATGTTTTTTATACTTGTGTGCCTTATTTAGTGGGTATGATGATGTTTGCCATATCCCCATACTACTTTCTTATTTATGGATCTGTGTATAATCTGCTTATGGTTATCATCATTACATATATATAATACTACAAATCGATGTCTGTATTTCTTCAAAATAATATACTTAAACTTATAAAAAATATTAGAAAATACAATAATCAAAATTTATTAAAAAGAACAAAAAATATAAACATCACTTGAGTGCTTTCTGAGCGCTTCCAACTATCCTCATAGTCTTTGTCAACTAATACTTTGAAAGGAATTATGGGAAAGTTGATCTTTCAAAGTATTAGTTGATAAAGGCTATGAGGATAGTTGAAAGTTGAAAGCCTCAAGTGAAGTTTATATTTTTTGTTCTTTTTAACAAATTTTAATTACTGCATTTTCTAATATTTATTTATAAGTTTATATATATATTGCCTTTGAATATCAGTGTTATAAAAAAAATAAATGTTTTAATAAAATTACATAGCCACTACCAAAACGGTCAGAGAAAAAATGGTTGAAAATTACTATAATTGAGATTTACTTTTAACTATATTATTCCAAGATCTTAAATTTAAATATTATTTATATAATTATTCAATCAAAGGGCAAGCATTGTATAAAAATAGAACATTTGCATTAATATTTTCAGCAATTAACATCAATTCATTTTTTTGTCCAAAAAATATATACTTTAGGGTAGTCGTGGAGGGACCATACTGCCACTGTGACACCATCAACAACTGGCCCGAAGCTTGCAAGTGATAAATTTATATACGAAAGTGGCTGAAAATTGACAAATAACATGCCTGAGGCAATATATATCCAAGAAATACATCGAAAGTACAAATTATAAAAAAAACCAAGAAAATGCTATAAAATTCAAATTAAACAAAAACAAATTCTATGAAAATATGAGAAAGACCTAATACTAACCCCCTAAAATCAAATTTTTTTCACTTAAATCGAAAAATAAAAATGCCTGAGGATATATATATCCAAAAAATACATCGAAAATACAAATTATAAAAAAAAAAAAATGCTATAAAATGCTATAAAATTCAAATTAAACAAAAAAAAAATCCATGAAAATACGAGAAAGACCTACCCCTCTCCTAAAATCAAAATTTATTCACTTAAATCGAAAAATAAAAATGCCTGAGGATATATATATCCAAAAAATACATCGAAAATACAAATTATAAAAAAAAAAAAATGCTATAAAATCCTATAATAATTCAAATTTAAAAAATAAAGAAATTGGTGAGGTAGTGAAAATCCATAAAGAAACATGGCAGACAAAGAGTGAGAAATCCAAAAAAAACCCATCAAATTATTTATCTTTCAACATAAATATGCATCTACAATCATATTGAAAAGCAATTAATTGTTCTCTGGCTTTCAAATTATTGCATATCTAAATTGAACAATAATATTTAAATAATCAAAAAGCAATACACAAAAAATAATTACCAACCTCTCCCCAACTAAAAAACAATGCATAAAATCCACCCCTCCCCCCAAAGTAGCTGAAACTGACAAATTAAGTCGATGGCATAGATTTTCAAAAAATATACTAAATACTTTAAAAAGAAAATCTCAAATTATTTAGCTTTAAATCAATTAATTGTTATCTTGCTTTCAAATTATGGCATATCTAAATTGATCAATAATATTTAAATAATTAAAAAGCAATACACAAAAAATGGTAATCAACGTAAAAAAGCAACACACAAAAAATAATTACCAAAGTCCTTCCAATCATTTGTAGTAGGCATTTGAATGTGTTCAGCATAAAAATCCATTAAGAAGAACATTATTTTGATTTAGAGTTCACATTTTAAATAGTAACAGAAGATTGAGTAACGATGGTTATTTGGTCTAAAAAATACAGCAAAGATGTCAGAATGTTGAAGCTTTTAACACACTTGAATAGTAACAGAAGATTAAGTAATGATGGTTATTTTGTGTAAAAAAAATACAGCAAAGATGGCAGAATTTTGAAGCATTTTGGAACAGATTTTAACACACTTAAATAGTAAGAGAAGATTAGGTAATGGTGGTTACAGCAAAGATGGTAGAAATTAGCAGATTATAATTTAGAAATTGTAAAATTTAGATTGATGGTATATTAATCACTTGCAATATTGCATCAAATAGATCTTCACTATCATGCAATCATCGCCTGAATTTGTCTAAGTTATGAATCCAGATAACATTGAGTGGTCCCCCTCTCTCATTTATTACAACATTTTAAAAGCCCCCAAAGTCTTTCTACATTTTGGGTATGGGCCCCAGTAGCAGGATCAACAAGATTATAAGAATGATTGAAGTGTTGGAAACCTGCAGCATTCAATACATCACTTTTATAGGCCCTCCAGCAGTCTGTATATATAGTAAATCCTGGTGCTACATGTTGTTTAATGACATCTAGAAGAACAGATGCTGTTCGATCTGGAATAGCAACAATAAAACATTTTCATTTCGCTACATAAACCACCAAATAACCACTGTTGTGGAAGAATTCTTCCCTGTTGATTTTTACTTTTACTAAATAAAGTTTCACTGACCTCTACATTTTTTTCTGGACCTCCAATTTTGCAGGATGCATGAGAGAGCAGACTTTCTTTACATGCTTCTCTCAAATATTGCTTCCATGCAATGACAGTCTTCCTGTCCAAATCCAAATCATTTTTTCCCAATTGCATGGTCAATTGGTTTTTGCTCCAATAATAAATGATTGAGATGGATGTGACAAATGACAACTTGCACCCTTCCAACAAGGTTCCTTTCCAAAGTGCTATGCGACATTGACATGCCTTAATGTTGCATTTCCATTGCGCCCTTTCATTCACATAAAGCTTCATTTCATGGCCATTAATACACACTCTTTGAGAAGGCAGAACACTTTTACTTTGAGGAACTCCACTGCTTCAAGTTCTGTCTTTGGTAGATCCCAAACTTTCATCATTTTGAGTAAAAAAAATAAATATCACAGAAAAGATGACACTTAAATTTCAGCTGCTACTGATATTTCAGCATGGGATTTTGAAATGTTGCCTCAAAGTTTGCACATATTTAATGTATTCTTCTGCATCAAAAAATAATCCTTATTAACCCTGTCAAAAAATAAAAATTATCCCAATAATTTATATTTCTAGCAGTCCAAAATAATTAACATATCATAATAGAACTAAGCAGGTATTTCACAAGTCTACTTTCGTTGCATTTTGATTAAATTTGTTGGCTTTGGAAATTACTTTTTCATGTAAAATGTCTATTACGTCATATTCATTTTGAAAGTACAAACTGTGATTTGATATATTACAGTGCGATTATATTTAATTGGTATATATATATGAATTTAATTCAGCATTTTCCTAAGAATCTCATATAGGATACATATATGATGAAATGTTTAGGATACTATTAACCAGTTTCTAGCTTTTGCGAGTACGTTCAATAGTAATTTAAAAAATAATTTTCGTTTAGAGTCAGCGCCATTTTTCATTTTATTTTGGAAGATAGCTAATGGATTTATATCTTGCAAATAATCTTTTTCTATGGCAAGTCACACTTTGTATTTTCAAAATGAAATGTGATGTGATTTTCACATGAAAAACAATTTCTTGAAGTAAAAAAACTGGAAAAATCCAAGTGCCTACTATAAATGAAGGAAGTATCGGTAATTAGTTTTTGTGTATTGCTTTTTAATTATTAAATATTATTAATGAATTTAGATATGCTGTAATTTCAAAGCCAGAAAAAAATTAATTGCTTTAAAGCTAAATAATTTGATGTTGAAAGTCTTTTCTTTTAAAAGAATTGAGTATATATTTTTAAAATCTACGCTGACTTAATTTGTCAATTAAAGCTATTTTGGGGGGAGAGGGGGATTTTACGTTGGTAATTAGACATCTCACATTAAAAAATATAGATGCATTTGCAACTTTGTTTAAATAAAATATAATTAAATATGCATCTTATATATATTTACTATGCACTGAATATAATACTAAAGTCTATTTTTAA
This sequence comes from Epiperipatus broadwayi, assembly GCA_028023455.1. Lineage (NCBI taxonomy): Eukaryota > Metazoa > Onychophora > Udeonychophora > Euonychophora > Peripatidae > Epiperipatus > Epiperipatus broadwayi. The sequence goes on from JAQFVV010012527.1 coordinate 673,185, forward strand.
GAAAATATTTTCTCTTTGGCAAAATGATAAAAAATCATTTATATTATTTTGAATTGCATTGGATGTTATATTTTGTGGAAGGTACCGTACCTTCTTTAAATAATTGTTTACACCTATATTTTTTTAATGTAAGAGAGGGCTATTACATCATTTGAATTTGCAACCTTCTTATAAATAAAACGTAATTAAATATGCATCTTATATATATTTACTATGCACAGAATATAGTACTAAAGTCTATTTTAAGGAAAATATTTTCTCTTTGGCAAACAATCATTTATTATTTGAAATTGCAAATGTATATTATATACACGTGTGCGTAACTTTCTTTAAATAACTCTTCTAGTGTTTGTAGATATCTTCTGTTAAATTATTTTTTTAATCTGCTGGGAATCACCTTTGATAAAAGTGTTAAGAAATTTACCAATAGAAAACTAAATTTTGCAGAACATCATGATGATCAACTCATCATTGTGCAAATGGCACTGAACTGAATGTGGAACAAGGTAATTTTTCCACTTTCTCATTTAACTCTTCAACCGCTAATTACTTTATTGGCCGAGTGAGGTAAAAGTCTAAACTTTTAATTGGTCAACTCACAAACTCAATGTCAAAATATATTCATCTTTAATATTATATTCACTTTAGTTTCATTTGTAAAAAGCATATTAATAATTTGTCAGATTATGAAAGTGAATGAAAGTTTTTTCAAAAATAAATTTTTATTTATAATTATAAAAATATTCGATATTGGCAAATCTAAAATGAAACATTACTCACCAACCAAAAAGTTTTGCTGATGTGGGTGATTTTTAAGTTGTGGTAAAGAATATAATTTTTGATAAAGCCTTAACTATTTTTCTAAAATAATTTTATTTTTAGCATATTTTATCAAAATAATATATAATTTGTCAAAAAATACTTTTAAAATGGTCTAAAACATTCCTTTATCATTTTCGAAATGAAAGAAAAGAAATCATAACTCTTTAGTTTTTGACAGCCATTTTCTTTGTTGTCAAAATTTAACAGCCAATCAGACTGAAGAAAGTCATGCCTACTTCTTTTGTTAGACATATAATGTCAGTTTTATTTATTTTTTACTTGTAAAATAATTCAAGAAAGGGCAGCATCTTATGGAACTTTTTTTAGCCTTTAAAAAAAGTGCAAAATGACAACGGTAGCATTAAAATGATGGAATTTCTAGCGACTTAAAGCAGCTTTGAGTCATCTCATAACACCTTTAAAGGATTAAACTTGCTATAATTATATTTAATTACTTACTATGTATTAATCTGTGTTATGAGTTATTATTATATCTGTTACTTAAATAATGCACAAGCATATTTGCAAATAGTCTTTTATTTTTTAAATATTGATAAGATTTAGTACATTTTAGAAAAGTTACTCTATGGTTGCCATATTTCGTTATGATTTGATTTGTTGGGGGAGGGGTTGGTAATTATTTTTTGTGTATTGCTTTTTGATTATTTAAATATTGCTCAATTTAGATATGCAATAATTTGAAAGCCAGAGAACAATTAATTGCTTTTCAATATGATTGTAGATGCATATTTATGTTGAAATGTAAATAATTTGATGTTTTTGGATTTCCCACTCTTTGTCTGCCATGTTTCTTTGTGGATTTTCACTACCTCGCCGATTTCTTTATTTTTTAAATTTGAATTATTATAGAATTTTATAGCATTTTCTTGTTTTTTTTATTTTTTATTTGTACTTTCGATGTATTTCTTGGATATATATCCTCAGGCATTTTCTTTTTTCATTTAAGTGAAGAAATTTTGATTTTAGGGAGGGGTGGTAGGTCTTTCTCATATTTTCATGGAATTTTTTTTGTTTAATTTGAATTTTATAGCATATTCTTGGGTTTTTTTTTATAATTTGTACTTTCAATGTATTTCTTGGATATATATTGCCTCAGGCATTTTTGTTTGTCAATCTTCAGTCACTTTTCTATATAAATTTATTACTTGCAGGCTTCGGGCCGGTTGTTGATGGTGTCGCAGTGCCATCTGCCAGCGGAAATACGGTCCCTCCATGACTACCTACTTTAGTTTTAAAATAAATGTGCATTAGGATTATGGGGGTATATATATAATTCACTTATTTATTCAGTATTTCACGCTAATTATGCATACGCTTTGCGAGTATTATTGTTTACATACGCTATATAAAATAAATGCTTATTTATATAATAAACAGAGGAATTTGAATTTTAGGAGTTTTAATCTATATTCTTCCTCCACTCCATCTCATAAAACTAATACACTTGACCACACGTGTCAAAAAGATAAATGATCCATAAAATACATATTTAATGCAGTACCAGCCCTCATCATTTGGGCCTGGTCATTATCTCCCACACATATATACAATCAGTGCTTGGCTTATATTAAGACAGCAATTTCATAAACTTTAATGGACAGACTTCAATCTTCTCATCCTTCCAACAATTTACCTGTCCTTTTAATTTAAAAACAACAATGGAACACTCAAAACTCTTGGGGGATTTGATATTGTAGTCATATCCATGTAGACATGTTAATCTAACTCTCATATTATAGCATCATTATGTATCCATTTATATTACTAGGAGAGAGATGGGCTGGACTTATATTATGATGTAACCTATTTCCAAGGCAATATGTAATTGACCCCTTCATTTAGTATACTGTTTACTATAATAAATAGAGGGATTTGTAAATAGAAGGAATCTTCTGATATTGCCATTAATAGAAAAGAATATTTTGTATGTGATTGTAATGGACATGGTATTGTTGTACATTAATACAGCGCATTATTTTTGTTTATATGTCACATCTTAGATTTAAAATTGCCATTAAAATTATAAACAATATTAAATAATTCTGAGACTTTAAGAGTTTTGATATATTTTGAATATATTACATTTTTGCTTTATTATAAACTTAAAACTAATTTATATTTCTAGAACAATTTTTATTCCGGTAAATTTTTGATTAAGATCGATCAGAAGCGGGCAATAGATATATGAATCAACTATCAAGTTCCTGATTATTTGGTTAATTACACAGAAATTTTCTTTATAAATTTTTTGAAAATGAAAATTTACTTTTACTAATAATTTCAACAGAAGTGATGTAACTAAGAAAAATGGTATTGTCAACTGAAATCACACCAACCAGTAATAATATTTGTTTAATCTTTTCTTAAGCCAAAAGTGAATGCATTATTAGTTTATCTATCACTAGTTTTATATAGAAGTAACTAGATCAGATATTAACAATTTATAAGCTAAAAACTAAAGATATACCAATTTCATAATTATTTTCACGCTTAAACTTTTTGATATTTGCATAAAAGTCTGTAAAGATCTAATTATTAGTCAAGCATTGGCGGCCTTGTGGTTAGCGTAGCTGCCTTCCAAGCAGCTGGCCCGGGTTCGCTTCCCGGTTAACGCTTTAACATATGAAAAAAAAGATCTAATTATTATCAATAACTCTTAATGAGAATATTTATTTAATTATTAAAATATTCAAAAGATTTTATATTTTCAGTTTTTACAAATATAAAATACTAACATCTGATCTCAAAAAATAGGGGATAATCAATACTAAAACCACTTAGACAAATATAATGATTACTTGGTATGATTTCAATTTACAATGCAAGTTTCTAATTGATGTTTTACCTGGTTGCATCTTAACTGAAATATATCTATAACATATTTGGAAATTTGCCTTTCGAATCATAAATATTTAGATTTAAAACCCTCTAAAATTATAATTAATTATTTTACTAATTATTGATTTTTTTTTTTAGTTTAAAATAAGTTTATGTGAATAATTCGTTCTATTCGAGGGTTAGTATTGTTTAAGCACTAAAAATAAGAGCTGTAAGTTTTGAACCATAAATATTTAGGTCCTGATCCTCTCACTCTACAATTGATTTAATTGCACTTTACCGATGATCTGAATATAATTTAATTGTCCAAAGTACTACCATATACGACTTACAGAAAGCTACTTTTCAGTCTCTGTTCTAGAAGCATTGTTCTTTTCAAATAAGTTTTATGTTTTAGATTATATATCATGTTCAGATACACATCAATATCAACATTATAGCAACTCTTTAATGGTGATAATTGTTATCAAGCATATTTACTTTATATAATTAATAATTGTTTTACCCTGTTTGTCACATTGAACACTTTGTAATTCTCAATGGGTAAGTGTACCCAAAATTTTTGTAATCATTTTACTAATAAAGGTTACTTTTGAAAGATAAATCTAAAACATATATATTTTACCGTTCTTCAACTATCCTCCACCCCCTTTTCAGCCTTTGGATCAAAACCTCTAACTAAAGTCAGTCGTGAGTGATATAAAAGTTTGTCCAAAATTTATACGTATGTGCGCAAATGCGTGCGTGTGTGGAGAGAAAAGTTCACAAAATTGCATTATATTCAATCTTTTGTAATTTTTCGGTCTTTTTTTTTTTTTAACGGAAATTTCCATTTTCAAAATAAAGTACTTAAATTATTATACAGGAAAAAACAATTGCTAGATTATTCGTGTTTTGATGTCTATAAATATTATCATGATAAAATTAGACTAAACATTTTTTTTCTTCTCTTCTCTAAATGTAAAATATAATTACAGAAAATGCTTAAAATAAAAAGGCATTATATTTCTAAGTAATGTAAGAGACTTCGTTTATATTACAAACTTAAACTTTAAATCTCGTTTTAAGTTTTTTGATCTGCTAAAGAGAAGACAGAATAAATTATATGAGAAATAGTAATCAATGTAAAGCTATTATTGTCAAGCGTTGATGGCTTAGTGGTTAGCATAGCTGCCTTACAAGCAGCTGGCCCGGGTTCGCTTCCCAGTCAACTCATTTGACATATGACAAAAAAAAAAAATGTAAAGCTATTATCGATAGTGCGGAGTAGTTATTGATTAATTATGGTAACGTATCACCGAGATAAATAAATCAACTTACAGACAGAAAAATTAACTCCATATCTATATTAATAAATTATGCTCTTCAACAAAAAGTAATAAATTAGTTGTTCGCGTCTTCACTGCATAGCATTATTACTTGTTGCCGTTAAAAATAACTTTTCGAGTAAAAAATTACTTAAAGTGGTAGTTTTAATTAATCTCTGATTGTTTTTAGAGATACAAAGATTAATATTTAGGTATAATAGTAAATTCATTATTCTTATAGTTTATGGATATACAACAATTTCACTATAATCTAGTCTATGGTATCTTCGTGGTGCAATTCAATAATTTTAACTGACTATCACTGATTGAAACACTGAATTAATTTAAACAAATATTTAATATTTATTATTAAGTAAATGGAGGGATTTGAATGAAGAATTTATCCGTCTATATTCGTCCTCCACTCCATCTCAAACCACCGACACACATGTGAAAAATACAGATGATCCCCAATACATGCATTTCGTATAGAACCAGCAGTCGTCAGTTGAAACAAATCATATTCTCCCACTTATGCATGCAATCGGTGTTGGACTTATATTAAAATAGAAATTCCTTAAACTTTAATGGACAGACTTTAATCTTCTCACTCTTCCAGCTATTCAACCGTCCACTTCATTGAAAAACCACTGATGGAATGTTCAAAACCCTTGGTGGATTTGATATTGTAGTCATGCCGATGTAGTCAATATGTCAATCTAACTCCTAAGATTATTGTACCATTATATACCCATATATTAATAGGTCATGTGTGTGTCGATTTTTCAAGATGGAATAGGAGGATGGATGTAGACTGATAAGTCCTAAGTTCAAATCCGTCTATTTACATAGATAAGAAACATGTATACTGCATGAATAAACTAATTAAATATATTATTATTGTTATTTATATAGTAATAATTGACAAAATAAAACTGCCACTCAATAAAAAAAATTTTTTTCCTTTAAAATATTAAATGTCTGTGTACATTTCTATTTAAATATTTTCTAAGCATACATCTATATATGTGTAAGAAAATATCATAAAGTATAACCCAAACAGAAATAGAAACATTCAAATCATCCTTTCACGCTGTTATGATATTTCACTAATGCCCACTAGGAACAAATACAAAGTCTATACTTCAAACAACTAAACTTAAAGGGATTAACATCGTCAAAGGGTGATTTGAAAATATGTGTGTGTATATTTATGTCTAATAAAACAAAAACTAGAGTTAACCGTTGCTATAGTATTTACTATACCAATACTAATTACACAAATTAAGGTACATATACTATTTCTAATCGAATGCAGCGAATTGGAATAAATAAAATTAATTTACATTTCAATATTGGTATCCTGTTTTATCTAATTACATTTATATACATTAATGAATAGGATTATTTGGTAGAATTACATTTTGGTTAATATTTATGTCTGACGAATCCTTTAATAACCAGTATGTTACAGTGAGTCCTTCTCCCTGAAAAAAAAAAGGAATATAGAAATAACATGTGTGCATTAAATTGTGTTTTTTGAAAATTTAAAACTGCTTTCAAGCACACACACGTTCATATATATATATGTTACATCTAGAGTTTTAATAATATGTAACACTTCAGAGATTATTTCTCATATAACTGGTTTATTAAGTAAATTAATACTCTCAAGCTAAATGATAAGACATTTTTTTGTTTGTTACACACACGTCTTAGTGTGACTATACATAATGTATGGAAACCACTAATCAACTTTGTTTTTAGGGAAAAGTGGAGAAATCAGGAGAAACCTCATAAATAAGTATATAAAATTTCTACAGACTGTTGCCTTTGGCAGGATGGCAAATTCAATACTCAAGAATCTAAGGGTCCAGGTTCGAATCCCATGCCAGTACTGGTCAGGCCAGCAACACCCGAAGAAGAGTGGAGAATAATACCTCTAGTTGTGCATATATTAACCTGTTTGATGTGCTATTACTAACAGTTGAATGTATTTGGAATATTTAAATAGTTATTTTTTCTAAAGACTTTCAATACACATATTAGATGATGGAAATAGTCCAATATAAAAATACAATGTCATCTCTTTATATAAAAAAACAACAACATTTGTCTTATGCTTTAGCTTGTGACTATTCATTTATTTAATAAACCAATCCTATAAAAATTAATTTCGAAATCCATTGTATATATGCTTTATCAAGCAAAAATTTCTAAAGAAGATGATTAAACTTTGTTGATAGTAAAAATTATCATGTGGCATCTGCTAATTTTATCCTTCTGCTTCTCTGGATCTGCTAACGGGCAACTTGTGAACTCTGATATGTTCTGAATAAATTGGTCAATTTTTATATATATATACCCATAATCCTAATGCATATTTATTTTAAAGCTAAAGTATATATTTTTTGGACAAAAAATGAATTAAAGAAATGATTCATAACCTAGGTTAGTTTTAAATAGTTCAGTAATAATGTAGAAAGTCATAATCTGTTATAATGGCCTTCCAACTATGAGGTTTCAAAGAGCAAAAAGTATTGGGGGAAGGAAATAATAAAAATCGATAAGTAATTGTAATAAAGAGTGGTACAATATTTGAGTTAAAAAAAGTGAAATTATTGTTGTTAAATTGGATTTAGGATATAGGATATAAGGATGGTAGGAAGAGTAGTCAGAACATAGAAAAATTATGGCATGTAGCACAATATTTTGTGAACTGGGGAAATAAGCCTAACACTTTTGTTATTAGAAGTAGACAGTAATATATACATATAAGAAAAAATGAAATATTCTGAAACAGTATGTTGTTAATAACCAGATAAGGGAATTATAAGTAGATAGTAGAATGAATAGGAAATTGGTGAGAATAAAAATGTATGGAGGGGAAAGAAGGAGACACCAATAGAATATTTTAAAAAACATGCAAAGGTATTTCGATAGTTACAGAAGACTGGAAGACTATAGAATAGTGATAACATACAGCCACCTTGAAGGGAACACAGACTTGGTGGAATTCACTTTTACATCAACTGCATCTTGAGAATCTCAAGACTATAAAATGACTCTAAACAAAATATTCTGGACTGAAGAATGACAGGAAAATATTAGATCACAGCTAATGAAATAAAAATTTCAGGAAGACAGTGGAGAGGGTTATGTGCAGTTTTTCAGGTGACAGGTGGCCATGCTGAAAACCTTAGAAGCTTATGAACTTTCTGAAAAACAAATTGTAGAAATGGTACATAGAAACCTACTGTGGAAGCTAAAATGGATGTTGAAAAGGGGAGTGAAAGATTGGTGAAAGAGACAAATAGAATATTGAGTCAATTGGATGTAAGTAAACTAATATGTCAAATCGAAGATTGAAAATTTATGACAATAGAAGAGGCAGGAATCAACAGAATAAAAGGCAAGTGGGAAATTTGGTGTGCTCATGGGTAGACTGGGTCCCAGACTATGCTCAACAGACATGTCCCAAAATCCTCATAGCAGTGGGTCAGATAAAAGTGGAGATTCTTGTAGACTCAGGTAGTCAGATCTCAGTGATAGCAGAAATATTGTACCACAGAATTGTGAAAGACCACCATATGTACCCACTCCCACTAAAGTCAGTCCAAGTGACTATGGCCAATAATCAGAAAGCCAAGGTAGAACCCAAACAAATATAAATAGACATCAACAATTAATGAAAAAAGCTTTTTGCATATGTTCTTAATTATGAAGGACTTAATATATGATGCCATACTAGGGTCATATTTTTTACATAAATATAAGTGCACCTTGGATAATGGAGATGGACAGGCCACATGCAGTTTTTAAATCCTCATCTATACAGTTCAATAGAGGTGTTACACCTTGCTGAAAGCCCAATGGATTGCATTATCACAGAAAAAGTACACAAGGCAAAGATGGCTAAGGGAAATTGGGAAAGCATACCTAAGCAAATGTTGGAAAACTACTGTCAGATTTTTCCAGATATATCTGGTATGATCTAAGACTTTGAACAAAGGTTTAGACTGTATGAATACCAAATCTTTAAATTGAGATCATATCTATTTCCCCATCAGTATAGGGATGAGGTTAAGAAACAAATAGACAAGATGATGGAATGAGAGATCATCTCAAAATGTTCATCAGCATATTGCAATCCACTGGTGGTCATAAAAAATGATACCGTTAGATTGTGTCTTGATGTGCATCAACTTAACAAAGTAACAGTCCTGGATTGTTCCACCCCCAATGCAAGAATTATTAGTAAGATTCAGAGGAAAAATAACTTGAGACTTGATCGCAAGCTACGGGCTGATGAAACTTCACCCAGAGGACCATAAATACACAGTGTTTCAATATGAGAGTTATTTATATCAATTTAACCAGATGCCTTTTGGTTTGATAAATAGTGGGGCTGAAAGATCTTATCATGATGTACATGGATGATGTGCTGGTGGCATCGGTCATCATGGAAGAACATGTAAGAGATGTGGGAATGTTTCTGAAGCAATGCATGGAAAAGAGAGTTAAGAAGTATGTTATTTCAGGAGGAGATGACATTCTTGAGCCATGTAGTGGGACACAAAGTGTTGGCCTCACCCTCATAAAGTATTGGCCATTAGGGATTTCCCTATAGCCAACTCTAGGAAATGAATACAATCCTTCCTGGGTTTATGCAACTTTTATAACAGGTTGTAGGAATGATTTGCAGAATGAATGGAGCCTTTGGTAAGGTTATTGAGAAAAGATGTTCATGGAAATGGATGCAGGACCAAGTTGAAAGAGTTAAAGCAAGTTTTGTATAACATGTTATGCTGGCATTTTCAGATTTTATGAAGCTGTTTATAGTGCAAACAGATAATAGTGGGTATGGGCTGGGAGTAACACCTGGAAATAACGTTATGTCAAATGGAAGTGAATGACCAGATAGATGTATTGTATTTTCTAAGCCAGTTACTTAAAGGGCCTGAACTCAACTACACCATCACAGAAAAGGAAGCCCTGACAATCATGTGGGCCTTCCAAAAGCTTTGCACACTCTTATTGGGATCATAAATAATATTAATCATGGATCATAAAAGCTTGGAGTTTAAAAACCACAGTTACTTTACATATAGTCAGTTGATGAGTTGGAGTTTGTATCTTCAAGAATGCAATTATACTGTGAGGCACTGTAAAGGGTCAGAGATTATTGCGGTGAACATTCTCAGCTGAAATCCTGCATGCTCCCAGTCTCAACATTTAAAGGTGGAAAACTTATATATAACTGGTGTCGGCCTGAGAATAAATGAAGAAGTCGAAAGAGATCTTGAACAGTTGTCTCAGCACTAAGAGAGGATATACAGTTGAAACAATTAATTGAGTGTTTAGAAGGGACAAAAACAATAACCATAGGATGGGTAGAAAATAAGATCAAACGTTATAAACTAAACCATTCTGTGTAACAATATAAGATCTGGGATGATCCTGAGGAATGGAATCTGGTCATACCTTGATAAATGAGAGACACAGCTGTAGCTTATGTCCACTGATTATATGGACATTATGGTATGGTCAAAACTGAACATTGGCTTAGGAAGTGGTTCTATTGGCTGGGTCTACATAACAAAGTTATCGCAGTACTAAACCAGTGTGAAGTCTGTCAGAAAGCCAAAGCAGATAACAGAAGTACACAGCTCCTGTGATATCCATGGACATGGTTTATTATGCTCCATTACCAGTGTACAACAAAAAAGGTATTTTATAGAGGTATATGATTTATCCTCCAAATATGTGGCTGCCTACCTGTTTGCACAAGCAATGCCAGAAATACTATATGGGTATTGTGAAAAGAGCATTTTCCATTATTGGGGAAACCTTAGGTTCTTCTATCAGATTATGGTACACTATTTGTATCTGGAGAATATTGGACATGGATTCAGAGATTTAGTATCAAACATTTATTAACATTTATTAGTAACCTCCAATCCAACTCTTGTGAACAGGTAATGCATGAGCTGGTGTAGTTATTTAGAACCTACATTTCGACAAATCACTGGGGTTGGGTCAAGGAAGTTCCAAATATAGTCAGTTAAATTAATTGACCTATTAACAAATTGACTGGGTTTTCCCCTGTGCCGTTGCATTTTGGTAAGCATGAAAGAGTCCTAAGTTGATCAAGGCTCCCCACCAGGGATGGAAGAGCCTCCCAAAGATCCTGAAACTGATATGATTCAAACATTTCAAACTCTTCACAAGAGGAGTCAAAAAAAGAACAAAAGTCCAGTAGGAGCCATGCATAGGTCTAAAATAGGGGAACAAGTAATATAATAAAGATGCCATGTGAGTGATCCTGGAAAATTTATATGTCAAAAGTTTTGCAATCTGTATGAAGGTCCATTCCCTATCATGAAATGCCAAGAAAACAATGCATTTTGGATAAATGTGGGACAGGAAATTAGGGGATCCTATAATGCCAGATCTCTCAAACCTGTGCTGCCATGAAAATGAATTTATTGAAGAAATTTTTATTTTATTGTTTAAGATTGAGCCATCCAAATACATAGACCATGTTTGAAGGTTTTCAAATGGGGGATATTGTAACAGAGCTGGGATTAAACCCTGTTCCTAAAAAAGGGATTTAATATCCAAGCATATGTATAGATATTAATAATAACTATATGTTGCATGTATTTGATTTTTTTATGATACTTCTTAAAATAATTGGTTGTATTCTCATCGTTGGTGTTTGCCTAGAGATGCCGTTGATGCTAATCAAAAACATATACATATAACGATTCCGGGGCCCGACCTAAATGATCGATTTGATCTAAAAAGATCTGATTTCTTAGATTTATAATAAAATATTCTACTAACTAATACTATTATATGATGTTAGTTTTTTCATTTTTTTCGTAAATGTTTATTAATCTTATCTTGTTTTTGAGTTTGTGTGTGTCTTTTTAAAGTTACGGTGTTTTTCTAACTTTTTTTTTTTGGACTTTATGTGTGTCTTTTTAAAGTTACAGGTTTTTTTTTTGCAAGAGTAAATCAATACTTTTATTCAAAAGCAAGATGTAATAAGTAAATATTTATTAATCTTATCTTGTTTTTGAATTTGTGTTTGTGTCTTTAAAGTTATGGGGCTTTTTCTAATATTTTTTGGGGGGACTTTATGTGTGTCGCAAGATGTAATAAGTAAATGTTTATTAATCTTATCTTGTTTTTGAATTTGTGTTTGTGTCTTTAAAGTTACGGGGCTTTTTCTAATATTTTTTTGGGGGACTTTATGTGTGTCTTTTTAAAGTTACAGTACTTTTTTTTTTTGCAAGAGTAAATCAATCATTTGATTCAAAAGCAAGACGTAATAAGTTAATGTTTATTAATCTTAGATTGTTTTTGAGTTTGTGCATGTGTCTTTAAAGTTACGGGGCTTTTTCTCTCTCTTTTTTTTTTTTGACTTTATGTGTGTCTTTTTTTAAAGTTACGGTATTTTTGGTCAAGAGTAAAAATCAATTATTTTTATTAAAAAAGCAAGACGTAATTCTAAATCGATCAAAAGTAACATCATTTATATACTACAATTTAGAATTGATACCTGATTACTATTAGTAAGGACCATCATTAAAAGATTCAATTGGAAAATGATACCCAACTAATTTCCGTTTTCTTTTTTTTTTTGGGGGGTGGGGACAGTAATGAATCCGAAAGTGGGTTGTTTTTGTTAACTCTGTCTTTATAAAAAGGGTACCATTATTGAAATACTAAATTTAAAAATGATAGCCGACTAATTTGCGTTTCTTTTGACAGTAATTAATCAGAAAGTGGGTTTCTTTTTTTTTTTTTGGTAAATCTTGTATATATATATATAAAAATACCATAATTTAAATACTCCATTGAAAAAAACCAAACCCCATTGAATTTGCTTTCTTTTTTTTAAGACAGTAATTAAGCAGGAAGTGGGTTGTTTTTGTTAGTGCGTAGATATAAAAACTAATCTTATTTTGAAATAATAAATGTAATAAAAATAATAATAATACCCGACTAATTTTCTTTTTTGGACAAGTAATTCCTAATAATTAGACACTGGGTTGTTTTTGTTTGTGAGTATATATATACAGTATAGCAAAAGTAACTGGTCATGGATGAATTCTCGCGAAAACGGTACTTTTTGCATGATCCTTATTTTTTTCCCTTTTGCACCCTTAAAATCAATTTTTGAGGGTTACCCATTCGTAATGGAATCTTCAGGACATTATTACTAAACTTACAACAGTAAAGTAAGTTACAACACATTAAAAAAAATAGACATCTTATCAAATTTTAAAAAACTATGACTGCTTCAAATACACACACTCTCACACAAAACTACAGAGAAAATAGATATTCTACTATTACGAGAAAATGATGAACAAAATCAACTACTACGGCAGCCGATCAAGGCATTTTTTTCTCTTTGCTTTTAGCATAGAAAAAAAAAGCCATAACCGGCAGCCGTCGGAAACTCTTTCTGTGTTTTATCATAGAAAGAAGTCTCATTTGTGTTGGCTTCTGTCACCGACACCGCCTCTGTCCAACATAACGTGAGGACTTTTCTGCATTTATAATGTAGAAAATTTCCTCTTTTGTTGGGTGAAGGCTGGTGAAACAGTATATTTCTAGGAATTTACCTAGAAATAGCGACATCTTGAGGTGAACACCAAGGATGAGAAAACAACCAAATAATTATATAAACATTTAAAATGGTAATAAAAGGGGGGGGGTGCTCATTTATATTAATAAGCAGGCAAATGAGAGGAATCATTTAGAAAGCATGTATTATGTATGTGTTAATTTAATGTCTAAATGCCATATATTAATTTTGATAAAAAATAAATATTTAAGAAAATGAAGAAATATTTTAATAAAATAAAAATAAAAAAGAACCAAAACAGATTGTTATCTGCGAATGCTTTTAATGAAGACATTATTCTAAATTATTTTCAAAAAAATGTTTGATGAAATTTTTGCTTAGACAAAAAGAAAAAATGTGCTAAAAGGTTTTTTTTTTGTTGTTTTCTTTTAAAGAGAAGCCAGACTTTGGATATCACATGCTACGATACAGAAAAATAGCTAAGATTCAGAAGATTATAACTTTTGAGAAAACAGAAAAGAATGATAGATACAGAAAAATAGCTAAGATTCAGAAGATTATAACTTTTGAGAAAACAGAAAAGAATGATATAAATAGGAAAGGTACTATATTAGTTATATCATTGATGGTACAGGTCACTGGATGGCGCTGTTGCTACTCAAAAACATTGAAATATAACATTACCTGGATGCAACATATTATTAAATAACTGACCTTTGTTAATAACTAAATAGTAAACATCTTTTTTCTTATATTTTTGACCTATTATTAAAGAACATCTTTTTTATTATATTTTTTTAAAACTAAATGACATTTTTTAATAAGAAATTTTTTATTTACACAAAAAGGAACAATCGCCATGTTTTTTTGTTTTTTTTTTGTTTAATGTAATTACTTTTTGGGGGGTTGTTTACTGTACTTCTTCTTCAAATGCAAAATCCTTTTCTTTTTTTTTTTTTTGGACATTTTTAAATAAATAAATATATTTTTAAACTTAACATAAACAATCAAACAACTATATGAATTCATTTGAACATTTTTTTCATTGACACAAGTAACAAACGCCACCTACTTGGCAGTTTTTTTTCTTAATCTATTTTTTTCTGACAAAAACCAACATTGAATAAAAAAATCACTTTCAAAGAAATAAATTGATGTACAAATAGAAAAACTAAAAAAAATCTCTTGAATGTTCTTTTCTGTATATGCAAGTTAGAACTGTAATAAAACAACTTTTTGAATAACAAAAACAATGAAATTAGCAAGAATCTTGGTCTAATATAAATTCATCTCTTTCAAAATTGAGATGAAGAGATCTTGTCCATGGTGTAGTTGCTGCCACATAAATTGGACCAGGTAATCATCGACTTATGACCTAACAGTGCCTCTATGTTGCTTATTCTGCCATATCAACATGCCTCCACAGCTTCTCAATGTTTTGTGTGTGGGTGCCTGTGGAGGGGTTGACAAAATTACACTGGTGGTTTACTTTGAGGTGATGAAACCTGGCAGCCTCATGGTCAGCCATCCTGTAACCTTTCCAGCAATCAGAATAAATAGTCGAACCTGGTTTACCACCCTTATTTACAAGTTAAGATATTTTTAATTTTTATGTGTTACCAGTTTTCAAACAAAATCATTATCTCAGTAATTGATAAAAATAGCGTGAGTCTACTAACTTTCTCCTTGTTATAATTCAAATGTAATATCTTTTTTTAAGTTTATTCTTGTTTTTACAAATTTTAAAACCCAGGTGTGGTCAGATAACTTCCAAGAAATAAACTACTCCACAAAATAGATTTTAACTTGATAACATATATGTGAGTCTGTCATCTAGAAATTATAATTTTTATGCAAGGAAAGATAATTAGTATAGGAGATTTATCAGAGCCAAGAAATAAATAATACACCTGGGTCTCTTTTTACATGGACTTATTTAACACGATTTTGAAGTTACGCGATTCGTGTTTCACCGGAAGTGTGTTAAATAAGTCCACGTAAAAAGAGACCCAAGTGTATGAACTCCAATAATGCACTATTACTTTAAATAATAAATTTTGCGCAATTACGTTATATTGAAAGTAATAGCACATTATTGGAATTCGACTTTCATCTTAGTAATTTCAATATTTTCAGTGCTTTATAATAGTAAGATTTTATGCAATAATGAAATTAAAATCATAATTTCCACATTTTATATATACACACATTAAATTTTACCAGATTATAATGTAAATTTGTTCAAAAATTGTGCATGTTAATTTTGCATTTTAAATCACATTCTGTTTTTGCTTTTTTAAAAAAAACGTAATCAATTATTAATCATTTAGTGTCCACAAGTTTATTTTTAAAAGGTCAGTAATAGCAGTGGGCACAATTAAATTTGACAATTAAAATCTCATTTTTAATTGTAATTAACAATTTAAAAATTACTTACTGCGACTTGAAATTAATGTGAAATTTGATTTTTAAATGGAATTGAAAATTAAAGACAAAAATAAGAATTTAATTTTTAGTTGTTAGTTTCATAAACAATTAATAAAATCATTGTCTCAAAGATTAATTACTAATTACGTTGTCACCAGAAAACCACTGTTACAACATGAGTGTGAAGTTGGCGCTAGTTGTTTGCAAACGAACGTGTTATTTTGAATAAAATTAAATATTATAGTTAAAAAAAGTTTGTCTTGTATCAATTTTTTTCAAATTTGAAATTTTTTATTAGTCATATTTTATTTCCTTTTTTTTTTTTTTGCGCGAATTTTAAAGTAATTTTATGTTGGTGCTTTGCTTTTATGCGAATTTTGAAAAATCACAGACTACATCCCCCCTTTTTCAATGTAAGTTATGTCTATTTTTGCGCGATTTCATTTGTGCGTGTTTTCTGAGGAACCTATCTATCGCGTAAAACGAGACCCAGGTGTAATTTAAAAGAAACGACGAAGTTTGAAAACTATAACCTTGCTGCTCCCTTTGCATATATGTATGTGTGAAAATTCACATACCAGGTAATGTTTAATTCTAACACTTACATTTATTACTTTAAAATCTATAATTATTTATGTTTGCTTTATTTATATAGATCAGTTAACATTATTTGAAGTACGCATTTATAAAATATACGCACATACATTTCTATACCTTTTATTAAATTATTTTTAGTTAATCTTTGGTGTACGCTTTTATAAAATATATGCACTTACACGTATATACATATTATCATTCTTTTTATTATATTACTTTTGATTAATACACGCTAACTTGGAAAATTCAAACAATAAAACAATATCATTAGTAAAACTGTTTGTTCAATATACTTCTTCTATCGCAAAGTCATGTTAGCTATTTTGTTATTCTCACTTAATCTGATGAATACCATGACTATGCACTAATTCATGCTTACAACAAAACTTTCCCTAATTTTATACCCTTTTAAACTCAGTTCGCAACCATGGCAACAGTTTTAAAATTATTTGGAGCTAATACTCCATTATTAAAATATAATATATTTTTTTCACTAACATTTCAAATATTATGTTGACTTTAAATCTACACACCCTCAAATTATACAATAGTGCAGGCTCAATACCGATGATTTGTAGAGTAAGAACAGGTCACATTAGCCAAGTGTGAATTATGAGAAATTAGCATGATTCTCTACAGGTCATTGCAGCCTGCCTCAGAAATGGTATATTTAACTGATTTTGAATAGAAACAGCACTATCCAGTGATCTGTACCATCGATGATACTAGTACCATAGAAAAATATCAGGAGACATTTTTAGTTTTTGGACTTTAAGTTTTAAAGGGTCAAATTGCTATACTATTATATGTTTTACATTATAGATTACTTGTCTCGGAAATTTTGAAGAACTTGTTTTAATCAAAGAAAATATATTCACCAGATAAATGAATAAACTGGAATAAAGCTTTAAACATGTTGGGCTTTATATCCCCTGGTCCCATCAACAAGATGAAGCTGTTATATGAGTGAACTATCACCAGACCCTAAAAAGGAACCGCGACTGGATATCTGTATCTTTGCCAGTGGAGATTCAAGAAACCAATTGTGATAAGTTATTCATGATGACCCATTTCCATGGCCATAGTGTACCAAAAGAATTCATTCATGTCATGAATCTGCATAAGCTGCCTTTCCCAGGGAACTCAAGGTAACACTCATATTCATTTTCCAAAATACGCTAAATGCGACTTTTTCCTTTGATATTTAAAGACTTTACATAACTATATTTCAATCAGTTTTCCCACCTTTAGAAAACTTACCTGGTATTTGAAGAGATTAGACATTATCTTATTATTAGTATTTTATTGCTGGTCTGTACAAATATATATATATATATTTATTGCATTCTATACAAATATATATATATATATTTGCGAATGTTTTATTAAATATCTGAGCACATTAAAATATTCTCTTTTTCGTTATTTCATGTAGGTTTTATTGAATATTTGAACATTTTTAGATATTTTTTATTTTGTTTATGTATTTATTTAAATATATATATATGATAGTCATTCTATAACTGATTAATCTGATTCTTACTGCCATACCTACACATATATTTCCCTCATTCTCAGTACCACGCATCCCGAATGAGCTAGCCAGTAACAGAGCATTTCTGAATTAGCACTGATTGTTTTTCTCATCCCCTCCAGCATAATTCCTATCAACACATAGTTTTGGGGCTTGGAGTCAAAATAGACTGACGTCCATAAATGTGCTAGGTGGGTAATAATAATATATATTTACGTCAGAATTCTTAATAATAATAAAACCGTTATATTCTTTAATATATTAAAGAAATGATTCATAACCTAGCGTTAGTTTAAAATAGTTCAGTAATAATGAGAAAAGACATAATCTATTACAATATATATATATATAAGTGTACATCACTAATTGATTATCAAATGCAAATCGCATTATCCTAGACCATGGAAATTTCCATTTATTATTTGAATGTAGCCTTGATAACAGACTGATATTTTATTGGTTTATTTAAAGCATTGGCTAAGATCATGTGATTTATTGTGCAAAACCTTTCAATATTAGCTTTAACTGCTATAAAAATTTATTATATGTTCCTCAGAAAATTTCTAATATTACGTATTACATAAGATTATTTTAAATGGCACTTAGAGATATTGTCTTAGAAATATTAATCTGAGCTAATTTTAAGTTGGCATTGTTTTCATCTGTAATGAATAGAATTTTATTTTTGTAGCAGTTATTGTTTAAATTAGCTTCCCATATAAGTGTTCAAGCTAAGGACAAGTGGGTTAATTTTTGTCTGCTTAACACTTACTTGTTAATGCTAAAACCCTTTTAACATTTATATATTACCTGGAAATGTCATTAAATCAAATATATTACATAATATTTCAGTGTAAAATTTATAATATCATATATATATATTGGTAAAATATCAGTCATATGTCACATGACCTATATAGCTTGTATTACCAATATTACATATTGGTAATACAAGCTATATAGGTCATGTGACATATGACTGATATTTTACTAATATTATAATTTTGCTATTAGGGCTTTGGCTATATTAAATTGCTAAGCTTACTAAAATATGGGATCAGTGAATTTAGTTCAGGCTCATATAGTTTCTTTGGTTAAAGAGCTGAGTTTGAAGACATGTAGGTGTCTGAAGATTTAGATCTTTTTCTCTTAATATTTAAGAATTAGATAAATGCTTGGCTTGAGTTAATATTTTGAATCTAATGTTCTAGCTCCTCACTGATGAGAGCCATAAGCTTGAAACTGGTCTGGGGATGGAGACCATCATAGATAAAGGCTTCAGGTATTTTCTCTTGTAGCATTTATCATAAAAAATAAAATAAATAAGCTTTTTTAAAGCTATTAGCAGGCTCTTTATATATATATTGTAACGTGTTTATTTATATACGTTGCAAATATATTGGCATTTGGTAAAAGCTAAAAAAAAATAAAAGTAAATTTAGATTTTTTATTTGACTAATTTTTTTTTAACAGTGAAAGTTAAATTAGTCTTTCGTTTTTTTTTTTTTATGTAATTAGAAATAAAAGTTAGAATTGGAGAGAACAAAAGATACAAATTACCAATCTAGATAAGAGAAAGTAAAAATATTTTAGCTAATTAAACATGGCCAAAAAACTTGATAAAAAAATGAGAACTTAGTAATTGAAAAATGATAAAGACTATATAAGATTATAAACACAAAACGCCATGATAATAGCATGTGCAGAAGTCCGAAAACTGGACCTCTAGTATAAAAAGGAGGGATTCGGTTGGAGGAATGTCTTGGATTGCCTGTTATTCTTTTGGTTGGTTTTGGATTAAAGAATCCAAACCACTCTACGATGAAATAATTCTTCATGCAAGAGCAGACTGGAGCTTTAGCTGACATCGTTCATGATGGACACCAGAGAAGCTTACACGACTAGCCTATGGAATCAGCACCAAGATCAATTTATCACTAATGGCCGAGCTCATTTCTAACTCAAAAACTATGCATAGTAAGCTACAATCTTCGTGAATTCACAAAACTTACCAGTAAGTTAAGACTACTTATTCCTGATTGTGACCAAAATTAAGCGTTTGCAAACAAGTCTTAAAATAATCCCGATATAGACATTAATTTTCTTATTAAAGAGACTTTCGTTTAAATAATTTTATACAAAATCTTGGAAATGAATTGTAATAAGTGAACATTATTAAATTACTTTATCCAACTGTTTTTTATAAATTGATTCATGTTCTCTCCAGTTTAGTTAATTCGTAATTTAACTTACAAATATTTTTAGTTTGTTGGATAAAAGAGATTTTACTTTTATCAACCTTTTTCATTATGCGTTATTAATAATAGTTATTAATTATTATTAAATTTATTAATATTATTTTAGTGATGTTTAAATATATAATTTACCTTTGCCAATGTGTTTAATAAATTCCAGGAATAATAATATTTTAAAAAAATAATTCTCATTACGGTATGATGCAATACCGATTAGTTTAAAAGTATTTTCTTTTTTTATTTGCGAGATGTGCTGGCGACAGATTTCAGCGGTCTCTTTAGAATAAAAGGACCTGGTGCCCATATTGAATAAATTAAAAGCTGATTTCGTTAATAGCATAATTCTCAACAATTAATAGGCCGAGTTTGATCAGGAAATATAATTATGTTTTTTAGAAATAGAAATACAACTTTCTTAGTTTCAACATAACTTGATCAACTCGTGCGCAGTTTATATTAGCATGTAGAGGCCTAGCAAAACGGAAAACGTTATAATATATATATATATCATGTTTTGCATTTCTATTAATTTCCATTGCATTTTATCAAAACAAAAACATGTTAAATCAGAAGTGTTAATAGTCTTGTTTTGCATAATTCTTAATTCAAAATGTATTGTTAATCTCTTTCTATTAAATATAGCAAATGAATTATCACTCTTTATAATACCCATTCACCTTACTAACAATTAATCTAGAATTGAATAAGTGCTATATCTGAAACAGAAACTATGGTCAAATAATATTATTCTCTGTGGAAGAATTTGGATAAATTGTATTATCATGGTATAGATATAATGCAATTGTGGAAATCACATTATTTGTCAGTGTCGATGTATTTCTTTTCCCCTGTTTGTTTTTAAAAATAAATTTTTTTTAGAATCTTATAAAGATCCTATGACAATTTTTTTTGTTATTAACTTTCAGCAAGCTCTGCAATGTAAGTTATGAATTTAACTTGTACTTTGGGATTAGCCCTGCTATGATGTAATCATCCGGTGTAATTATTTTAACACTTTAGGTTTGTCATTTTTCCAAAGATTATAAAACTTTATATTTAAAAAATGAGTTTTTGAATTAAAGTTAATTTTTAAAAATTATTATAATTACAAACTTTATATTTAAAAAAATAGTATTTGAATTCAAGTTAATTAAAAAATACGATATAAATAAAAGATTTTTTTGATAAAAAAACTTAGTAAACAAAAGCAGTTTTAGATGTTTGCTTTACTTAATTCAAATATTTTATTTATATTGTATTCATTTTAATTTTTTAACATTAACTTGAATTCAAAAACTCGCTTTTTTACATATAAAGTTTGCTAAACCTAAAGTAACACTTCCCAACCAATGAAATTATATTCGCAAAATTAGAGTAATTAATCTAAGCAATAATGTCATAAAAATTCTAATCCCAAAGTACTATTTAACTTTTTGGAAAAATTTTCAGAAATAATTAAGGATTTTTTCATTTGATTCGCTTTATATACTGTCTTATCCTTGAAATTTATGCTTGTTTTTTTTATCAATAATTGTAAAGAGTTAATGACAGAGAAGTCTGTTTTTTGACAGACAATGCATATTACTAAAAAACATTAAGGGTGTAGTCATGGTACATTAATCCAAAGTGTTTTGATATTGTATGATTATTATTAGTCAATTAAAATCTTGAACAAACATTTATTATTCAGTTTCCATCACTTTTGGAAGGACTTCATTATGCAAAATTGTATCAATGTTAAAATAAAAAAAAAATTAAAAAAATTTAAGCAAGTCTTTTTGTTTTATAAAATTATTAGATAAAATTATGTTGTCAAGCGTTGGTGGTCGAGTGGTCAGCACAGCCGCCTTACAGCAATTGTCCCAAGTTCACGGGTTTGCTTCCCAGAAGATGCTTTGACACATGAAAAAAAAAGAAGTGATGTAACTAAATAATTGAATTATTAAAATACAGATTAATTAAATTACTTACATTCTGTTATTCCAAAGATTATAACTTTTCTCAAAAAACAATATTATTCATTAAAAAAAAATATATATACAAAGCGTATCCTAAGACAAGCTTGTTAATGCTATGGAAATATATATGTAAGATACATATCTGTAATGTGCTAAGCATGCTTTTGACCAACTAGTAGTATTAGTCATAGCAATGACTATCCAAGAGGATTGCAAGCTTTATAGATGTGACAATTTGCAGAGGTTGGGTGTCACACCACCTCTGCAATACACCATATCTATAAAGCTCATAGTCCTCTGGGACAGTTATGGTTATGATTATTCTACTGGTTAATCAAAAGCTTGCTTAGAATACTACGCATATGAATCTTGCATATATATTTTCACAGCATTAAACAAGCTTTTCTTAGTACACGCTTTACTGAAAATATATAATTATGCAAGCTGAGTATAGAAAATATTAGTAGTATTTATATTTTATCAATATTTCAATTTTAAATATATTAATATTATATTAATGGTAATAAAAAAAGTTTGTGCTCATATACCCTATATATTACATATATAGACACAGGTATATAATAAGCTTGTGCTTCAGTTATACTATTACAGTAAGAAAATAATAATAATAGGCAAAAAGATCAATACATAAGTAATGTAAACGCAAATATTTATTTATGATATGCAAACTAGTTCTCAATTTTTGTTCAAATATCTGGCTACCATTACATGAATATATATATATGTGTGTGTGTTTGTAAAGCTTCAAATTACTTTTATTTGACATGGTCCTCTTTCTACCATTTTGAATTCAGTATTATCTTTTAATTCTTCGTAAGTTGATTTAGACAGTTGTATATGATTAGCTAAAAATAATAATGATTTAAATTAATAATTTAAATAAAATGTTTGATTAAATAATAATATTTTATATTATTTAATACTAATACATATCATTAAAAAACAATATATATATATATATATTGTAACAGGATGGGGTATCAAAAAATAGTTTGAACTAGGTGATGGAAAATCATCATCAACCCCAAGTAAATACAAAATCAAATAATTTACAAAACTACATATAAGTAAGATTTATTTAAGGGGAGCATAAGATCATGAGAATCTCTGAGAGATCATTGAGAGATCAGAAGAGCAACTACAAGCATAATTAACCATATATCAACCAGCATTATCAAAAAGTAATTATAAGTAATACTAATACTCAAAATAAATAATCACTCATCATCATGAATGATCCACAATAAAATATAATAAAATCTGTATAATAAATCAACAGCCAATCTTGTGACTTGATTGGAAATAGGTCTTCTGTAGACCAGGCTAACTATTGAGCCTTTGACAGCTTGGGCAATTATTTAACCATTAAATTGGAGGCACAAACTAAGTGTTCATGCATCAGAATACATGAGTCAAACAATAATGCTGCGACATTAAAACATGCTGATTATCATTAATGAACAGGCCACTTGTACTGGCCAACTATAAACTTAACTCCTAATAAGACTAAACTAAAAATAAAATATAGTGCATGGGCTTTAAAGAGTATTCTCTTTTGCGCCAACCAGGATGATGATTGATCATCACTGGATGTCCCAAAAGCACTAATATATACATCCCCATTTATATATTCATCCTGTGCACATATCTAGCTCAGGGAACCCAAGCTCTATTACTGTATGTGACCAAGAGATGATGCAATATAATTTTAACAATTAAATATAAGTTTATTATTAACAAAAAAAATAAATGATATTTAAGGTATGATTTTGAATAATATACAATATAAAAAAATTATCATATTTGTGACTGACAAAATTCCTATTCAAAATTCAAATTGTTACATTGATTTACAAAATTACACTTCAAGTTATTACTATGGTTTACATATATATGCACAGAGATGCACAATTTATAATATACAATTAATATTCAATAATAAAAAATGATTAAAATTTTCTATATGTATTTGGAAAGCATTGATATATATGCAGACACATAAATATGCAGTACAATTGACTTATATTACAATCGTCATATAAAGTAATATACAAAAAAATACTATAAATGTTTAAAAATTTACATATGTGTGTGTGCATGTATTCACACACTGATGAAAAGTTACGTATTTTAATTTGTTACCATAATAAAGTTATATTTTTCTAATTGATTTCATTTGGAAAACATACATAAATTTCACACATATTCCTGTTTATAAAGAAAATATAGATATAATTTAAAATCATTTTATCAGTTTATAAGTTCTCTTTTTTTTAAAAAAAAAATATATATATATATATAGTCAATTTTTGACAGGTATTTGCTGATTAATTATCAACGTTTTTTAAATTTAAATTATAGAATCATCAATTCTTTACTTTTTTTTTTTTTTTTAAATGCACCCAAAGTTATTTGCTTGTTTGCTTCACTTTTAAAATGTCTCTCTTTTCTTTTTAATAAATGAAAAAAAGATAACATCATTTTATAGAATCAAAAAAAATATAAATTTTAAAAATGTCTTTCTGCTTGATTAGTTAATGCTGATGAAGTAGGTAAGGTGAGAGAGAAAACGTGAATACATGAACTGCAGCTCCCCTGCCATGATAAGTAGACAGCCAAGCATGGACTATCAGTACACAATGCTCCATGACATCATGAGAAAATATCTCATTTTTAAGCACTGCTCCTTCTAAGTACCTAGACAGATCATCCACAAAGAGTAGTATCCAGAAAAAAATATCAGGCATTTAGCCAGCCCTGCTCATCTCTTGTGAGTCTTAGGGGCTGTAGATGAGGTCTATTCATGAGACCAAAGCCTATTTATGAGGCCTATATATACACCACTAGACTACCCTGGAAGCTCAACATCTATGTCTAGACAGTGCCAAGCCTATACTTCAAAGCATCATGAACATGCTTCATTCAGGCAGCTCTGCTCAATTATATACCCATCATAAACATAAAAAGTACAAATTCACACATCACTTCCAAAATGTCATTTTACTAAAGAAATTATTTAACATTTCATTATCATATATAACTCTACTAACTACAGCTGTATATATGTTTATCTGTGCTTCTCAGCCTTTAGATATGTCAGCATATATATAATTGCTTCTTTAGCAAGATGAGATTCTCTGGGCAAGCTGGAATATTTTTTGGTAAGTTTGGTTTTAGTGATCCTTATCATTAGTAAAATATCCATGTAAAATGTTGGTCTGTAGTTGGTCTCTTTCTGTCTAGGATTGTTCCAGGCAAGCAACTGTCTTAGTTTGATATATTTCAGGCAAGCAACTGTCCTCTCCACATTTAAGGCTATGAATTTCAGCACAAAAAAGTGGGTCATTTTCTCCATGTGAATTCAAACTCCTGTGAAGGAAAACAGTAGCAGTTCCTGCATCTACTGCCCTGCCTTCAGCTACATCAGTTTATGGTAACTATTCTGTCAACTCTACGATCAGCTAAAACCAACTGCTGCAAACTTCAACAAGCAGCAACAAAATACTATAACCAACCCTGCAGCTGACTCATTCTTATAAAAAACTACTATTCAGACTGTTCTCTTCAAAAAATCACTATCCAGACTGCAGCTGATATTTTTATCAGCTATTTCATAAAATCATCTGATGTGATAGCAACACCTTGATTGAAAACAGTTTTATTTTTATCCCTCTAATTCCTTGGAATCTACATACATGTTTTAATTAATTAAAAAAATTCAGAAACAGGTATGGTGTTTTTACATTTCAAAATAATAATAATAATAATAATAATAATAATAATAATAATAATAATAATAATAATAATAATAATAATAATAATAATATAATAATAATAATACAATATTTATATTTATTCAGATCTTTTAAAAGTTTAATTTATAAAACAATTTTTATTTCAAATCAGAGTTATTATTTATTTTATTTTTTTATTTCAGTGAATGTAGAAAATATCTACTGCAATTTTTGTTTGTGTTTATTTCTACTTTTCCTTTTAACTTTATATATATACATTATAATGTGTGCTATGTAACCCAACTGGTTACAATATATATATATATATTAATTCTAGTATTGTCATGGATAAACAATGAATTCATATTATTTCCAGGAGTTTCAGTATAATAAAAATATAATAGCTAAATGCTTGATGTTTCAGTACAGTAACAAGTACTTTCCTCGGAGCTTCATCTTTCTCAAATCATATATATATCGTTGTTTTTTTTAAATAAAAATAAATCAAGAAAAGGCAGATAAGATTTTTAAAAATTAGTTGTTTTTAAATGTTTTTTTATTTCACTTTTTTATCCAAATTATATATATATATGATCAATAGATGGAGCTTTACCAAGACCTCCAAACAAGCGTATTTGTTTACATAAACGTCAGAGTCAATATTCACTGTCTCTTTCATTTTGCTCCACCCTCAGATCAGCTGATTTCAAGCTGATTTCCTCTCATCAGTGAAGGGATAGGAGTTAGAAACTAAACCTAAATATTAACTCCAAGCATTTATGCAAAACGTTTCTATCAGTGAATATTGACTCTGACGTTTATGTAAACAAATATGCTTGTTTGGAGGTCTTGGTAAAGCTCCATCTATTGATCATTAATACAAATGATAGCAGGTTTTTACGTATATAAAACTGATAGAAACGTTTTGCATAAATGCTTGGAGTTAATATTTAGGTTTAGTTTCTAACTCCTATCCCTTCACTGATGAGAGCAAATCAGCTTGAAATCAGCTGATCTGAGGGTGGAGCAAAATGAAAGAGACAGTGAATATTGACTCTGACGTTTATGTAAACAAATACGCTTGTTTGGAGGTCTTGGTAAAGTTCCATCTATTGATCATTAATACAAGCGATAGCAGGTTTTTACGTATATAAAACTTGTTTTGCTTTTCATATATATATATATATGATGCAATATAAAGTTTATTATTAAACCCCTAATTATAGTTTATGTACTTTTGCTAATTATTTTTATCTATTTTTTTATATATATTGATATAAATAAACTTGTATGATAGATGTGTACATGTGTTTTATACATATTGGAAAAGTTTGTATTATAAACATGTAAGTTAATAATGAAAATTATATACAGTTCATTATTATGTGAGAATCTTGGTATGACAAGGCTTGACACCAAATATTGCACATAAAATTTACCAAAAATAATTACAGAATTTAAGAAACCAAAAGTAATGAATAACTCTTGCAGTTTGGCACAATGATAATAATGTGGGACTTAAGAAGTAAAAGTTTATAGATGTATTTTTAGCTTACAAATAATAATAATAATTTGATCAATTAATCATGAATCTCAGTGACAACATATTGTTTGGATGATATACAAATACAATAAAAAATTTATTAATGGATAGTCATTTTAAAAAAAGCAAAGTTTTTTAAAAATACTAATAATAATATTCTTAAGCTTTAACTAAATAAATGTCTAAAATACTAAAAAAAAAAAAAAATTATAGTTTTAAGTAATCAAATTTTTAATATGATGAGAAAATAAGTTATATTTTATAACATATTCTGAAACAAATTTTCTATTTTTATTTTATTTTCTTGGCTGAAAAATTGTGTACAATTTTAAAAATTTTACAGCTAAGATAATAAAGTTGAATATAAATTTTAAGGATATAATAAATCATTTATGATTATATCTCTAATAGGTTGATGCTTTTATTGTTAGCCCTGGTGGCAGTTTTTGCCAATGCTTAATTTTTGATTTTAGTATAAAATCTTTATTTCATGCTGAAAATCAATAAATTTGATTAGATTTTTTTAGAAATTTAAGTTTCCAAATGAAAAATATTTTAAAAATTCATATTTGAACTTTGCAAATATCGAAAAATTAAGTACATAATGACAACAAATAATATTTCCATTATCAAACAGTAGATATAAAAACAGTCTAAAACAGAAAATCAATGAAATCCTCTTTCATTAAACTTTATTTTTAAAACATGAATGAATAAATGTTTATCTGTAATAAATCTATCAAATTTTGCTTCAAAATATTAAAATTGCTTTATAATTTTTAGAATATTTCAAAAGATCCTAAGAGAATGTTGGGAATAACAGGTAATGAATTTGATTCAATTTTAAGGATTTTAGTTTAAATACATTTCTCACTTGATAAACTACTTTTTAAAATTGGCTATATAATTTTAACGTTGCTGTATTCTGTTCAGCTTGACTTGAAAAATTAAATACATGGTATAAATGAAATTTAATTAATTTAAAATTTATTTACAAAATCAAATTTTATCTCACTTTACTAAAACAACAATTCTCTCCATTTCTGTATGCTTGCATTAGAAAAATAAAATAATATAATGCAATATGTAGCTGTCACTATGGTTTATATATTTATGAATTATTTACATAAAATAATGTATGAGTCAATAATGGCAGTATCACAAAAAATATACTTTTTGCAATAAGCTATAAGTATGGAATTTGATCAATTTTTAGAATTTTAGTTTAATTATATTTCTCCTATGATAAACTAATTTTTAAAATGCTTATGAAATTTTAATGTCATGGTATAAATTAAATGTATGGTATAAACAAAATTTAATTAATTAAAAAATATATTTATGAGTAGTATGTATTTAATATGCAGCCACATACCCATTTAAACGTTTTTTTTTTTACAATGTCAATAATATTTTAATCAGTGCTGCCTCTTTCTGTGTTCTTATGAACTCACTCAAAAATGGTTACAATTTCAAATGCATGTTGAATATTCTCAAAGTTTTCAAAATAATTAAGTACCATAAGGTAAAAATCCATAGCTTATATAAATTTTCAAAACAAAAAGAAAATCATGCAAGATTTATTAAGATCATTGCAGTATCTGTTAAGTTATAAAGTAGCAAACAAATAACCTTTTGCATAGTGATAAGGATTTTAATAATGTTAAGTCTGAAAACAAACAACAGCTATTACATATATATAATAAACTCTGATATACTGTAAATAGCTGAAAACAAACAACAGCTATTACATATATATAATAAACTCTGATTACTGCAAGAATTTGAAATTTATTTACCAGTATGTATCTAATTAGAGATTTATCATTGATTTTCTGATCAGAGTTAGTTTATGCCTAAAATGATGTATATAAATAGTATAGGCTGTAATTTTTCTTTGTTTGACCTTGAAACAATTCTATTATTTGGTGCTGTAATGAATTATTTTAATATTGATTTACATTTCTTCACTTTCTTAAGTTCATCTTACAAAGTCTGTAAAAAGAAATAATTTTACAAATTTTGGGACTAAAGTGGAAAACAGTTATTTCACATATAGTAAAGCATAAATAAAAGATTTTATGGCAAAGTGATTCACACATCCACCTCCCATAAACGAATGTGGAGTTTCATCCTCTTTGAACATTTTTTAGAATCAGATTCAAACTCTAGTTTAGTGCATGGCAGATTTAGAGTTTTTTTATTAGCCACTCATTAGCCAATCTAAATAGCTCTCTAATTTATTTTTTTCTCATATGTCATAGCATCGGCCGGGACGAACCCACAACCGTCTGCAGCCAACTACTTGCTTGCAAGGCTGCTGTGATGACCTCTCAGCTAACAACGCTTGACAAATAGCTCTCTAATTAGTAGTTAAAAAATCATCATCTAGTAAAACTCAAAACAATTATCAGATAGCATTTCATCAGTCAAACGAATTAATGCTATCTGTAACACTATTCCTTTTGGAGGGTTAATAGAGAAGTTTCTAACTGTCTGAGGCTATTTAAGGATTTATACACATAGTGCTACAGTAATGTAAAACTAAGGGGAAATATTTTAATATTTTTTTAAATGTTATTAACTAAAAAAATATGCTTGTATACATAACTTTCCATTTACCAATATAAAGGTATTATTTATTATATTACATATGACATGTCAATTGATTGCAGCATTTAGAAGTGAGCGACATATCTCTATAAAATAAATTATTATAAGTTATTTCAAAATCATTACATATTAAAATGTATTGCTGATTTAAGATGATTCTCTGGCTGTGGTTCTGGGTAACTCTCTGTGTAAAAAGAATTAAAATACAGAATGAAAAAAATTTAATGTGACACTAGAGGACAGTTGATAAAAGAATAGATTTATTAATAAAGAATAGGGAGTTAGAGAGATGGAGAAATAGTATGGAGAGTAAAAAAGGTTTAAATATATATATATATAGAAATAAACAGAATATTAAGTGTGAGTTAATATATGATAATAGTAAGGAAAGTAGTTTATTGTTTAAGGCTCAAATGGGATCTTTAGCTACAAGAGAATATACATGTAAATGGAAAAATATGGGTGGCTTATTTTGTAAATTATGTAAGTAAGGAATAGAACATATTAGGCATCTGTTAATTGAATGTAAATGCTTGAAAACAGAAAGGGTACACATAATGAAGTTATGGAAGAATAAATTTTCATATTTATATAGAAAGTGGATAATTGGTTTTTATGCTGGGTTTGGGAAAAGATAAGGGGGATTTAGATATAGAGTTGACAAAGATTATGTTGTGGAAATGGGATGGAGCAAAATATGGGAAAACTTAGACTGGGGAATGTAAAATAAAGTAGCTAACAGGTTTCTCTGGGCATAATTGCTGAGAGATTCTTAACTTCGTTTAATGAAAAGCTACAATACATCACATCAAACCAGCTTAATATCACCTGGCCATACATTTATCCAGTATAAAAGTATATTTTTACGAACATTGTCTATTTATTATAATTTTTTTTAAATGAGTGAAATATTTAAGTTTATAATTTTTTTTTAAATGAGTGAAATATCTATATAAAATAAATACAATTTCAAAATCAATTTATATTTATATAAACAAATAAATAAGTAAATTATAATAAATCTTAGGTTTTAATAATTTGCAGAAATTTTTTTCATACTACCACGTAATCATTATCTGCTGCTTTCTCTTCTAAAATTGATACAATTAATTCATATAATGCAATATTTCATAATTTCTCCCATGCTTTCTAACTTATTTATAAAGAAAATTGTTTTCTCTGTTCATCAAAATGGCCTCTTTTATCTCTTTTATTAGTTTTTTTTTTTTTTTTTTATGCAATATTTTAACCTTATCGAAATCAAATACAATTTGTTCACTATCATTAAATTCAGAAAATAAATGAAGTGGAAAAGAAAATGTTGCAATGAATGTTAGATATGTAGAAGCATTTGCATGAGAGAGAAAAAAGAAAATATTTGTAAATTAAAGAAAGTCTTATATAAATTAATATACACTGTATTGTAAAGGCTTAACACCTGCATTTATATATCTAATATATGCGGGATTCAAACTCAGACTTTCACACGACCCACAAGTCTAAGTGCCATCGTATATTGCTGACCCACCTGATCACACACGTGTTGAAAAGATAAATAATCACCAATATATGTATTTCGTTCTAAACCAGCACTTATCAGTTGGTCCAGATTCCATCTCCACACATATATACAATCAGTACTCAGCTTTATAATAAGATAGCCAATCTTCATACTTGAATGGACAGGTTTCAAACTAATATCAAATGTATGATGGACAAAAGAGGCATTTAGCTTTATTGTTCCAGAGTTCATAAGAAGTGCGAGCAGCAGCATTGTGAGTTCCAAAATCGATCTTGGGATCGCCCAATCCCAAACTAAACCCTTTACCAACTGCATCAAACTGCACACAGAATATATGACGGGAAAGAAAAATAATAAAACAATAAGATATTTGGATATAATTGTAAGCAGATGAGAAAATCATTTTGATCATAAGCTGTGTATAATGCACATTGAGAGAGAAACATACTCATCTTGATGCTAAAGTTCTTTTCATGTATAAAATGTCTGGTTTAAGATGTTTTTTTTCCTCATGTGTCATACCATCAGCCGGGAAGTGTCATGCTAACCCGGGACAACTGCTTGTAAAGCAGCTGTCGCTGACCTCTCGACCACTATATTGTACAAATATTCAAATGAAAAATACTAGGAATACAAAAAATGTTGTAAATGGAATATGACAATGGATACATTAGACATGTGATTGAAAATTTTAAAAGAAAAATAATGTCACTAAGCACAAAAATAATAAAAGAATTTGAACACCCATATAATTAAAAATAATAATATTAAAATGATTAAGGATATTTATTCTGAGTATAATAATGCTGAATATAATCTACCACGTAATGTAAATAGGCTATTTAATAATTCTAAAGATTGCACTAATAAAGAATATAAAAATAATGTAAAATATAACATGATTTGCTTTTGCATGAGATTTTACATTGATAAGTCTTGATGTTCGTTAAAAGAGAGATTTTAAAAATATCAATTATTATATGAGAGATTTAAAGCACACACAATAAATAATACTTAAAATAGTCTGTATTTAATGATTACAAACTTTAATATAGGGACAATTTGTATTTCATTTGGATAAATCAAAAATAATACATGAAAGACAGAGTAATATGAATATAAAAGCATAAAGGGTTATTAATAGAGGAAATAATTTGCTTTTAAGACAAAATGCTAATGTTAAAATTCATAAACATGATGATTAATGTTGAATAATCCTTATGAGAATTTATCAGGTTCACTTCAGAAGTGATTAATAATGATTTTATGGTAGCAATTGAGAGTGCTTCTATAAATTATCTATTATTTAATGCTTTTAAAAATTAAGACTTACTATGGTTTATTTATTTACTTATTTATTATATATCTATATATATATATATATGGATGGATGGATGGATAGATAAATGGATGGATGGATAGATAGATAGATGGATAGAGATAGATAGATAGTTGGATGGATAGATAGATAGATAGATAGATAGATAGATAGATAGATAAATAGATAGATAGATAGATAGATAGATAGATAGATAGATAGATAGATAGATAGATAGATAGATAGATAGATAGATAGATAGATAGATAGATAGATAGATAGATAGATAGATAGATAGATAGATAGATAGATAGATAGATAGATAGATAGATAGATAGATAGATAGATAGATAGATAGATAGAAAAAAAGAAAGAAAGAAAAAATATCATTTAACTCAATATTGAGATGAATCAATATTATTGCTATTAGTTAAATGAAAATCCCCCCTAACCAAAATAATATCACATAAAATCCTAATTTTTACCTACATGAGCTTTATATTTAATTCTCCATCCATTTTTCATACCAAATTTTTATAGACAGATAATCAGATTATTTTATTATAAGAGATTAATCTTTGTTTTCATAATAAATTAATACAATTTGAACATAATATATTGTTTGGATTAACTAGACATAAAAGGTTGTTTGGATTATCAGAGAATGGTAACTTTATCACTGCATAACTGTTGAATATTATGCAAGCAGAAATACATATGCATGAAGACAATCTGTTATTTTTCTATTCATTTGACTTCATGCTATGACCAATATCTTTGGTATTATGGACTAATGTTGATCTATTATATGTTATTACATATTATATCTGTATGTATGGTGAGCAGATATAGTTTTTATGTTCATCTGTATGTTTGTTTGGTTTTTTATATAATAGAATCAATATTTTGTCTGGATTACACTTAACAAGTAATAAAAGTGTATCCGCAATTTATAAATATTGAATTACAAAATATACCCTATCTTTTACTAAGGACTCATGAGATATCCTTATTATAAGAACAATGACAAGTGATATCCAGATAAAACACTGATGTCATCATATCAACAACAAGAAAATAAATTAATAACTACATTTACATCTTTTGTCCACATAATTTTTGTTTAGTATACATACAAATACACACATTTGCATGCATGTGTAAAGATATATATATATATATGTAATAGTTTCTTACGTAAACTTGTGCTTTCCATTTGTACAGCCATATTCACTGTGTAGCCAAAAAGGCTATATCTAGGCATCTTATACCCCACAATTCCTGCTACAACAGGACCTAAAATATTAATTATAATTACTTTATTTGTTGAAAGTAACATTCTTTGAAATAAAATTAAATAATCAATGTGTTGTAAATTGTAAATTTTTACAAATAAAAATACAAACTTGTCTTGCATTGGTGGTCGAGAGGTCAGCACGACTGCCTGGCACTTGCAGGCAATTGCCCGGGTTGCGGGTTCACGTCCCGGCCGATGCTATGACACTTAAAAAAAAAAATACAAACTTATACAAATATTACTTAGGCATTTTTTTTGCAGTGATGTGATGTGATGTATTGTGGCTTCTCCTTAAACGAAGTCAAGAATATCTCAGCAATTATGCCCAGATAAACCTGTTAGCCACTTTATTTTCCATTCCCCACTCTAAATTTCCCCAATATTCTGCTCCATCCCATTTCCACAACATAATCTTTGTCAACACTATAACCTCTATATCTAAATACCCTTTATCTTTTCCCAAACCAGCATAAAAAACAATAATTCACTTTCTGTATAATCACTTTTTTCATATTTATTCTTCCATAACTTCATTATATGTGTCGATATAGTAGCCCCACCCAGTGCAAGCCATAGTATTCAATGGATGTAAAAAAGTTTATGCATAAAATCCCTATTAATCCCTAATCATCTAGTATTCCCAGACTAGTTTTTAGCTTGCAGCTTTCAACAGTGAGGAGCCATGGATCTGAGAGTGTTTAACAGCTTCTGTAAACATAAAAAATAGTGATCATGTGATGTTTAATGGTTTAATTTTTCAGTATAGATACATCTTAATAATTCAAATGATATGTGATAAAGTAACACAAATAGTGTACTTTACAAATATGGTTAATTTTATTGTTGACAATGATTTGTGTTTCAGAATTTATTTTGTGCAATATTAATATTAATCAAATTTTTAATATTTAAATATTGCTTAAGCTAGTGATAGTTTATCATAAATATTAGTTATTTAAATATTTATTTATATAAGCATTATTAGCCGAGAGGTCAGCGTAGCCACCTTGCAAGCAAACAGTTGGTTGCAGCCGGTTGTTGCGGGTTCGCCGCCCGGCCGATGCTGTGACATATGGGGGGGGGGGGGTATTATAGTTTATTTTGGCAATTAAATAGTAATTCTATATTGAAAATAAGTTCCAGATCCTTTTTTCACATATATGGCAAGGTTAAGTAGTTTAAATTCAGAGTTTGCTAAATAGTACTTAATATTTTTTTGCATCTTTTTTTTTTGACACCTGGGAGTTTGAATGATTACGATTACTTGCCTCATTATGAAAATGTTGGATTTGATACTTGTTTATACATTTTAAGTGTCACTTATATACTACTTCAAAACTATGTAAATATATTAAATAATCTCAATATTACCAGATATTCTTTTAATATCATATAAATGGATACAATAAAAGACAAATGACCTCCAAGATGCATATTATGCCGAACCAGCACCCATCACTTGGTCCAGGTCACCATCCCTCATATATATCTGTATTACATGAAAAATATTTATATTAAATAATTAAAGTGTCAAAGTAACTCAACACAAACCTTTGACACCATTCATTTTAGATAAATACAGTAATTATTATTACTAATCTTTTACTAAACTGGTGATTGTCTCTAGCACAGATATTAACTTGGAAAATTCAATTAAGGATTAATTTATCTGATTTTTTTTAAATTCAACACACAGGCACATGAAGTTATTCACATTTCTCTTTCCAATGTGCAATATCTTTATAAATATATTAATTAGCCTGAGTACTAACACTTATTCTTTAATTGAAAAAATCAGATGTATTAATCTTTAATTGTGATTTGAAGTTTATATTTGTGCTAGAGACAATCTCTAGTTTAGTAAATGATTTCATAATAATCATTACTGTATTTATCTAAAGTGGATGGTGTCAAAGATGTGGGTTGAGTTAACTTGACACTTGTAATTCAAAATGCAACTATGAAAATATGCTTAAAAAGAAGTCCAGTGATTTTATTTATGTGACTGTTCGTAAAAACAAATGCATAATAAGTAATACAAAAATGACTATCATACACAAACATAATTTCAGTATTTCTAAAAAAAAATGTCTTCATATTATAATGATAATATAAAATAATTTAATAATCAGAGGAAATATTCCTATATATTTGAAATGTAGATTTTGTAATAGATGTGTTTTACCAGTTCTTTCAAATGAATCTGAAACTTGACCATTTAACAGGAGAGCAATTCAAAACACAGAATATTCAATGAAGTATTGAGAGGTAAATGTTGGGAATACCAAAAATGGATCAAAATTGAAATAATTAGATGATACTACAAACAGTTGTCATTGATATGAGTGAAAGAATTAAGAAACTGAAATGAGGCTTTATTGGACATATTTCTAGAAGAGATGATAATAGATGGACAATTGAAATTTTAAACTGTATCTCAAGAGATTGTAATGATCTCAGAAAGAAAGAGACCTCATGAGGTGGATATATCAAATAAACAAATTTGTTGATGTGATGTAGAGAAATGGTGAAACTGAAATATTGTGATTTATGAGTTAATATTACAGTCTTTATTCTAGAAATATATAAACTAATGTAAATTTGTGATTACTTACTTAATACATATGATGTATATAAATACTTTTAGAGAGAGGCTTTAACCATTATCATATGCAAACTTAACATTTATAATAGTCAAACGATATCTTTTTTTGACTATAGAGAGATGTCACAACTTTATATTAGTTGACTGTCTTGCTGACCTGATGTGAATGATTTGTTCTGCAAGTTACGTTAAAATTTATTTATTTTGAATAGCGTCTGGAAATTTAATACTATTAAAATTGTTTCCTTACTGGGTGGATGTGAAAAGAAAATTGGGTGAAGAGTGATAGATTTAATTGGATATGTAAAGATTAGAAATAATATGAATAATGTTTGGAAAGTGTTTCATTATGCTATCCTGAATATAAGAAGGGAAAAAATTGTGTGTACATGCATGTTACTGCAAGGAGGCTT
This sequence comes from Epiperipatus broadwayi, assembly GCA_028023455.1. Lineage (NCBI taxonomy): Eukaryota > Metazoa > Onychophora > Udeonychophora > Euonychophora > Peripatidae > Epiperipatus > Epiperipatus broadwayi. The sequence goes on from JAQFVV010012527.1 coordinate 710,615, forward strand.
TAAAATTAAGTTGTATGTAAGATTAATTGGTTTTTTACTAGGTTTGCTATTAAAGAATTTTTTCATTTAAGACAGAGAATGATTTATTTGAAAAATAAGATAATGTTTTTGAGATGTAAGATTAGAAAGCATGTGTTTATCAATGACCATTGAAAGAAAAAAGTTTTTCTCTGTTTATATAAAGAGGGTTGAAGAGTAGTAGAGGAAGCACAAAGTTAAACATAGAGTAGGGGACTTGAAAAATAAGGAATATGGATTTCATTTGTATCCTCCAAAATATATATAATGGTCAGAAAGAAATTAGGTGTGCTGTGGTAGAGTATACCATATGTGATGAGGTTTATCATTTGAAATGCATAAATAAGATTATGAAGGATGTAACAGATTTATGATTATGTAGACAGTGTGTAAAGGTGATAAAAGAGGTGAAAAATGGTTTCTAAGTGTAAGTAGGGTAAAAAGAAAGTCAGGAAAAATGGAGTAAAATGTAGTTGAAGAAGATAAATTAGAGTATGCTTTTAGTGGAGTGACAAAAGATATGGATGAAAAAATAAATCAAATAAAAGTAGATATTAAACTCTACTGAACATGAGCAAACATAAGAAATGGTGAGCATGTAATGTTTAGTGGTTTAATACCAATCCTGCCTAATAAGATACTGGTGGCTACTGTTATAAAAGAACCAAAGGCACCAAAATGTATGGGTACTGAACTACATTCAGACCTATATGACTATATAAGCTAGTGAGCTTGGATTGAAAATATCATTTTAAATTTTAGACTCATAGTTTTGTAGCTGAGATAAAAGGTGGCTGCTGGAGGGTTGCATTAGATCCTAAGATATAGGTGCAGTACTCTCAGATCCGAGGCTCCTCACCGATGAAAGGCACAAGCTAGAAACTAATTTGTGGGATATTGGATGAGTAGGCACTAGATAGGGATTTTATGCACAAACCTTCTTGTATTCCTTGATTACACTGGCCACTGGCTTGCACTGAGTGGCATTACTGTATGGAGAGTTTTCCCTGTTTAAACTCAACTACTTTTTTTATATAAGATGTGACTAAAAAAATATGCTGCATAAAATTATAAGCCATATAATCATAATGAATAATTTTGGTTTGAGATTGTTTTAACTTTACCTGTGCTAATGCCAATTCTAATCTGAATTGTTTTTTTTAAATAAGGCAAATAAACTTTATCTATCTGATCTAACAAATCAAGCGCCATGGCTGCAATTTGCTGAGCAGGACAGTTACTTTTTTTTGGAGCACCTACAATTATATATATATCATAAAATAGAGATATTAGTAAAGAATTTGTTAAAAGATCTAAAAATTTCTTATAATGTACTAAAATATAATAACAAAACTACATTAAATAAATTTCTCAATACATTATAAAATACATTTAAAGAAGACACCAAGAATAGATATCATAATGTGTAAAATATTTAAACTATGTATTTTTTTTAAATGCCTCAAAATATAGTATCCCTACTATAACATTTGGATTCAATTCATGCAATATGCATTTTAACCCATGTACATGAATAGATGTATCCAAATATTTTATATGTGTTGAAAACATACATAAGGGTATATATAAAATAATCCCAGTGTATAACGCTATACTGAAATAAATATACAAATATTAAGCAATTAAATCACCCCACATGGTTAAGAAATCCAGTACTGCCCTCTGTGAACTAATATATAAACTAATATATAAATACATTAGAGTTCGTATTTCAAAATATGAACTCTAATGTATTTATATATTAGTTCACAGAGGGCAGTACTAAATTTCTTAACCATGTGGGGTGATTTAATTGTTTAATATATATATATATGCAGTGTATGGATTGCCAGAAAATTTTTTATTTTTTTATTTATTTATTTTTATCAAAGAAAATAGTTGAAATCATGGATATAGATACCATGGTTATTGGTATTCTGCTTCCAAATCACTGGGCCTAAATTAAACATAAATTTGTTGTTTCATTAGATGGGAAAAGAAGCCACATTAAAAGAAGCAAACATAATTTATTAAAGTGGATAAATCCCAAATGTAGTGATAAGAAATTGTAGATTAACAAAATTTGTTTTATCATTCCTTTCCCTCCTTCCAAATTATTTTTGAGGACATCACAAAAGATTCTAGATAAATCAGTTGATCCAAAATAAAACATTATTAGGTATCATAATTCTGTATAGTACTTTTAAGGAAGTTTATATACAATATATAAAATGATTTGCTACATTTTTGATTTACGAGTGTCAAACTTATTCGTATTCATAACTTGGACATGATCCATTTCTGATAAATATATTAATGAGTATCACTAATCATTTATTAAACCTGAGATTATCTCTAGCCCAGATATAAATGTTAGCTTAGTTAAAGATTATTAAATCTGTTTTTAAATGAACATATGCACATGGAGGAATTCTATTTCATTTTCCATATGTAATATCTCCTTATACGTGCACTACCTCTACCACACTGCTTTTGAAACACATCAATAAAGACATTATAAAAGACAGTTGACGCCCAATATATATTTCATGCTGTACCATTCTCATGAGGATCATTTGTCTTTTATAATATCTTCAGTCATGTGATTCAAGAGTGGATGGTGAAGTGGAAGCCATTAAGTACATCAGCAACATATAAAATGAAATCAGTATAAAAATGCCGTAAACAAAAGCTGCTGCATTTTCCTATTAATACTTACATACTAAATCTATTACAGTTTTTAGCAATTAAACTGCAACAATATATAAATATTTGGTTATAACTTTTTTTACCACACAATGACATCTGATACTGATAGATAAATAAATATTATTTCATAATGAACTGTGGTCAACAAAATGATAAAATCTTCAACATCATAGGCTCCAATATATTTATGCCTGTACCATCTTGATGAAAAATATAATTAAAATAATTAAATATAACTTTGCTGTATATGCAATTCCATGTCCATTCTGATGGTTATATTTATTTAAAAATTATAATTAATATATATATTGAAGAACATTTATCTTTTTCACATGTATGTGGTCATGTGTATCGGTTATATATGGTGGATTGAATAGCTCTGGGGAGATTAAATCCCTTATAATTACATTAAGTTTAAGTATAGAAAATATACATGTATTTAAAATATTATATGATTTATCATGTAATGATTTTTTGATATGTTAGACTCTGAAATACTATCAAATGACTTGTAAAACATTAAATAATAAATAAATTGCAAAAACATGCTTTAAATGAATAAATCCTTTATCAAATGCATATAATTTTACATTGATTACATTAACTCCCACAATGCACTAAATCATATTAACTCTTAACTTTCATAATTTCCCCATTAACTCCTTGATAATTAAGCAAATTGTTCTCTTTATTATTATAACTGAAACACACAGGCTTATTATATACCTATATATATATATAGGGTATATGAGCACAGACTTTCACATGACCCACCACTCTCCACTCTATCTCATAACACTGATACACCTGAACACATATATATCGAAAAGATAAATAATCACCAATATACATATTTCATGCTAAAACAGCAATCATCAGTTGGTCCAAATTACCATCTCGACACGTATATGCTATAAGTGCTCAGATATACATTAAGATAGACAATCTTCATACTTTAATGGGCATGCTTCAATCCACTCCACACTCCCACTCTTCAACTGTCCATCCAATTGAAAATTTGATGATGGAATGCTCAAAGGCCACCCTGAGGTTGAGCTTCCTGTCACAACCATGTTGACCTAAGGTCAATCTGACCCCTCATGTACAGGACATAATCCATTTAATATATATATACAAGGGATGGACAGACATGAAATATACAGGCTTATTATATAACTATGTCTATATATATATAGGGTATATGAGCACAGACTTTCACACAACCCACCACTCTCCACTCTATCTCATAACGCTGATACACTTGAACACATATATGTCAAAAAGATAAATAATCACCAATATATGTATTTCATACTAAACCAGCAATCATCATTTGGTCTAGATTACCTCTATTATTATAAATAGCTTTATTTATTTTTCCTTGCCTATTTTTCTTCTCTTTGTGTAATATTTTTTCTTTATCCAAATTGAAAACAAAGTATTATATTTTCATTCATTGTTTCTAAACATAGAAGATATTTGTGCTTGCTTTGTATGGTTTTCTTTCTCATATAATAATTTACATTTTTTATATTTCTTCATCAATGGAAACCAAAATTTGACCATGTATGCCATCCTACAAAGACAAATAATTTTATGCACTCTATTATGAAATACACGAATTTCCATACTTGTGCTGACTATAAATATATCATTAAGCTAACTAATATATATATAATTTAATGTACATCTTGATTGTTTAATGCTTATTAAATTAAATATAATAAGAATATTTTTTCCAATAATTTTATTATGAATAAGCACCCCTTATTAGTTAACAGTAAAAATAAAACATTTGATGTTATATATAGAAACCAACTTCTGAATTATATACTATAACTATACAAGGCTGTCAAGCATTGGTGGCCTAGCGGTTAGCATAGCTGCCTTGCAAGCAGCTGGCCCGGGTTTGCTTCCTGGTTAACGCATTTGACATATGAAAAAAAAATATATACAAGACTCACAACAATCAATTTCGGAGAAATATTTTCATCAGTTGTGCTAATTCTTTGAACATCGCTAATCATAAATGAGAGAAGTTCTGAATCTAATTTATATTAAGCAGATTTTAGATTTAATTTGATTTATTTTAAAATGTGAAAGATAAAATCCATGCAATTATTAAATATTATGTTATATATAGTCACTAGACACTCATAAAATTATATTCTGGTCAAGTAATGATTATAATCAATTTCATTATCATAAACCACCCATTAGTAAATATATACGTGTGTGCATGTATAAAGAAGGTTTTAAGCCTCAGAGTATTTTTCACCTGGATTTGCTTGAACTCTCCCCTGGCATCGACCTTGAGTGGTATTTTCATTGCATAACAGGACTCACAAGATGTCTTATGTTTTTTGTGATTTATTTTTTAATACTGACCCGCAGGTTTATTCTGTTTCAGTGTAAACTCAGTCGTTTTTTGTGAAATAAATCTTATTTAAAAAAAAAAAAAAATCACATGATCACCATTTCTTATGCTTGCTTATACATAAAGTGAGTTTTGCCTGTTATAAAGAAGGTATTAATTAGTTTAATAAATACCCAGCTTTTAATAGAATTGTCTTTTACATAATTAAATATATGTGTTATTCTATAAAGGGCACTGACATTATTCATCTTTCATACTTTAAAATAAACAAATAAAATCAGGTAATATATGTATATAAAAAAAAGCTTCACTTTTTTTTTAATTTTATGTTTAAGAGTTTGACACAAATGATGAAAACGATTTTTGAGAAACTATCTCTACTTACAATTCAGAAGTTTATTATTAATATATGACATCTAAAATCTTATTTCACAATGAATTAATAAAAGAGTGCTTAAATGTTTCTATTTGTATTACTGTTAATGATAGCTCTTTCTCTTTTCATATGTCATAGCATCATCCGGGAGGCGAACCCACAACCGTCTGCAACCAACTACTTGCATGCAAGGCGGCTGTGATGACCTCTCAGCTAACAACGCTTGACAATGATAGCTCTTTAATGTCTGACTAACATGAGTTCTCGTATTTCTTAAAGAAGAAATGCTCACGGTCCATTCACACATTGAAAAGTTAACCTTCCCACAATTCTGTGAACTTAACGTTTGCTGTTTGCATGTAATTTAAGTCATGTTTGTATTTGTATATTAGCATATACAAATACAAACATGACTTAATTAACAGGCAGGCAGGAAACGTTAAGATCACAGAATTGTGGGAAAGTTAGCTTTTCAAAGTGTTAAAAAAATTTAAAAAATTTTAAGGCTTCTTTCTTTTCACTCTATGATCTTATAAAATATATTTGTCTTAAACATGTTTATTAGTAAGATGTTTTAATATACATGGTATTGGTTTAATCCTCAATACATTTTTTATTGCTTTGTGATTTTAAGATTCCAACTTTTAGATATAAATTTTTGAATTTTTAATAATTAGTTTAATTATTTGTATCTAATTAGTAAATATTACCATAAGAATGAAAATTAGTTTAATTATTTGTATCTAATTAGTAAATATTACCATAATAATGAAATCTATAATTGTTCTGGCTTAAATGATCATAATACTATTAGTTTTTTTTATCGTGATAATGTACTGATCAATTATATTTAGTTGAGACACACATTTATAGTTTTCCTTTCATTATTTCAAGAAACCCGTAGGTTATTTATGAATCGGGGTCAAGTAAATCTCTATTGATGTAAGAAATTTTAAAAAGAGAATCTGTCAAAGTATTTGATGTATGTTTGGCTATTATTAAGAAAAAAACTTCGGTTTATTAAAAACTGAGTAGCTGCCATCATAAAACACTATTATCTTTTGCATTAAGAACTAAGATACCAAGGAGGTGGATAAACAAAGTACAATAAGATTCATTCAACATATATTTCATTTTGAATGACTAAATAGTATTCACTAGTAAAAATAATCTAGAGAATTAATTACAATCGTTTAATAATTACCCATCTCCATTAATAAAATAGACCGTCTCAATTTTAGCTGGAAATAGTGTTTTTAAAAGAGATCTCAGTCAAGCCTACTTTTAACTACTCTAAGTGAGGAATCATCCAGAGTATTAAAAAATTTATAAAAAATTTATAAAATTAATAAAAAAATTCATAAAATTAATAGATTGTCAAATAAAAACATGGTGACTCCAGCTTATTCCAATGATTGGTTGATCAATTTGCAATTGTAATATCTGGACATACCTCTTATTTTTGATTTCTATTAGTGTTTTAGAGTAAAAGTAACTCTTGGAGGCCATTAGAATTTAAACAAAGCTGGAGTTAAAAGGTCTCTTAAATATGTGTTCCAAGTGTAAGAAAAAAAGTTATTGGTTTTAAAAGGCAGAGAATATTTGCCATAAAGTATGAAAAAAAAAATCAGTGTTAAGAGCACAACTCCCCCCTTCTATAAACAACGATGAGTTTCAGATCTTTATGGGACTTGATAATTATTAGGAGAGCTTTATAGAGCATAAATTAGAAGGAGCTGAAAGATTTATATCAGTTGCTACATGGAAGTAGAAAGTAAACAAAATCAGGCTTTGAAAATTTTTAAAAAGTTAATAGCTACCTCAAATTGACTAATTGATTATAATCTAAGGGTAGAATTAGTTTGTCTGTGACCATTATTACAAATTATTAAAACGATTTTAATGCCCTGTAATGAAAGCAGGAATGATTTTTCCTTTGCATTTTCATTTTGTATCTTGACCAGGTTTACAAATAACATGTCATGATTTTGTGTACAGACTTTAAGAATTTCATCAGTATTGAAAGATTGCTTATCTTACAAACTTATCATAAAACATTCTTTATTTACTGCTAAAAAGGGTTTCCACAACACACTTTACCAGCATGAAAAAAATGTTTTAAATGTAAATGCATGTAACTTTAAAGTGCAACACTTAAAATATGAAATCTCTCTCACATCAATGATGCATTCAAGCAATTATCCAATAACGCTGATTCTGAAAAGAAAAAGAAAAAATCAGTTAAAATAATCGATTTACAAAATAGTGATCAAATTACCTGTGGATTGTTTATAACCAGAAATATCTGCAATAGAATAAGTGGATAAGCACAAAATGACCAATGAACAAACCTCAAAGCTTGCACAAGTTTACATTGTAAGCACAAGCAATATTGTTTCACTGTGGAGATTCAAATATGCCTTTTAAATTTATTATTTGGTTACTCTGGTATAACCAATAAAGATATTTGGATTATATGTCTAGTCATTTGGTATAGCTTCAGATTTAGAATCAAGGGTCCATCAATGACATCAGATGAAAACAAATGAATAAAAACTATCAGTAAAAGATCAATCTTTAACATCAAATTTTAAGACTCTCTTAAAGACACCTATAGAGCATGTTAGTTATGGAAAGGCAAATAATGTTTTATAACAATAGATGTCTTCTCCAAATAGTTAGAGGTTTCTCAGACACTCTTTTTCCAAAAATATCTACCTTGCAGTATCTTCTGATAATGGAAGTATTTATGCCTATCAATTTAGAAGTATCTATGCAAATAATGATATCGAAGAAATTTTGACACCACCATTCCATCCAGAATGTAAATAGAAAGGCTGGTTGGATTGAGAAAAGGCCAAAAACCCTATAGAAACAATCAGTTAGTTATTGGAATGTGTGCCTATATAAATAATGATCTTGATACAACATATAACTTATCAACTGTTCACAGTAAATCACCATTGAATTTATAATAAAATGCATTCTGATAGATATTTATTCTAAGATGCAGATCATACATTAAAGAAAATGATGCAACAAATTGTAGATACTTTAATGTTGGGGCAAGAATATTATGTCCAATGTATCAAAGAAGAAACTGGATTCCAGGTACAGTCATTATCACCAAGAGTTAGCATCTTATAGTAATAAAGACACCTAGAATATGTGAACTCATATTTGTCATAGAGATCAACTAGATTTTGATTATACATCTAGTAATGAATCAGATTTCATCCATACTTACACTTCATCAGCAGAAGAGATAGAAGTACCAATCAATCTAGAAATCAAAGAAGATCATAACAACTAATAGAAACAGAAGAAGAAACTTAACTTTAATAAGCAACCTATTAGACTGCATAATCTTTTTTCCAGGGATAACAATCAAATAAAATCAATCATTATTCCTATTGTCCAATTGGTCTACCCTTAAGATATTGATTCAGTGAACAAATAAATAAACATTGCTCACATTACGACAACCAATAATCATAAAAGGATAATAACATAAATTATGCAATATTCTGTGATTACATGATACAAGATTTTTTCCCATATATCAAAGCATCGGCCGGGAAGCGAACCCACAACAACCATCTACAAGCAATTGCTTGCTTGCAAGGCGGCTGCACTGACTTCTTGGCTACCAACGCTTGACTACAAGATTTTTTTTTCCAAAGAAATAACAAGAAACAATATATCATAATGCTAAGAAATAGTTATCATGTATACAATATCACACAGTCAAAGACCAAGATATATAAAAGCAACTTGAATATAAAAAATACATAAGTGATAAAGGAATAACCACTAATACATGCAAATTATCCAAATGACAAAAATAATTATGAACACAGACCTTTGTTAGAGAAGAGTCTACCACACCTTTTTTCTGAACTTATTTGTGTGTGTGTGTAATAAATAATTCTTAATTGTTAAAGATCTACTTTATTGTTAGTATTTCTAAGTTTAATAAAAGCTTAACTTATAATAACTGATTTGTATAAATTAATATACCACATTTATTAAATTGTGAAAACATTTAGAATATTGTTATATATGATATTCACTCACACATATTATGTTTTAAACTTGTATACAAAGTTGAAAACGAGTTCACTTTCAGTTTAAAGCATTTTAAACAAGTAAGTTATTATATAGTGTAACTTCAATTTGTAATACATATTTTAACTGGTGCTTTGCTTTATAATATTACAGTTGAAAATTTACTTGTAGAAATATATAGAATATTCCTATTAAATTTGTTACATTTAAATATATATATAATTAACATAATTTCTAACTTACCTGAAACTACCATATAAGCATCGCCAATAGTTTCTACTTTATAAACATCATAATTTTGAAGATGAAGATCAAATTCAGTATAAAGTTTATTTAAAATATCTACGACTTGTATGGGAGTACATTTTGCGGCAATTGTTGTAAATCCCACAATATCTGAATAGTATAGAGTTACTTTATCAAAACTTTCAGCTTCTACTACTTCTCCGTTTTTTAATTTATGCAAGACTGTAGCTGGTAATAGCTGAAGTAAAATAAATTCACTTCTGTTCTTTTCATTTTGAATGATTTTGTTCTGGTTGACTAACGTAAAAGCATAACTTTGGAGATGAGCAGTTAATGAAAAAACAAACTTGATAACTAGAGGAGAAATTATCGTAACAAAAATAAATAGTCCACAGTTGAAAGCCAATGTATGGATATGAACTTTAGCTGGAGAATCAATGACCTAAAAAGATATTTAATGCTTTGTATATGTAAAAATAGCCAAAGAGTCAATAAAAATATATTAGAAATATAACATCGGTTAAAAAAATATATAGCTAAATGTAAATAAAAAAATTAAAGGATGAAATGGTCTTTAAATGCGCAATATAGGAAAAAGCCAGATTTTTTTTTTCATTCATTTATCGTTTAGCTATGAATAGCTAGATTTTCTTATGTTAATTAAACCAATTGAAACTAGAAGTTTTATTCCATATGAATCACATCTACCTATATGTCATAAGCTGTCTGGTTTGAAATCATTCTTATTTCGAAATGAAAAATTGTGCAAATATTCTAGTGATAAAATTAAAAATGTACATTATTTGTTAATGACTTGTTGAAAATTGGTTGTTATAGAAATGTTATTACTAATATTATTAAAAGATTTAAAAGAAATCAACACTATAATAAAATTAAAAATAAAAATATCAAAATGAAATGGATTTCAATGCCATTTATATCAGATGAGCAGGTCAAGTTTATTAGGAAAATTTATAATGCGTTGTGTCATATTGCTTTTTTCTCTACAAATAACATAAATAGATTACTTAATAACTCTAAAATTCAAAGTTTAATCAAAATTCTATTATATATAGATTGATATGTGGATGTGGCATACAATACATTGGTGAATCTAAGTGTACATTTGAGAAGAAAATAAAAGAGCATATGCTTTTATATAATAGAATTCAAAAAGAGAAACAATCTGTAATAGATGTAAATAAACCTTCATCATCTGTTATATTTGATCATAATAAATCTTGTCAATATGGATTTAAATTTGATTATAAAAATATGAAAATTATTCAAATTGAACATTGTCATAATAAACGTAAAATAAAAGAGGCTATATTGATTTCAAGAAATCATAAAATGTTAATGAATCACCAGTCATCAAATGTTAAGATAACAGAATTGTGGGGAATCTGAGTTTAACTATGGGTATTGTTAAAGGTTGTCTTGTTTTAATTATTCAATGTTATATAGTTGATAAAGACTACAAAATGTATAGTCAAAAGTACTTCTAAAATAGTATAATTTATGTAAATTATACTGTATTTTGATATATATATATTGATTTGTATATTACATATATATATATATAGATAGATATGTAATATATAAATCAATATATATATATATATAGTAATAGTTATACTGGCCATACCAAAATTACATCATTATACTTTTGGAGAATAATTGTGATATATTCATTTAGTTAATTTGCTCTTTGTTAAAAATAACATACTTTATTCATTATGGAGATGATTCCAAAAAAAGTGTTATACAGTAAAAGGTTTGATATGTAAATGAAGTTGAAAAAATATTAAAATGAGATTTTTTTCCCTTTCTCTTCCACTTTTGTTTGAAGTAGAGGAGAAAAACAAAATAAATTATCACATAAAATGAAAAATATTATACAAAAAGTGGAAATTTCTAATTAAATTTTAATTTTCTTAAAGTGATGGAAATACTCTTTGTACTAAAGTTTGTATGACAGATAAAGTGCTAATTTAAAGTAAATATGTCATTGGTTTCTAACCTCAATGCCCAATCTATTTCCATTATCAACTAGTTAAAAATTACTATTGGTAAATGGAACTCTGCAAATGGATTACCAGAGAAGAAATAAGAAAACTAACTCCTTGTGTAATTATCTTTAATGTTATTTTTAGTGATTCTGAAAAAAATAAAAATATTTAAGAGAAGAAGAAAAGAAGACTTTCAAGACAGTGATAAGATATTCTAAAACCAAAACCTTTAATGCTTTTATATTGTTTTTTTTTACTTTGTGAATATCCAGGACAAATAAGTGAAAAGAATATTGAACTTTTAAAAAACTAAAGAATTAAAACTATTTTGCAACTTATCAAAAATTTCATTATTTTTTCATTTATTAAAAAACTATAATATATTTGAAGTTGAATTATTTATATCATGATGTGCATCGGAATTTCTAATAATAAAGTAGATGAAACTATTTCCAGAAAAGCTATCTAGTAATAAATGATAATAATTCCTTTTTTATGTGAGAAGTTATCACATAATGTAAGAAAGAAGGAAAGCATTTGAACTTTTATTATAATTTATGACTTGAAAAGTACTCAAGAATGAAAATCTCCAAAGAAGATTCTAGTGATTTATTGTATTATCTATTTACTGAGTTATTATTTTATTTTGTCGTTAATAAATTGTTTCTTTATTTACAAACTTATTGTTAATTTATGCATTCACTAAAGCAAGGATAGAATAATATATTTTGCTATTTCATAAAACAAATTAATTAATTATATTGAGTTAACATACCACTATAATACTTTTATCGTATACATAACACTTGCTGATAAAAGACAGGCAATTAATGCCACACACACTACCCATGTGCATTTTTCAGAATGTATATTAGCTAAAGCAAATGACTATTTGTATGAAGACTGAGCATTAGTTAATAACTATTAGTCATATATTATTTTACCAATACATTTTGCTGCTTCTGCTTCTATTGCACAGTTATCATTATAGTATATATATATATATATTGTACTGGTCAAGCTAGCACATTCGCGTAACAGAATCCAGAGTCCAAGCAAAGATACCAAGCCGACCAGTATGAGATGGTTAGATCTCGAGACGGACCGCACTTCAACTCCTTCACCTGTGCTCCAAGACTCACGACCCTACGGATGACCACCTTGAAGATACATATAGATATCATTTTAACCGCGAGCCGACATAGGTCAGGGAGAAGCAATGAGACTCATAACAAAAAATGGAATTTATCAACTATATATATTTAAAACTAATTAATGCATAGGAAATCACATATATAATATAAAGAATTTTGAATTGGATTGAAATAAATAAGATCGAGAGCAGAGTAATTTATTAAATTGTATGTTTATTTTTGCAGATTAAATTTGACGATTTTTATATATATTATTCTTGCATTTTACAATTAAAATGCGCGTAGCATCTAACATTTTTGGAGAGCGCTTTAACATTCTCTCCTTACAATTAAAATTATTTTACATTTGTTGTGTTATTTGATGAAATTAAATATTGTTTTCATCATTTGCTTTATTATCTTATTGATCAGTCACTGCATTGTAGCTATGGGGCAGATTATGCTAATCCCTCTTATTTCATGGTTTTCAGCTAAGTAATCAGACTAAGCCTTGTTTTCACATATATGTGAAACATTTAAAGTCAAATTTATCTATAATATTATTATTTCAAACTATTGTGCATGAGACCGAAACTAGCTCTTGAATATGTCAGACAATGGCTGAAACTTAATTTAAGGGAGGAAGAGTTGGCAACAAAAGAACCAATGCGCTATAGCGCTGGTAAACAGTTATAATAAATGTTGCTCTACGGATGGATTAATATTTAGGGTTTTGTGATCAACACCGGAGCCCTATGACCGATCGCCATGCTGCTAAAGAGGGTTGGGGTAGCTAACACTATTGCCTGGAATTTGACGTCAGGTCTTATTCGTGTGCGACCCAAGGAGTGTAAGAGGGATGGCCGTTCCGAGTCCCATCTTAAAGAAAAACGCAACATAACGAGAAAGTTTAAATGTATAATAAAATTATCACATCCGCCAAGCAAAAGAGTTGAAATAATTTAATATTTAGCCAAGAGAACGATAGCTAATCAGTGTAATCATTAGCGCCAACTCTAATATAGCATTTTAATAATCAGATGCTATACATGGGCGTACTTTTAAATATTCTTTGCTTTCTAGTTTCACTCTCAAATAACACATTTGATTACGCGATTAATAAAAAAAGGGGGAAAAAGTATATTTGGAGGGCTTTTACAAAATGAAATAAATAACAAATATACTTATTCAAGGCTTGGATATTGCTTAGTGAAAATTAAATTGAAATTTACTTTGGGTTAAAACAAGATTCCCATTTTAAAATTGCCAACAAATAATTAAATAATCAAGGTCAAAATAATAATCAGCACATAGCCAATTCTTGACAGTTATTTAAGAGGGTTTCGAAACAGCGTGCATTAAGCTACGATAAATAATTATTAAATGAAGAGGGGTCATTCTCTCTTCTCTTTATTATTAATATTGAATGCCCGCTGTTTCGAGGCATTAGCATATAATTTATATTTTAAAATAAAAAAGAAATAAAGAAACCATAGTCACAACTGCAGTGAGAAAATTGAAAATAAAATTATTAAAATCATTTAGTTAGGAAACATTAGAAAGTAGGTCAGAATTATATAATTAAATTTAAGAATAAAATTTTACATTTAGCAATTTACTTGAATTCAAGATTTTAGAATTAAAATAAATTTTATAAGTCTAGACTTAAAGAAAAATTAATATATTGAACTGCAGTTAGAAATGGTGATGTTACCGGTCATCTTGTAGTACTTGAGCTGGAGTTACGGGAGTCTTTGTGGCGGCTTGCGGCATCATCTTCTTCCCACGGTTAGAGCGGAGATGTTATGGCGGCATACTGGTGATGGTGGTTTTTTGGATGGAAGTAAAGGCCCATCGCCTTCTTTCTGGAGCTTAGCCAAGGCTGCCTGTTTTAGCCCGACATTTTCTCTCGAACAGATATAAAAATTATTGACTTAACTGGATGTCAAAAATGTTCACGGTTGCTTTTGGTTCAGGATACATGCTGGATTCAAAAGCTTAAAGATGATCAAAGAAGGCAAAAATTCACAGATGTAGCATTCAAGCTGTAAAGATTTCAAAGATTCAAAGCTGTCAAGGTTTCAAAAAAGTAAAGATCTAAGATGGCTCCTCCACTTTACATGGCCTTTTTAAATGATCGCCTTATCAGCCCACACACCTTGGAATTTCATCTCCATCAAGATTACAAAATTTTTAATTTGCTTATGAAATTAGTGGTTGATTTCAAACATGCTGACATTCCTTTTAGGTGTTATAACTTTTCTCTGATTATCAACTTTTTAATTAAATCGAATTTTAATCAGTTTAATCCGATATTAGATTTTATTTTAATTAGTCAGGAATTTTGTTCTGATTTTATAATTTATGTGTAAAATCTTTGCTGTAAACATATTTTTAATTAGCGAGGTCTCCAAAATAATTTAGAATCAATTAGCTAGATTATTTTAAAATTGGCTTTTCTTTTTAGAAACCTAAGGCAGGTGTGGCATATACTGATACAATTGTTTACAGCAAAAACTTTACTAAACTTTTAATTCTACGAAAATACTTTTATTTTTAGAAAAAAAATCTTTTTTCTTTTTTAAAAAGAAACTTGTCAGCGCATTTGCAATCAATCACCCTTTCAATGTGTTTTTACATTAAATTGGTTTATAATAAAAATGAAACTTAAAATTTAATAAATATTTTAATCACGCCACTAGGCTATATATATTCAATATAGGTGGATTATATTCCCACATACGAATTTAAGTAATGAATTATTAAATTGATGCTACATTATTACTGTACTAATAATAGTTTAAAAATATTACGCGATAAAATTATACGCTATAACTCTGGCAATACTATTCAATTATAGCGTTCTTTCGTATGTGCATATATAATGCTGTTTATATAGCCGTGATTGCAATTTTTAGCTTACAAATCTTAATTTAGACTTATTAACAGGTTTGAACTTAGCACAGACGAGTGGGTTATTAGGATGGTTGGTGAAACGGTGAGGGATTTGAAGACAACCGTTTCAATATATATATATATATTGTAACAAAATTTACGTTGATCAAAAGATATTAAGATAAAATATTACCATATAAATATTTTTACCTGAGTCCACAGGCATTGTAGCCAAAAA
This sequence comes from Epiperipatus broadwayi, assembly GCA_028023455.1. NCBI lineage: Eukaryota > Metazoa > Onychophora > Udeonychophora > Euonychophora > Peripatidae > Epiperipatus > Epiperipatus broadwayi. The sequence goes on from JAQFVV010012527.1 coordinate 726,687, forward strand.
TATATGAAAACATCAAGATGCCTATCTCAAACATATTGCCATTGTAACTTAAATAAAAGGTTCAAAAGATCCATTTAACAGAAATAAAGGTAGAAATGATTCGAATATAAATATTACCATATCTGAGTAGTCTATTGTAACTAAATTAAAAATGATCAAAAGAATTATTGTAACATAAATAAGCAGTCTATAATGTATAAGATCATAATATTAAAATGTTATTGGATTAAAGGAAACATACTCCTGGATGGTAGCTATAATAGTAAATAAATATTAAAATGATGAGTAGGTATTAAATTAAACATATTTCTATAATTAGAAATTAAAGATATCACAGTATCAATAATTATAAACAATAATGCCTGTAGACTAGTCATTTAAGGTGTCTGGCCTATTTCAAACTCTAGTTAGGCAGGCATTGTATCCTCAATAAACAAGTAGATCAAACTATAAGCAATCATTATTCAGAACAAACTATTATAACTCAGGAATATGGAAATCAAGTGAGTGAGTACACTGGTAACTCAATCAAATATCTCTCAATATATCCAACTGTAGATTTTACTCACTCTTATCTCTTGGTTGGATCTCAAGTGCATATCTATGTGAACAACAAATGAATATGGTCTATCAGGGTGCCACTAGGTTAGCTGGACCTAGACAGGGTTATACTGATAACTTTTTCACATGTACTGGGTTTGAATCCCCTTTTGGTACTTTATTTCTAATAAAAATGGAAGATTTGCTTTGAGACCCATATCGCTGTATGCAATAAATTTAAGTAAATATAAAACATCTTTAAACTAAAATGGAGTATATAAATTCCTCATACAGAAATCATTTCCCAGATCTTAACATAATAAATATGCTTCAATATTTTTATGTTTTATAAGTTTTACTAGCTCAGATTATTATTATTAATTTAGGATGGTGATTCACTCATCTTTGCATGAAATAGATGATGGGATGGTGGTTATTATAATAATAAGAAGAAATCAATTTTTATTTATGGCCTTTAAACATTTAAACAGCTCATTAATTAAAACATGAGGATGATGATGATGATAATGACAACGATAATGGTTTCAACCACAGCTTTAGGACTAAGCCCAATCATAAACCTAATTTTTATAAAGAATTTCATAATTATTGCTTAATTTTAGTATATCTAATTGGAACTTAAATAGCTGATATTCACCTTGATGATGAATGATCACTTAATAAAGACTACTCTTAATGAAATATATACACCTCGTTTAATAAAATAATCTAATATTTATTACTGCATTTTTAACATATACATAAAAATTTCTATATCTACATGAAAATTGATAATAACAACAGTAATCATAATCGACTGTTTTAAAATCATAACATTAATTTTTAAATTCTTCCCCCTTTCCTGGAAATGTATTTCAAATTGGATGTCACATTGACCATGATTTTCACTCAAGAAAATGTCTCAAAAAAAAAATAAACACTCTTTTTTTTCTCTTTTCTCTTTCGCACACATACCTTTATAAATATAACAGGTAAAGTAGACTGATAAAAAAAATGTTAGTAGAATTGGTAAGAGCAAGTTTTTTAGAAACAAGTTTTAAAGTATCTTTTCTCCCCCTCCCTTCTACCCTCTGAAATGCTATACTTTAACTTAAAACAAAATCTAATATTTTTAATACTGCCTATTTTCCTTTACATTCACACACCATTACATATATGCAACAAGTATTATTATATCATGTATGTGCATGTTTTATCCCCATAATAACAAAAATATTATTTAAAACAAAATAATAATATATAAAAAATATTTTACATATTAATAACATTTCATAACTTTAGGTTAATAGACAATCAGAATTTTAGTACATCTAAAATCGTTATTAAGAAATTCTTGGTTTCAATTGATCTTGTTTGTTTTAAAAGTTTTTTAAACAAAATTATACCACTCTGTTGCTAAAATTTTACTAAGTCTCTGATATTATAAAGAAAATATATATAAAAAAATTTATACTACCAGTTCTATTCTTTGTAGGACTTCCAATGAGTCAAATTTTCTTGTTTAATGTCTATATTTTTGCAACTACCATTTCCATTTTCTTTGGAACAATCTTTTTCTTGAGGTGTATAATTATTTGATGATGATGATCCTATTGAGGTTATTTGCTTTAGTGGACAATTTGGAAATCATTATATTAACTTTTCTTCTCTTCCTGTCAAGTATGATTCTTTTAGTGGATGAAGTACAACAGTTGTTTTCACATTTATAAATTTTCTTGGGTTTAAACTCAGTTACTGGAACAAGTAATTGGACTTGATGATTTAATATTTATCAGTAGATTACTCTTTTCCTGATCACCTTCCAATGCAGATGAATGTTTTCTTCTTTCTATTTAAAAAAACATCTTATTTCTCTCGGTCAGTTGAAAGGTGTAGAATAATATTTTTCAGACAAGACATCTTTTCTTTCCTATATGATGTGCTGGCTGAATGGTCTGGTCAACAGACAAGACATATATTAATTTTTCTTAGCCCGCCATCCTTATATTTTCAACATTCAAAACTTGATATAAAAAAAGTGATTTAAAATTGGGATTTTTGTAGAGTTGAAAATGCTTGTCCTTTTTAGTTTCAATATTTTTAGAATTCTCTATAACAATTTCAACTGATTTTCCCGACTGCTTTTATATCCAATTTTTTTTTATTTTTGGACCACCTCTTTTAATTAGATTTATAACTTATTTTCAACCAAATTGTTTTTTTAGTTGAATAGTATGAAAAATCTCAGTATCCTGATTTTTAGACAAACTTTTGTTTTGAAGGAAAAAAAATAGTCTTAATCCTTTTTTACACCTATGTAACATCTCAAATTTGAGCTTCTTTCTTTTGATCTCAAGATGAGACATTTTTAAAATTAGACTTCTCACATCATCTCTAAGTTTTTTAACAGAAAAACAACCCTTATATTACAAAAAATTGTTGAGTAAGAAAAAAAAATAATACAACAGATTTCGTCCTTTTCTCTCAATATTTAATAAATTTAGATATATTTATGTGATGTAACACACACACTCATTCAAGTTATTTATAAACTGACATTAAAATAATCTAATTTCTAGCTTAGTAATTATAACCCTAATATTTAAAATTAAATCCTTAGCTTCTAAATCCAAATTACAGTTATAGAAAAGCAAAAATAGAAGTATAGAATAAGATATTAAAATTGATCAAGCATAGGTTAGTTTTAAACAAAGTTTAATATCTGAAATATAAGACAATTCAATAGCTTACACATACACTGCCTATACATATGCATTATAACTTTTACTTTTTAACAAAAAAATTAAATACTGAATAATTAACTGTGTGTACTACTCTTTTTTGAGTTTTCTATCAACACACAAACCATTAAAAAATATAACTGTTGTCCCCTTCTTTTTCTGCCTTAAGCTTTTAAAACTGGATCTTGTAGGGTTTAAACTTGGATGACCTACAGCTTCCTTTTTATATAAAAATGTGATGATGATTTTTCTTTTACATTTTCTTACATGCACGCTAATGACTAAATTGTAATGGCACAATATATATATATTGTAATGATCCGGAGAACATAGACTTCACATATCTGCACTACAGGGCGCCATCTAGGCATTTGAACCTAGAAAAATTTATAAAGTAGGCAGATACGTAAGTAAAAATTTTTTTTTTTTTTTATATTTTGTTTCCGGTTGTTAGCCCATGTCACTAGCTCAGTGGAATAGCAGAGATTTAATTATATAATACCTTATCTAATTATATTTCATATTAAAAAAGTAAAATAAGCCACTGCCAGTAATTAACACACAAACATTTATTTATGCACATATATATATAAGATTGAAAATTGTTTTAGTATCAGTTTACATTTTAACATTTAACATTATTTTTAACTTTACTTTAGATTTTAATTTACATTTTAATTTCTATTATATTATAAGTTTACATTTTAATTAAGTTCGCACAGATGGGATTATAAAAGCTTGTTTTAATATGTTGAGTATAGATCGGTTACATAGATTACAACAGTCAAAAACATTTCAAAATAAACATAAATGATCAAAATATAAAATCATTGGTACCGACAATTGCAGAGGGAAATTTATAAGTAACCCAATAGTATTCACCATAAGATACTTGCATTGTCACCAATAACTTAAAAGACATCCGAATAAATACATTTTTGATACCCACCATAAGGTATCATTATTTATCAAATGTCTATATATTTTGATCAAATATGAAAACGCAAAACATAATTAACCGATAAACAATCCATGCAAGCATCTATAAACAACTTAAATTTAATGCATTTTTATTTAGTGTCGAGTGTGAATAGACTACATAGATTTGCATTTGAAAATAAAACATTCTATCCCTATTTAACCTTAGGCTAAAATTCATAGTCAAACTGGCATCAATTCATCTGATATATCGATGTATTCAATGTAATAAAATACGGCAGCACAAAAAGTTAAGAGAAGAAATTGCCTCTCGTCAGATAGGAATATTACATCTATCTGTGAAGAAGAGCAATAAAACAAAAAAACTCCATAGAAAGGAACTGCGGTATCCGACTTATAATTCCTTCCATAGGCAAATGGAAGTGTGCGGCGTATAAAGCAGTTCTGCCCATAGCGAATCAATATTACATCTACTAAATTACACCAATATATCCAATCCATTGATCCAATTTAACCATGAAACAAATAACCTAAGATTACCCTCCCCTAATATAACTTTACAAATCTATACAGCCATTCACGCCCGACTTAAGTTTAACATTTATATCATTTAACTTAACGGAAAACAGAAATCATAATAAAACTTAAAGAACAAAAAATAAATAAATGGAAATGATTTTACAAAATAAATACATTAAATAAAATTATAACTAATTAATAAATAACGTTGGTCAGATAGGATAATATTGCAATCATTTAAATATGGAAAGTTTTAATTTAATGTTCATTATTTATAAAGTTCTTACGGTTTAAAACAGTTCATCTTTATCCGTTGCTTGCCATGAACGTGAATTCCCACACCGTCCTAAGATTGGTATTCTGTTGGCCGATTTATTTATCCATCCAGAGGTTTTTGCTTTAACTGGTCCTCAATGTAGAAAAATGATAGTTCATTTCTCTTTCTTTCTTAGCAAAACTGAAGGGATTGAAGAGTGAGTCTTTTCAATCCCTTCTCCTTCACTTCCCCACTATCACATCTCTGTCCACTCATTTATAATAATCAATAACTCCTCACTTTTATATTAATTTGAAGGATTGATTTTTCCTTACATCATCGATGTGATGATCCTTTCGCTGAGGTCCGATTTCCCGATGGATTTCTTTCATTGGCTATTTGTTTCTATTGTTTTCCTATCTGACCGATGTTTTTACATTTGAATGCCCAAGGCTAGTTTACATAACTAATTAACACAATCATTTCCATTTCTGATTAATTAATGTGTTTTCCAAGATTAAAGATATATTTTTATCTCTAAATCTTAAGTTTTTGTTTTTAAAATACCTTTCTATTTTTAATAAAGTTTTATTTTAATAATTTTTTTTTTCTGTGCGATTTATATATACGAGTTTAAGATGATATTTAATTTCGATTTTTAATTCTTAAAGAAAATTTTTAAATGCGAACTTCTTATTTTAACTTCATGTTTAATTATAAAAAAACAATGTAACGTTGTCTGTTCTTGTTACATATCAGTAAAGTTGCTTAAAAAAAATGATCAAAAAAAAAATATTTTACTTAGGGTTAGTAATTATGGTACACAATTAATGAAAACATTTACAAAACATCCGGTTAGTAATTTTACAAAAAGACTATATACAAAAAAAAAAATGTTTACTATCATTCTCCTAAGGACCATTTACGTTTACACCTCCTCCCCACAAGAGTTCTATTTTTTTTATACATTTTATTTTTACACACGGCATGACAAGCAAATTTTTTAAATTATTTAGGAAGGTTGCATTGAAGTAAATATGTTTTGAAAGATGATGGGTTTATGCGTGTATATTTGCAGCACAATTATAAATACCACCAACTTATTTATGATTTATTGAAATGCTTACATAGGAATTACACTGAAGTAAATTCCCAAAAGTACTCTCTGTAAGGTACCACATTTACCATCATAAACTTACGTGGCTGTGTGCTCCTATACACATTAAAGCATAATTTATATTAACAAAAAAAACATATCAATCGCAACCTTTTGACTTTCTTTTTAATGAAATACAGTTTAAAATTATTTATACTTTCTCATGTTTAATATATGTGCTACTTCTTTTACTGGCAGAGCTTTTATAAGATTTAAAGTATACGACTTTATGTAAACAGATAAAAATGTTTCATTTTGAGAAGAATTTGTTCAGGGTATATGTGGTTTATTAAACATCGGCCCAAGTTGGGAAAGCCAATTGTAACAATTCGGCAAATGTAGACTTCATGTATCTGCACTACAGGGCGCCATCTAGGCATTTGAACCTAGAAAAATTTATAAAGTAGGCAGATACATAAGTAAAAAAAAATATTTTTTTTTTTATATTTTGTTTCCGGTTGTTAGCCCATGTCACTAGCTCATTGGAATAGCAGAGATTTAATTATATAATACCTTATCTAATTATATTTCATATTAAAAAAGTAAAATAAGCCACTGCCAGTAATTAACACACAAACATTTATTTATGCACATATGTATATAAGATTGAAAATTGTTTTAGTATCAGTTTACATTTTAACATTTAACATTATTTTTAACTTTACTTTAGATTTTAATTTACATTTTAATTTCTATTATATTATAATTTACATTTTAATTTCTATTATATTATAAGTTTACATTTTAATTAAGTTCGCACAGATGGGATTATAAAAGCTTGTTTTAATATGTTGAGTATAGATCGGTTATATAGATTACAATGGTCAAAAACATTTCAAAATAAACATAAATGATCAAAATATAAAATCATTGGTACCGACAATTGCAGAGGGAAATTTATAAGTAACCCAATAGTATTCACAATAAGATACTTGCATTGTCACCAATAACTTAAAAGACATCCGAATAAATACATTTTTGATACCCACCATAAGGTATCATTATTTATCGAATGTCTATATATTTTGATCAAATATGAAAACGCAAAACATAATTAACCGATAAACAATCCATGCAAGCGTCTATAAACAACTTAAATTTAATGCATTTTTATTTAGTGTCGAGTGTGAATAGACTACATAGATTTGCATTTGAAAATAAAACATTCTATCCCTATTTAACCTTAGGCTAAAATTCGTAGTCAAACTGGCATCAATTCATCTGATATATCAATGTATTCAATGTAATAAAATACGGCAGCACAAAAAGTTAAAAGAAGAAATTGCCTCTTGTCAGATAGGAATATTACATCTATCTGTGAAGAAGAGCAATAAAACAAAAAACTCCATAGAAAGGAACTGTGGTATCCAACTTATAATTCCTTCCATAGGCAAAAGGAAGTGTGTGGCATATGAAGTAATTCTGCCCATAGCGAATCAATATTACATCTACTAAATTACACCAATATATCCAATCCATTGATCCAATCTAACCACGAAACAAATAGCCTAAGATTACCCTCCCCTAATATAACTTTACAAATCTATACAGCCATTCACGCCCGACTTAAGTTTAACATTTATATCATTTAACTTAATGGAAAACAGAAATCATAATAAAACTTAAAGAACAAAAAATAAATAAATGGAAATGATTTTACAAAATAAATACATTAAATAAAATTATAACTAATTAATAAATAACGTTGGTCAGATAGGATAATATTGCAATCATTTAAATATGGAAAGTTTTAATTTAATATTCATTATTTATAAAGTTCTTATGGTTTAAAACAGTTCATCTTTATCCGTTGCTTGCCATGAACGTGAATTCCCACGCCATCCTAAGATTGGTATTCTGTTGGCCGATTTATTTATCCATCCGGAGGGTTTTGTTTTAACTAGTCCTCAATGTAGAAAAATGATAATTCATTTCTCTTTCTTTCTTAGCAAAACTGAAGGAATTGAAGAGTGTGTCTTTTCAATTCCTTCTCCTTCATTTCCACACTATCACATCTCTGTCCACTCATTTATAATAATCAATAACTCCTCACTTTTATATTAATTTGAAGGATTGATTTTTCATTACGTCATCGATGTGATGATCCTTTCGCTGAGGTCCGATTTCCCGATGGATTTCTTTCATTGGCTATTTGTTTCTATTGTTTTCCTATCTGACCGATGTTTTTACATTTGAATGCCCAAGGCTAGTTTACATAACTAATTAACACAATCATTTCCATTTCTGATTAATTAATGTGTTTTCCAAGATTAAAGATATATTTTTATCTCTAAATCTTAAGTTTTTGTTTTTAAAATACCTTTCTATTTTTAATAAAGTTTTATTTTAATAATTTTTTTTTTCTGTGCGATTTATATATACGAGTTTAAGATGATATTTAATTTCGATTTTTAATTCTTAAAGAAAATTTTTAAATGCGAACTTCTTATTTTCACTTCATGTTTAATAATAAAAAAACAATGTAACGTCATCTGTGCTTGTTACAATATATATATATATATATATTGTAATGGGATGGCAGATTTCTTAGGAGATAGGTGGAGAGCATCTAACTATGGTCAGACTTATGTCTTTGGATAGGATGCAAGTGATTACACAATGAAATACATAACCTATGATACAATTTGGGTCAGTTTATCCAATTCTCACCCCTTTCTAGCTACATTATTCCACAGTATTTGAATGCAGGGAGTAATTGCTTGGTCTCTCTTATCAGGGAAGGAGATCACACTAATAACAGTTATTGCATCTCTATATAGGTGATATCCAAATAATATGAGACATAAAACAAAATATGTATGTTCAGTATATGTATATGTATTAAAAGTTATAATAATCAACTTGATTATGTCTACTTATTCCCTCTAAAATAATAGGATAATATTAATATGTATTAGAATAATTAAGATTATAATGTATGTGATGAAGAGCTATAAAACTGATGGTAGATATGGAAATAATGATGAGCTAGAGACCAGATTAAAATAATGAATTATATTTAACATTTATTGATTAACAAAATATAAAATATGAAAAATAATTCAATTTGACACATGTTATTTGTTATGTCAAGGTTGAGTTTCTACCAAAATGACTAATTATGTTTTCAATAAATTTCATTACATAGTTTAACTGTTAAATATCTTTAGAAAAATTTAAACTTTATTTATATATATCCAAATACATTCTTCTACTAATAATATACAATACAAATGGAGTTGTATTATTCTCCTTTTTTGTTCAAATGCTACTGGCCTGACCAATGGCAATATTAGGATAGGAATCAAAAGGGACATTTAGATTTATAGCTGTTCTATTAAATCAAAAGTTTTATATATTTATCTATGAGGATTATCTGATTTCCTCCATTTTTTTTGTTGTTTCTTTTATACAAAGTTGATCTTGTCCTTAAAAAGCAAAAACATTAAAGAAATCAGATGAACATCTTAGGTATAGTTATAAAATTTCTAGAGTTTATTGTCTTTCTCAGTTACTTAGAGCATGCCAAATATATTACAGACAAATGCATTACACTTGTTAATTTGGAGAGGTTACTAATGTTGTAAAGAATCAAATATATATTATTTGAGTATAATAATGCTCAAGACTAAATGGGCTTTTAAGTAATCATTAAAAGACAATCAACACTTACAAAATCCCAATATCAATCACAATCAATAATTTCTAACTGTAGCCTCCTTTTAACAATAAGGTGGAATCCCACCTTTATTAATGGTCCAGTTTATTATATAGACACTAAAGATTGCAACTTGACCACAGAGATTGAAATTATTGATCAAAGACCAGACCATTAATAAAGGTGGGATACCACCTTTATTGTTAAAAGGAGGTTGCCCTTGACAACAGTTTGAAATTGTTGATTGTTGTTGATATTGAGATATTCTAAGTGTTGTCTGCCTTTTAATGATATATATAATTTGTCAACAAGATAGGTTATTTTCTTTTATGTGACTATTGTAACTCTAGTAAAAAAAGTTCAAACGACAAAAAATAAATTGTAAGAAAACAAAAAGAGAGGAAGAAAGATGTGAATCAGAATTGTTGTGGGTGGAATTAAAACATAAAATGTTCTTGCACAAACACCAACATTTTTATCACAGTTAGTGCAGAAACATGATAGATGACATAAGAAATGTATAATACCAAGGTTTCTAATAAGCAAAGTAAATGAAGATAATAAAGCAAAAGAAATTGGAGAGAGAATGAGATAAAAAAATGCTAATTAATAAATGTTAGTAACAATTATAAGTGAATTAAATTTAAACAAAGATAATTTTTATTTATCTTTTTTTTAATTCAATTATTCATTACTCAGGAATTTATAAAATGCTCCATGTAACAGAGTTGTGCAAGAAAACCACAAAACTTAAGATCCACAGTCATCTCTCTATCACTGAATTAAATGATTACGTATATACAATAATTTCAAAATTAAGTTTCTGATTAAAAAAAAAAAAGTTACTCTGCAATTTTATATATATACACATGTTGTGCGAATATAAATAATTTTAAACTTACCGTCAAAATATGCTCACCCAAGTTACTTTGCAGTCTATGACGGGAGTCGATAATTACTGTCAAATTATCAAACCACCATCGAGCTCTTTCTAAAGACGAGTTTATGTTTTCACTCTTTGCTTTTAATATGTCATTCCTCATGATATTAATTATTTTTATAACATTAATATCAGCTATCTGGGAATCCATGTAATAAAATTTTGTATTTTGCTTACCAATTTTGTCTAAATAGTTTTGAGCCATTTTAAATGTTTGACTTCCCAGTATCTGTAGTTCTTCAAACTGTAATTGCGTGTAGTGGCCAAAACTTCCTTGGCTGTAGAATACCGTCCCTATAGTGCGCTCTAAAGCAGTATCTTCTTTGCTAATAATCACTAGTTGGTAGGCCACCAAGTAAGGCCACAATTCATTATCTTGGCACAATATTATAGTTCTAGATAACCAGTTTATAAATGTATTTATAAGGCTTGAATATGAATCAAGATCAGATACCGTAGCGGAATAAAATACTTTAGCTCGCTTTTGTTTAATGTATTTTTTTAAAGAGTGAATAGACTTAAAAGAACCTTCTTTCAAAATAGTTGCCATTTCATTTTCCCATTTGGATATTTTATTTAAAGCTTCATCTAAGTCTTCACAATCTCCGCTAAACATATGATAGAAATCTAATGTTTTAAAATTAATCAGTATACCAGCCAAATCTCTTTCCTTCTGGGCGCAGTGAATAACATCGCCAATACTAAGACTTAATTCTACAAAGTGTTTGATCGTTCGGGAAGAAAAATACGATTCAACAGTTTTCTTCAGAAGTAAAATATTCATCGCAAACAGAAATATTATCGGAACTAATGTCAAAAGCAGGATTTTGCCTAAAACTATCTTTCTTCCAAGGCTTGTAATGAGTTGAGAGTGTAATAACTCCGTAATACTTTTGCGTTTAATAAATGAAAATACACTTTCACTTTTAACATCTTTCATTGACAAATCTCGGCTGGAGCAACTAAGTTTTTTTGATGAATTGGCAAATTCGTTTGAAGGTGAATTGGGGCAATTATTAGAGCACATCTTAAATTAATACTTTCACAAGTAAAGAAAATGTGAATTTGAAGTAAATAATTTTAATTTAAAGAAGCCAACTTTATAAAGCTATACAAAAGAAAATTAATTAATGTTAAAATACGTTTCTGAATCGTAATCTTAGTAACAAAAAGCTAGACGTTTTTCTCAAGTATTTTTCTTCATTATTATCTACTCTTAGTATAACTTATTATCAATGTTGTTATATAAATAGCTGCTATATAATTGGAAAAAGCGTGCAAACATTAATCAGGTTTATATCTCCAAAGAATTGAAAAGGTTTTCCGTAGCCGGTAATGAAACTAAAATCTTAATAAATTTCAATCAAAAGAAATATACGAGATTATTTTTACATACTTTGAAAAATATATAAATTCATCGATATATTCATGTGTGCGTTTTTAAGATAAATGCATCTATACATAATACATATTAACTTATACAGCCATTACTATAATATTTTATGAGCATTTAAAATTAACACAAATGTATTTGTTTTCTCTTTCATGTATATATAGAGATCCCGTCATTATTAAATAATGTGTATATATATAACACATATACTTCTCGACTATAGCATCAAACTGTAAAAGATTTACTACGCACGGGACGTGTGTGCATAGACACTTGGAAATTATGTATATATGAAGAACACATACTTAACTGCTCTATATGATTTATCAGTGACCGAATAAAGAATAAAAGATGTCAGATGAAGTTCTTCTGCGGCAAAATTATTTGATTTCTGTAGTGGCTAATCATTCAATTTTTATTTAATGCTTAATAAGATTTGAAATATAGACATCCTTATACCTGAAACCCAATTGTAAATATAGGGGATTTGAACTCAGACTTTCAAGTAACCTTCAATTATTAACACTATCTCGTACTACTGATACACATGGCCACACACATGTAGAAAAGATAAATACTCACCAATATACGTTTTTCGTGCTGAACCAGAACTCATCAGTTGGTCCAGATTATCATCTCCCACACACACATATACATAGATAATCAGTGCTCAGTTTATATTCAGATAGCAAATCTTTACACTTTAATGCACAGGCTTCAATCTACTCCAACTTCCAACTCTTCAGCCATCCATACCATTGAAAATCTGATGATAGAATGCCCAAATCCTATGCTGATGCTAATATTGTTGTTATGCCAATGATGAACTCAAGCGACTCTGACCACTCATGTATAGGACAGTATCTATTTAAATATATAGAAGAGGGATGGGCAGAATGCAGGCTTAATGTGCAAGATTTAAAGTTCAGGCATAATATGGGCATAGCAACAATATTGACATCAGCATGGGATTTGGGCATTATATCATCAGATTTTCAATAGTATGGATAGCTGAAGAGTTGGAGGTTGGAGTAGATTGAAGCCTGTCCATTAAAGTATAAAGATTTGCTATCTTAATATAAACTTAGCACTGATTATTTATATATATATATATATGGGACATGATAATCAAGATTAGCAATAAATGGATAAGTTTATTTATCTAAATATTGATTATGCCTTAATGAAATGAAGCATAAAGTAGATCATCTTAAAAAATAATCCAAAAATCAACATAGACTGGACTATATATAATATGAATGTAAGTCATGTAATTTATAAATGTTTTTAAATATATAAAAATTACTGTTATTTTTATTTTAGAAAAATCACAACCAGATGGTAATAGAATCACATGATCACCATTTCTTAAGCCTACTCATAATTGTTATTAAAACAGGCACAACTCTCCATACAGTAGTGCCACTCAGTGCAAGCCAGAGTAATCAATGGATGCCAGAAGACTTGTGCATAAAATTCCTATCTAATGCCTACTCATCCAATATTCCTAGACTAATTTCTAGCTTATGACTTTTGTCAGTGAGGAGCCTTGGATCTGAGAGCACTGCACCTAGATCTTAGTGTGGGGATATTGGATGAGTAGGCACTAGTATGCACAAGCCTTCTGGCATCCATTGATTACTCTGGCTTGCACTGAGTGGCACTACTGTATGGAGAGTTTTTCCTGTTTTAATAACAGATGATAATAGATAGTGACCAATAAAAATTGTAGGCTGCAAAGACTTTTTGCATTCAAAATGGGAATCCTCCTTAAATACAGTTCTAGTTGTTATATAGAGACTAAGTTATAAAAATGTTATATAAAAAATATATTAAATATTTAAAAATATTTTAACAATTACATCCGTTAAAACATTATTAATGTACAAATATGTGTGTATGTATGTTTGATTAACTATCTGAAATTTTTTTTTTGATAACCTAACTTTATTATTCAGCATTAATTAGTAATTGAGTATCTAATTACTTTAACTAATAGCTAAAATCATCTTATGAATAGTGTTTTTTCTAAAATTCAACAATTATAGAAAAGAGGACTCATATGAGGGAAACCAAAAGCAAGAAATCTGTCTGGGGATAAGGATATTTGGAAAAGCTTGTTAAGAGCTATTAAAGCTTATTATATAACATCTGTAGTACAAGCTTATTAAATTAAGTCATGTGATGTATGACTTGATTTCTTTGCAATTATTGTTTTGCTCAAGGCTTTGGTGATGTAACACTGCTAAAGCTGTTAATGTATGGTGGATCTGAACCTAGTTCAGTTCTTTATGGCAATTTAAGTTAGATAGCTTGATTTGAAGACATATAGATGTCTGCTGGACTTGAGCTGGTATTTTTAGGTCTAATGTCTAAATATCCTAATGACTAGCTGAGGAAAGCCAAAAGCTAAAAACTGATCTGGGAATAGAGATATTTGGAAAAGCTTGTTAAAGTCTATTAAAGCTCATTATATAATATAAATATGAATAATTAATGGATGCTTTTCTTCATTGATATTGAAGTGCTAATTTTTATACTGCCTCATATACCATAGTGTTGCTAATCAGAAAACATCTGTAAAAAAAAACAAAAAATTTCTAAATGCTTATTAAATTGAGATACAGTTTCAACCATATTCTACAAATATGCATGTTTCTCTATTTATACACATATATACATGTATGATTTTAAAATGTTCAAATCACCCAAATATTATGTCTTTTTAGAAATGCCCTCTGTGAATCTGAACTTCAAACAGCATGGCTCAAAAGGATACATTTAGAAGGGTGATTTGAATGTTTTGTATTTGAATTTTTAGCTAGCGATATATGCATCAGGATATTTTATTATGCATGATTATATATATATTCTCAGGTGCAAAGTTTTTATTTGGAAATATTTGATTTACCCATGCATTTCAGAATATTCCTGAAGATCTGTAATGTTGACAAGCAACTAGTAATGTGGCAATAATGTGATTAATCCCAGTAGAATTCAGGTGTTTACTGATTGTAATCATGTAAAGGCATAGTAAAGTTACTTTTAGCTTCAAAGACATCAATGTAAAATAAATAATGATACCAAACAATCACTAATGCTGATATGTTGCTGACTGGATGTTGTTAATTGAATGATTGCATAATCGGGCAGTGAACTTAACACTAATATCATTTTCAACACTAATAATAAAGGGATGATGGCATTTTGTTAAATCAGAACTTGTTTCTCTAATCCATAATTTATTTTTAGCAAACTTTCTTATTATGGTCATTGACCTCATTGTGATGGCTTAAAATTTAATATGTTACTTCAGTTATTATACCAATATTAAATGTGACCAACTTTTTTCCACAGGAACTGACATTTGTCCAGGTCGTTGATGCTTGCAGCAAAAAAAGGTTGCACATTTTATGTATTCATATTAAAAAAAATGAAAGCCTTGCTCTTATTATCATACTTAATTACCTATACTGTCATCTTTACCATTACTGATCATACCATTATTTCTACTTACTCATGACCTAGCTAGCCATATATATCAAGGTCAGAGAAACTTTCTACAGAATGGTAAAGTATACAATCATTAGTTATATGAAAGTCCTTTACACAGTTTCATAGTAAGTCAATATTATTTTTTTAACTTCCCATTTTTTATATATAAAATAAACTTTATTAATAGTAAATTACATACAAATATTAACTTTACATTAAAGTGTAAACTAAGGGAGAAAATCACTCTCCTCTCTAAATAGGATCAAGAATAGATTACAGGTGAAAAAAAATGTATATGACATATGATACGTATTTTATTAAAATGTACTCATTGCAACTATTGTCTGCAGGTAGATGTAAATAATTCAGTGCAGATGTAAATAATTCATTTTATGCAGATGCATGTACAATTTATGATTTATATCATTCTAAAGTAATGTACAACTAAGGCAAATATTTCTCTGCCAAATTTTGCACAGTACTTCTAGGTAAGTATTTTAGAGTACATAAATATGTAATATACCACTCACTATTATTTTTTAAGAACATTGTATTTGTTGATATCAAAAATTACAGTAACAAGTCTCGTGGTTCTAAGAGTGTGAATAATTACTGTGATGTTATAAGTATGAAAGATTTTAATATTTTTCTTAAGTAATTGTTTAAAATTACTTGTTTCCTTGTGAAATACAAAAAGGCATAAGAATAAGAAGTGTGGACAGGTTCAAAAATGTGTATCACATCTTCTGGATGATTATTATACAAGTGACATGTGGTATACAGACAATTTTAAATATGTAATTAAAATGTTTGTGGTAGGAATTGTGCCAAATAAAAACTTAAACAAAAATTTCAACCATGATTGAGGAAGTTACATATTTTGAAATCTGGTAAATATTTTGGTAATTGGGAGGATTAGACCCATTTAGCCTTGAGTATTATTACAATTTTATATGTACATGTACTATTGTGAATGAAAAGTAATCTTCATATGTGCACTATAATAACTTAAATAAAAATATTTTTTTAAACACAATAAGTTAATTATTTAATTTCATGTAATTTAGTTATTATATCATATCGTTGACATAGTTTATTATTTTTTGGTATAACTATCTTTAAATTTTGAAGAGATTAAACAAAAGAATAACAGAAAATCATTGTTTATATGGGTTGGTAAAGGTATTAAATTATTAAACTGAAATAATGCGTTCGTTACATATGTGGATTGCAAGCTATTGTCTTTTTATCAGTTCAGATTTCATATGTAAGTCTTGTTACTTTGAAATCGTGTATTTCTTTCTAACAATCCATAATCTCCACATTTTGTTCTCATTTCTGTTTTTGCTACGGGTTTACCATACCCATTATTATTACACATTTTTAATATATATTTTTAATGACTTCATAAATTTATTTATATATGTTTTCTACTTTATTATCATGTTTACTGGTTGGGATGCATAACTAGGTAATGACCTGCCCAGATTTTTTTTTAATATATGGTTTCTATTTAGCTATTAAACAATCATTTTTATTGAAGTTCTACACACTAAACTATCACGAGACAAACCTTTTCTACCCATTAATTTTTCTATATCAATTAGTTTATATATTTACTGAAGTTCTACTATGGGCAGTTATGCTTTCAATAAAAAAACAACAATATATTATTACACTGACTTCTCTCTCCAAAATACAAGGCTTTAAAGCCATTGTTTTTTCTGCTTAATTTATTTGCTTGGTCTCACATCCTGTTTATATTTAGACCTATTTATATAAGCTTGCATTTTCTGATTTGTTAACTTTTAAAATCACAAAGGATCTATTATTATGATTTTTTTTTAAATTCTAGCCGCTTTAGATAGGTAACATTAATGTTCTCAGATTTGGAAATAACTGTTGGATTATGTTTCTGTTTGCTTTTTTACAGACAACTACTCAACTAAACATAGAAATCCGTTTTTAATAATAGTTGTAAAATGTCACTTTTTTTTATAGTTTTAATGTTTATTAAATCAATTACCTACTACGTTAAAAAAAAAACCTAAATAGATAGAAGAGATAAAAGTCATTATGATATTCAATCTATTGCAAGTTAAAGATCTGTAATAACTTCTTAATGAAAAATAGCGAAAAGAGAAAACAGTGCTCATTGAGAATCATCAATTTCTGGCTTGTGAGGATTTAAGTAATTATCCATCTTTGTTTTTGCCTAAGGAGACTTTGATAATCATTAACTGGCCAATATTGGATAAGTAATTGGGTATTTTATGGACCAGCTAATTTAAGAGAAAAATCCAAGCCTCTTCGAAAAAAATGTACTTGGTTCAGATTTGAACCCTAGATCACAAAAATGGCAAGTAAATGTACTACTGTTCACAATGAGATCATAACCTTGGGAACTAAACTCATAATATTGAGAACTTTACATAGGATAGAGGAATGAATCCCATATGAAAAATGAGAACTAGTAGATGTTGAACTTTGCCCAATAAGAGTATCTCGTTTCATTTAGGACGTAGTACTTATTTATCAAAGGCTAGCTAATGTTTCCGATATGCACAATTATCTAACATACAGTTGCCATTAACTTCGGTGGTAATGATCATTCTATGTTGTTATTAGGACAACAAAATTATTTGTTGGTTTGTGATGTCACATTTTTATCAAATTTAATTATATGCATAACAATTCTGATTACTGTTTTCATCTTTTAATGGTATGCAAATTTATATGACTGAAAATAGTATGCAATTACTACAGCATTGACAAAACAGTAATTGGGAAATGTTTAATCAACTGTAAGTACTTAACTGTGATGTTATAAAAAGCAGAGCAAGCAGTATTTGCCTCACTTCCATATTTAAGTCATTCCTTTTTTATTGATCATGTTATCAGAGCATGCATATCTGTTGGAGAATTATAATATCAAATATTTAGCTAGTGTTTGATATTTAAAGATTTGAAATATATATATATATATCCTAACAGATATTTATGGCTAATAAGTAATCATTAAATTCAGTCAACACTTAGATAATCCCAATATCAATAACAATCAACAATCTCAACCTGTTGTCAAGGCAACCTCGTTTTGATAATAAAGATGTAATATTGATATCGGAAGTGTTGACTGATTTGAATGATATAAAATTGCTATATTATTATTACACATTCAAATTAATAAAATTCAGTGTCAAATGTAATAAAAATAAAAAACTTTCTCTTCCGTGTGATATATAAACTGAACACGTGCAAATAAATAATTTGCCAATTTAAAAATCAGGCTCAAATTAAGTTTTTCAAGGCTTAATTTAGGCACAGTTAATAAAAGTTGGTTTATTTAAAAAAAAGTGCTAAGAATAGATGGAATATCAACACTTTAAAAATATTCATTGACAGGGAGTGTGTCATTTCTATTGGCATATGTGAAGACTACTCTCTTTCCATAATATATATATATAATGTAATTAAACAGGACTTGAACTCAAACTTTCAAGCTTCCTACAGCTATCTTACGCAGCATATATATATATAAAGTTAAAGTTCCACCAATAGCAAAAATGTATAAAAAAGACCTTATTTCAAGCCCAAAATAGGAAACAAAAAGATGATAAATCAGCTATTAAGATTTGTGTTCCATATGTAAAAGGAACTACAGACAGTATTGGATGTATATTAAAATGCTATAATATAGATACAGCATTTTTTACTCATCAAAAGATCAGCATTATGGTGTTTATCAAATCTCATGTGAAAATTGTAAAGCTTCTTACATAGGTATGAGTAATCATTGCATCAGTGTTAGAAGAGATGTGCTAATGCAGATAAACAACACTCATCATCATCAGCACTCTCACTCCATACTATAGATTCAGGTCACAAAATTGATTTTTCTAGTACCAGGATCATATCCAGATGTGATAATCTCTACCAGTGCAAAATTAGAGAAGCCATTGAGATACTTAAAAGGCCAGATTGTATCAATAAGCGAGATGATACATGCAAGCCTCCTCATATTTGGAAAGATTTTTTTAAAAAATATTCCTAATTTAACATTTTTGCTATTGGTGGAACTTTAATGTTTTTTCAAATCAGTGATTTTAGCGCCTCTATAACCATCTTTCTATCTTTTATCACCTAGTGGATGACTTGTGTGATCAAGTCGAAATGTCAGTATATCAATATTTAAATTTTTTAACATGGATGAACCCGCAAAATATGTCTTTTATATATGCAACCCGTGAAAATCTTCGTATCAACATATATATATATATATTGGTTGTATATATCCTATACAACCAATATATATCACTCTGTACATGTGAAAAAAGATAATGATTTCCAATGTACAAATTTAGTCTAAAACAACACATATCAGTTGGTCCAGATCACTATCTACCACACATATATACAATCATTGTTCAGTTTATATTATTAAAATAGAAAATCTTCAAACTTTCATGGACAAGATTCAATCTTCTCCACCTTCCAACTCTTCAGCCATTCTTATCACTGAAAATCCAAGGATGGGATGTGCAAAGCCCTTGTTGATGCCAATATTATTGTCATACTCATGTTGACTTTAAGTTCTCTGATCCCTCACATATATGACCTTAATATGTCCATTTAAATATACAGAAGAGGGATGGGCACAACACAGGCTGAAGCTTATCCGTTAAAGTTTGAAGAATTGCTATCTTAATATAAACTGAGCAATGATTGTGGGAGATAGAGATCTGGACCAACTGATGAGGGCTGGTTCAGCATGAAATACATATATTGAAGACCATTCATTTTATTCACATGTATGGGGTGGTATGCATTTGTTATATAAGATGGAGTGATAGTTGTAGGAAACTTGAAAGCCTGAGTTCAAGTCTGTTTAATTACATTAAATTTAGTCTAAGCAATATACATGGATTTATATATATAACATCATCATCATCATCAACCGTTATCAATCCACTGCAGGATGTAGGTCTCTCCAAGTCTAATCCATCTTCTCCAATCTTTAGCTTTTTTTCTCCACATCACCCCTGCACACTTTCTTATTTCATCCATCCATCTCACATGTGGTCTCTTTATGGGTCTTATATATATATATATATAGTTGCTATATTTTTAATTATTATACATATCAGTAGAGTAAAAGGAATATTTCAGTATGATCTTTGCTTCATATTTGTCTGTTTTTATGATTTATTGTTAAAAAAGTTGCCTTGATAATAGTTTGAATTTGTTGATTGTTATTGATATTGTCCAAGTATTGAATAGTTTTTAATGATTACTTACAGACCCATTTAGCCTTGAGCATTATTATACTTATTATTTAAGTGAATACTTTGGGTGCAATTTGAAATTTATAATTGCAGTTTGTAATGTTATAATTAACTATTTATTAGTCTACATTCATAAAAGGTTATATTTATCTGTTTAAATAGGTTTATTTAAACTTTTTTGTATCAATAATTTCAATATCTGTGGTCAAGTTGCAATCTTTAGTGTCTATATAAGTAAATTGGACCATTAATAAAGGTGGGATTCCACCTTTATATTAAAAGGAGATTACCTTGACAACAGTTTGAATTTGTTGATTGTTTTTGATATTGGGATTGTCTAAGCATTGACTGATTTTTAATGATAGATATAAAAAATCATTGTAATTTCAAAATGAATAAATTTATCAATAAATACTGCATAAATGACTTTTTTATTGTTAAGGATGTTTGCGTCTTTGACTTTCATTGACAAAGAAATAATAAAATTTTAAAAAAATCAAAATTGATACATTTAAATATAAAAATTAAAACCTATGTTCAGCTATTCAATAATAGCTATTAATAGAAAATGCAATGCCATATTTTACAGCATAAAAAAAATATTTGTTAACTGTACCCCTTCTTTTTTAATGAAAAAATATATGGAATTAGGCTGCATTTAGTCATTTAAAGCTCAAAAAAATGTGAAACATTGTTAAATCATCTAAAATGGGATTATTTCATTTAAATCACTTGGTTCAATTGTAAAATGCTGCTTGAAAATTCTAGCTGTGGATGAGATTATTATTCTTGAAACAGAGGCAATTATATTAGTACTGTAATTTTTTAAAATATAACTATGATAAAGTTAAAACATGCAAAACTTTCTATATATATTGCTACTCAGTGCAAGCCAGAGTAATCAATGGATGCCAGAAGGCTTGTGCATAAAATCCCCATCTAGTGCCTACTCATCCAATATCCCCAGACTAGTTTCTGGCTTGTGGCCTTCATCAGTGAGGAGACTTGGATCTGAGAGCACTGCATCTAGATCTTAGGATCTAATGCAACCCTCCAGCAGCCACATTTTATCTCTACTTAACTACAAACTATGAGACTTAAATTGAAAACATTATAATATTTTCAATCCAAGATCATTAGCTTATATAGTCATATAGGTCTGAACTCTGTTCAGTACCCATACATTTTGGTGTCTTTGGTTTTTTAATAACCAAAGCCACCACTATCCTATTAAGCAGGATTGCTTTTTAAGCCAATAAACATCACATGAGTACCATTTCTTATACTTGAACTTAACTGTTATTAAAACAGATAAAACTCTATACATATTGCCACTCAGTGCAAGCCAGAATAATCAATGGATTCCAAAAGGCTTGTGCATAAAATCCCCATCTAGTGCCTACTCATCCAATATCCCCAGACTAGTTTCTGGCTTGTGGCCTTCGTCAGTGAGGAACCTTGGATCTGAGAGCACTGCATCTAGATCTTAGGATTTAATGCAACCCTCCAGCAGCCACTTTTTATCTCTACTTAACTACAAAGCTATGAGACTTAAATTGAAAACACTATAATATTTTCAATCCAAGCTCATTAGCTTATATAGTCATATAGGTCTGAACTCAGTTCAGTACCCATACATTTTTTATCTTTGGTTCTTTAATAACCATAGCCACCACTAACCTACTAGGCAGGATTGGCTTTGAGCCAATAAATATCACATGGTCACTATTTCTTATGCTTGCTCTTAGCTGTTATTAAAACAGACAAAATTCTCTATATGTATTCCAGTGCTCTCAGATTCAAGGCTCCTCACTGATGAAGGCCACAAGACACAAACTAGTCTGGGGATATTGGATGAGTAAGGCACTAGATGGGATTTTATGCACAAGCCTTTCTGGCAACCATTGATTACTCTGGCTGGCATTGAGTGGCACTACTATATGGAGAGTTTTGCTTGTTTTAATAACAGTTATGTACAAGCATAAGAAATGGTGATCATGTGATGTTTATCGACTATGAAAAGTTGTCATGTTATTTAGATTCTGCCATATTGTTTTCAGAATTTTCTAATTGAATACAAAATAATTTAATAACTACATCTTAAATGCTTTTTCTAATTATATTAACAATAAAAGATGCTTTATTTGATGGATATAATGTCATACAACTTGATTATATAATATTTCACACTTATCAACCTCACTTAGATATTACTTAGATGGAAAAGTCATAAAAAATATATAAAATTTGTAAATATTAGCCATAAATAGATATCATCAGCTTTAACTGATGATGCATTTCAATTTATTACAAATATTAGAATTGCAAGAAAAAGCTAACAGCACAAACCTATAAGAATGCAATGTAATGTCTCAACATTTCTTGCAGCTTCAACCAATCATATAGCATCAATACTCTGTCTTCTTTCATCATTGCTCTGTTCATAGTTGTTTAAATCTTGTTTTTCTCAATGTCCTGGAAAATCACAAATCAAAGAATGTGAAATTGTTTTTTAAAAAAATAATGGTTTCAATAGTTCCACAAAATGGTGAAACGTCACTAACGACTATATAAAGAAGTCAAAAAAAAAAAAAAAAAAGGATTCTATCTGTAATAACAGCTAGGTAGTAATATAAAGAAAGAATTATTGAAACATTATTTTGATTGTAAAAAAGATTTAATAACAATATCTGAAATGATTTTGTAATTCCTGACAAATGATGCAAAAGCATTATAATGTTTAGTAGTCACATCAGATATATAAATGATTTCAACTGTTGTTTTACTGTATATATATTTTCTGCTAGGTTTTTTTTGATTGGTATTCTATGCTAAGAGGTCAGGAATCGGAAACATTTTTGAAACAGACATTTTGACAAAAAATATAGAAAAAATATTTAGGTAGCTGCAACTTAAACTCGATTTAATTCATTATTTATAAATTTGTTTACAGTAATTATATGTAATTCTAAGGCAGTGTGTAATTTTGCTTATAATATTTCTTATATAAGTAAATAGAGAATTTGAACTCAAGGTTTTTCAGTCTATATATATATATATGTATGGGGGTTAGATTGATATAATGTCTGCATGGGTATAAATATAATATCGAATCCAACAAGGACTTTGATTATTCCATCGTCTGTTTTTCGAGTATATGCAAGATTCGAACAACTCTTAAACTTGCGTATAATATTTAGTGGTTGAAACGAAAAAGATTTATTAAGTTTTTAATAAAATTTATGTAATTTTTTTTTTATGAGTCGCACTGTTTTCACTAAAGAGCCACATGCGACTCCGGAGCTGCCGGTTCCCGATACCTGTTCTACGCAATACTTTATAAACTACATCCAATGAGATTTCTATTGTTCATTAAAAATAGACTGTTTTAAAAAGTAATTACTTGCACGCACAATCTATTTGAAAATCGCAGACATAAAGTTAATGAAATGTTACATTTCATCGAAAAAAACAACTTAGAATTGAAAATGTAGGCTATCCAAAAAGAAACATCAGAATATTTTATTTTCCTTTTTAATTTAGATAATCATTTCATCTGAGTCAGGAGAGAGAAGGCGATTTTGCACATGATAAAAAATTTAGTAGATATTCCACAAAATTATCTTATTTGGATTTAAAAAAATCGAGAAAATAAATTGTAAATTTTTTGCTTTATATGTACTTTAGTTTGTTTCCTCAAATATTGATCCAATAAAATTGCCCGGAATGATACTTGTGCTGAATTATAAATTACTTTAATAAATGCATGACCTTGTACCATTGCATTGATTCCACCACTTTCGGTTTGGATCTGCTTTTCAGACAAATAGATAAGTGACTGAAAAACTTGTTAAGTTTTTTTTTTTTTTTTAATTAATTAATTAATCCAACAAGAGCCCAAACATATTGCACAACACTCTGAAAATTCTTATAAAAATCTAAATTGTGTTTACGATAAATATTTAAAATTTTTCTATATTAAAAAATAAATTTGTAGGTGTTTATATTTCAAATGATTTAAAAAGCATGAACATTAATAAGCTTCTTGAATCTAGAGATTTAAATTCTATTCAAAAATGCTATTATTTTACATCTTAATCATTTTTTTTATATTAAGAAATAAATTTATTTTGAAAACTACATGAATTATAGTACATAAATTGCTTGAAATGAAGGATTCATGGGTCTCCCACTGCATGTTTTGCCCACCCAAGGGACTTGGTCCTATTCAGTCCTGTGATTTTGTCTGCACCAGTATATCCCTGTGTTGCTAACTAGATTCCATGGGATCCCCAATTATTTATGGTACCCTGGCTATTAGATTATTAAAACCAAGGTTTGTCAGATGTATCATGTCACTCTTTGCATTGAAGGGGTATTTTCATTCCTTGCAGACATTAATCTGCAAATTTGGGGACCCACTAATCCCTGCAACTTTGTCAATCTCAATGGTGCATTTAGGCCACCATTTGTCCTACTTACTGCAGCACACAATAGGTTTACCATCCATTTCTATAGTTTGGACAGAAATTTTAGTAGTAAGGTTTGGTATCTGGTCTAGAGCCATCTGCTCCCAGGCATCAAAAAACAGTTTAGCCGGGGCCATTGGGTGATCTCTAGTTTTTAACTTAGTCATGAATTCCTTGAAAACCTCCCATGGACTTTTTATGTTGGACTGGAATATGAAATGACCCCTGGTGAGCCATTTTGTGAATAGTATTGTGATGGCCATCCGGACCGTGGCAAAAGTACCACTCCTCATTGCTTTACATATATTCAGAATAGAGGCACATACTGGCTGGACACTAGAGAGGTGTGATCCATTGTCTCTTCATCTTCACCACAGAGTGCACATATTGGAGCAATGTTTTTGAACCCTCTGCAGTCCACCATAAATTGCCTTGTGGGAAGCACATTGAGTTGGTATTTATAATGAAATTTATTAATTTGGGCTCCATGGCCCAAGATCTAGCTTTCTTAAGCAGTGACCTTATGGATATATCTAGTCTTCCTGGGTTATTTTGCTGGCTGTTAATTACACATACCAATGTATCGATACAAAGATCTTTTCAACACTGAATAGAATTAAAAATTATACTAGAATGCTAATGGATAAGTTAACATATCAAAATTATTTTAAATATCAATACAAAAGTAAACAATTTGCTTAAAAAACAAGGAAATGTGTTTAAACAGAAGAAATAAAAAAAATTGTAAAACAATAAAGAAAAATTGATTTAATTTTTAAATAAACTAATTTAAAACTACAATTTTATAAAATAAATATTTAATCAAAAACAAAAACTGAATTACATTTTCATCTATTTTATCTCACATCACACCATTAACATGATGCCGAACTGAAGGTGGCCGAATGCGGCAAAACTTTGCAGGAAGGGAAAATTACTTTAAATACTAATTCGATCTCAAATTAAACATTATGGATTATGGTATAAACTACCTCCCTGCATAAAAATTAGAAATTTATGATACTTAGATAAAAAGTTATTGGACCACTTTTGGTGCGATTGGAGCCCACAAAAAAATTTTTCAAAAGTTTTAAAGTGGCTTAGAATTAAGATGGAAGTGAATTAGAAGATAAAAAACAATGATTTATAGATAAAAATGGATTTACAGGATGCTATTGGCCTAGACAGAAACACAAGTGGTAAATGGTTCAATTTCTTTAGATTTGAATTACTAAGAAAAACCCAAAAACTAAATATAATCTGTTAGACTTTATAATTGGAACTTTGATTAAGAATCAACAAATAGAACTCACTTGGATTAGAAGATGGCCTAGACAGAAACACAAGTGGTAAATGATTCAATTTCTTTAGATTTGAATTACTAAGAAAAACCCAAAGACTAAATACAATCTGTTAGACTTTATAATTGGAACTTTGATTAAGAATCAACAAATAGAACTCACTTGGATTAGAAGAATTCAATAGAATCGGTATGCATTGGCGGCACTCCTTTTTTTGTCAGGTGTGATGGTGGTCATGAGAGGCTTGGTTCATGTGTGGGGGTGGTCAGCAATCATTGTCTGGCCTAGGATATCTGCCGGGCATGTGAAAATCACTACCTTCACTTGGATTTCACCCTGATGGGTCACTGCACACCTTGATGAATCATTGGTTAGATAAGTGTTGATTTGTGCTCACTATGGTTAGATTTTGTTAGTTAACTTTAGATTTAGAGCACTTGTAAGGCAGTCGATCTGTTTTAGGCCATGGCCAATTTTTGTAAAATTGATGGAATTTGTTGTAATATCTTGTTGGTACAGATCTGCACTCTCCTTTCTTCCTCAGGGGTGACTGGTGGCAGTGATTAGGCATCTGGTTTATGGTGCAGGCTTTTGACAATTGTTGCCACTATCTAAAAACCTGCTGGGAGGGCACCTGGTCAAAGTTGATGTGCCATTTTCCTCTTATGGGATGCTGTGCCTCCTTGATAGATTGGTTTTGGGCAGTGCAGATCTGTGCTCGTCATTTGTTTGCTTTCTCTTGTTGGCTTTCCAATTTTGCACACAGAGACTGAATTTGGTCTCAGCACATTTGGACTGTTACATTGGGAGACAGGTATTCAGAATGGTCTTTGCATGGCTTGACTGTCAGTCGAGGGTTGGTGTCTTGTGGACTTGGACCTCATTGTCTGTTGCGATGGTTGGCACAATGATGGACTTGTCCACCTATTCAGCTGAAGCTTGAGTTTTTATATCAGGGCCCCAGAGATGGGATCATTGGGTTATGGATAACTTATCAGCAGCTGGGCTGTGTAGACCTATGTACAGATGTACATTGGGCAGGATTATAGCAATCCTTTTGTGGATGTGATTTTGTGTGGAGGGTGTCCTTTGTTTAAACAAGATTATAATTGTTTTGGGCCTTTTTTTGTACATTAGATGCTTTGTAATCACATCGGATAAGTGGACCTGAAAAATGTATATGTAATCTATAGTAATAAAGGTTGCTTTGAAAGTAACAAGCAGTATCAATTAGATTATGTTTCGGTTCAAAGTAACTTTAGTTTATTAGATTATTTCAATTATTTAATAGCACACAGATTAGTATAAAACAGAAAATTTTGAGTAGTATTATTTTCTATTCTTCATGTTACTAGCCTGACCACTGACAGTATTAGCATGAGAATCAAGCTCAGTTCTTTAGATTTATGAATATTGAATCTAAGGTTACAATCTAACCAATTAGGCCATTTGGTTAAAAGCAAATCAATAGAAATTTCATATAACTATCTACGAGTCTCCTCCTGATTTTTTCACATTTTCCTAAGGCAAGGTTTGAGTAATTTCTAAACATAATAAATTATCAAATTCAATTAATACATAGGATTATTTGTGATTACCATGTGAAAAGCTACTTTAAACTGTCCTTGTGCCTTTTTTCTCCCACATGGTCTTCTACTTGAGACATGTTTGTTTGTTTTTTTCTAATCATCAGTTCGTGTTCATTTAATCACTTTTTAATGGGGCAATCAGTTTCACCAATATACATTCTTTCATATGTTTATGGTATTTCATAAAGTTTCTTGTAGTATTATATGGCTTTGTAAAGCTGCCTTGATATTATATTGAATAGATATTTTTAGTTTGTCTGCTAGTCCTGGTAACTATGGATCCACAATAATAAGCAATAATTGTTTTCTTTTCCTTTGATGTTTCTTTTTTGTTGCATATTTAAGGTTTTCTTAATGATAGCTGGTGGATAATCATTCTTTATGAGAATTTGCTCTATGTAGATCTTTTCTTTTTCCAAATCATGTTTTTGACAAATTTCTTTTGCTCTATTCCACAATGGCAGTATAGTTCCATGTTTTGTTTCTGTCATAATTGGATGCTTTCCTGTGAGTGTGGGTTTTCTGTAATGCATTATGATTTCTATTGATAATTTGATTAAAGGGAGTATAATATTGATGTGTCCAGAATATTTAAGAGTACTTTAACATGTGCCCATGCAACAAAAGATCATTAGAATAGAGAAGCTAGATTTTAGGTGGATATTGATTAGTATTTATAGTTGGGGTTTCAAATTCTTGCATGTCCGTGTCCCCATAGCAACCCTTGGTTTTGTTAGAATTATGTATCATATTAAAAGTATGATGCTGTTCTCCAGAATGTTAATAATCCCATTATTCTATCAATGAAAATCGCCATTCAATCTTTTTCTTACAATAGGCAATGCTTCATCACCCAAACATTCAAACAAATAATAGTTTGTAATAGGAAAAATAAGATTAAATTTTAAAAAAAAGATATAAAGCCTAAAAAACAAGATATTAATAAATATCAAAAGAGAAAATGTGATATTTTTTCATTTGTTAGATAAGAAAATAATGATCAAGATATGAAATAATGTAAAAGAAACAGACTGGAATTATTCAAGATAAAAAATGCAGATAATCGTATAAGTAAAGACAATATATTTAAAACATAAAATAAATGTTAATAATATAATGAAAAATTAAAGAGCAAAAAGAAAGTATGAATTATATATACAGAAGGCTTAATATTAAAATGAAACATAAAACAAATAAAGCTAAAAACCAGTAGTTAAAAATGAAATTTGAGAAAGGAGAATAAATTACAAAGAAAACATGAATTTAATATAGAGCTGGAAAAGTTTCCAGGGATGAAATAAATAGAAATGGTAAATTATTTGAAATTAAGCATGTGCGTTGAAAATATGAAAAAATGATAAAAATAATAAATCTTCATTTAGATTAACTAAAATAATTTTTTTTTTAAAAAAAAAAAATTGCAAAGACATGAAATCTGGGAATATTTGAAAAAGTCATGATTCCAACTGAATTACCAAAGAATCAATCTATAAAATGGCTTAGAGAAAACTAATATTGATGTTTTAAGATGACTAGTAAATTTCCTTTCAACGGCTATTTTATTAGAAAAAATGCCTAACTCAAAGAAATGTGAAATTTTAGAGTTATTAGTTTAATTGGTACTTAAGTATTAGACCTGCTATGTCTTTTCACATCTGCCCATAAATTTCTAACTTTGTGATCCACTCAAATAAACACTGTGATCTCATCAAATAACATGAACACTGGAACTTCTGACAAACTTAATTGACAAATTTGTACACAAAAATAATAACACATTATGATGTTAAATAAAAACAGGTAGTTGTTTTTATTTCATCAATGACAAGCCTGGCTTCAAAATTAAATAGTTTGTGAAAATCACTAATCATTTTTCCCTTTCCTTGTAAAGCCAAATGAAGTGTTTACAAATGTTCCATAATGTCTGTGAGGAACATTAAGTCAGAAAGTTTCATTTTCTAATTCTGGGTATTTTTTTCCATTTTTTTTTAAAAAATGTTATGATAGGATTTACAAGTTCCACAAAATGGCTTACTATAAGGAGAAATCACTGGACAATTCAGGTTTCCTCATTTAACTCTTCTAAAAAGTTATGAAATTGATGGTGTGTTTTGGCATTTGTTCTAATTACATTCACAATCTGCAAAACAATCTCCACACATTTTGCATTTTAAGTACTTCTATGAGAGTGCTTGTGATGAATTATGCAGTGAAGAGGTACAAAGTGTGAACTCTTAGGATTGTTGTTTAAAAGACTAATGACTCGTTGCAGGTTCCATCACTCGCAACACTTACAAGTTTATCATAATGCAATTCAAAGTTCATTACCTCATCAAGTACGCTTTTGACATCGATACTGCAAGTTGTTCCGGTAAGAGCTAGTAGGTCTAACATTTCTTCCTTCGTATTTATCTTCTGCAGATACATAGCTGATAAAAACGGTCAATTGTGGAACATCCTGAATGTCAGTAGATACTCATAGAGAGCTAAACTGAATGTTGTACAATTTTTCAAATCACAGATTAAACTATTTTCAATATTTTTATTAATTTCACTATTACAATGCTCAGTTATACAAAATGACATAGACCCTTATGCAATCAATTTATGCAATTTTGTATTATCTGGATCCAAAGTCTTAACCACTTCTTCCAAGTTTTTATTAATAAATTCTTCTCCATATGGATGTTTGGCATGAGCAATATTCCAATCTATTAAAAAACTAGTTGTGTTGGCTTTCATCTTCACGACTAAAGGACTCCTTGTTGTTTATGAAGACCTGAATGCTACGACTTAACTTTCTCTGCAATTTTGAATTTTGTGGATAGAGTTGAAATGTGAGGATGACTTACTTCTTTATGTCGACATAAATTGCTTACTAGTTTGTTTGCAATTGTAGCTTTATAAATAAGACATAACTTTCCATTATTGTCAATAAAAACAAATTTTTCTATCCATTCTTTCTGAAAGCTTTTATTTTCTTGTTCATATTTTTGTTTTTTTCTGAGACCATGTTAAATTTAATCCCAAAGTCTGACATTCCAACAAAATACATAAATAATGAATTAAAATAAAAATATCTAAATATTAATTCTAGTTTTAAAATATTTATAAAAAGTACAAATTGAGAATAAAAGCAATTTTGGACTATATTTATTTTTGGTTGATATTTTTCCTGATAATTCTGAAAATATTTTTATTATTATTATTATTCACCACCAAAAATAGAAACAACCAAAATTAAACAAACGCTTTTCAGTTTTATTTTTGTAAGTTTCTTTTACATAATCGTTTAATTAAAATATGAAACTCTAAGTGCACTAATTATAAACAATTAAAATAATTTTAACTTGTACACATCTTTAGAATGCTTGAATCGATGCCGCAGAAAACATTACACATCATAAACAATTTTAAATTGCTTAATAAAATAATCTACTTACCAGATTTTTTGAAAAAATATGAAATGGGATATTTAACTGATAGCAAAACCATCACTGAAATATACAATCACAAAATTGCGCAAATCATAAATACACACATGCGATCACTCTAAGTGCGCATGTAGTAATTTCTATAAGCTTCGGTAGATGTCATTAATGTAGTTTGCCAATATATTTAAAAATAGTATTTATATACATACATGATATATGTAATAAGTAATAAAAAATTTTGACAAAAATTTCTATCATATTACAGATTTTTGTGCAATTAAACAAAAACCTTAAATAATAAAAATAAAATCAATTTCAATGGGGGCTGCATTTGCCTACCGTTGGTATATGCAGTGATGGAATCATTAACATTTGAAGAGAGGCAAGTAAAAAAATAAAAATTATACAATTATATCATTGTTACCAAAATCACACTTTTCTTTATTTTTGCTGTAATATCCTATAAATGCAATTTATCCAAATCATTTCAAACACTTTTTAGCAAAACTCTTTATTTGTATATATATACATATACCTAAGTTTCGACTGACCTGCAGTCTTCTTCAGAGTTTATTTTGATCCTTTAAAAAAAATAAACTGTCTCTGAAGAAGACTGCAGGTCAGTCAAAACGTAGGTATATGTATATGTATGAATAGCTTTTCTAAAAAGTGTTTGAAGTGATTTGGATAAATTGCATTTATATCATTGTTCTTACAAGGAAAAAATATAAAGAATATACTTATTACTATATAAATGTAAAAATTTGTTTGTTATTATTCGACAAATATTGCTTCAATCTTGATGAATCTTGCATGATTTTCTTTGTTTTTGTGAATTAGGTGTGGATTTTTGTTACTTATTTCAAAAAACTTTGGTAATTTGAGAGATAAAAATGTCAAAATTGTAACCATTTTTGAATGATTAAAAGATTACCGACATTGCAAAATTTTTTTAATAGGTATGAAATATGTTATGACCTGCATATAGAAATACATACTACAGAAATAGAGAGTATAGTTTTTGGTAAAGCAAAATAAAATTTGATTTCGTTAATATATTTTAAAATAATTAAATTCATTTGTATCACATATTTAATTCCTCACTTGCAAATGGAGTAATAGTAAAATACCACGATGTTAAAACTATGTAGCCATTTTTAAAATTAGTTTATCATGTGAGAAATATAATTCATAGTAGAACTATCGTAAAAAGTTATATCTTTTGCAATACTACTGTTGTAATTATAAATTTATTAAACGCACAATGATTATGTAAATAAGCATTTATTTTTATAGCGTTTGTATATAATTGTAATTACATTCATGTCGGCCTTTCAAACCAATTGTGCAAACGCTTTGCGAGTGTTAAATAATAAATGAATACCCTCTGACCAATACAAGATATAGAATTTATGCAGGAATAAAAAGTATCCCTCTTATTCCTACGACTCAAATATTTATATATGAGCAAATCTGAAGTACTGGAACAGAAGGCGTGACGATAGAATGATTAAGTTTCAGTTGGAATGATGTTTAGTAAATTCTAGAAAATTTCATCAGCGTCATTCATTCAGACATTGTATATAGTAATTTAAAGTGACCGTTCTATCGTCACGCCTTCTGTTCCAGTACTTCAGATTTGCTCATATATAAATATTTGAGTCGTAGGAATGAGGGATTCTTTTTATTCCTGCATAAATTCTATATCTTGTATTGGTCAGAGGGTATTCATTTATTATTTAACACTCGCAAAGCATTTGCACAATTGGCTTGAAAGGCCGATATGAATGTAATTATAATGATTATGTAAGTAATATTTACTGAGGCTATAACCTCGAGAATATGCATGTAAAATGCGATAGTAGGGACCTCTACAGGTGTTTAACCACAAGCTAGTTAAACACCTGTAGAGGTCCCTACTATCGCATTTTACACGCATATTCTCGAGGTTATAGCCTCAATACTACTGTTGATAACTCTGGTATTATTATTTCATGTAAATAATAAACCGTGGGAGCAGATACATATTGCATTATATTTCTTTTATTCTAAAGCCATGAGTACAGTTAGTGGTGGTCATGTGATGTTTATTGACTTAAATATAAACATAATATACTTTCCTCTCAAGGCAAAGGCAACCATAGAAAGTGATATCATTGCATATAAATGATTAATTTCCATGCAGGATTTTCCATAATTTATTACAAATTATAATATAAAAACTAAATTCAATACTACAACTATTTATTTATTAAATACAATGTAGAATTTTACAAACAACTTTAAAAAATAATAATTATTGTTATAAGTTAACAATATATCAATGCAAATCTCTACACATAATTGAACACTTTTTTATTTTTTCAAGTATATACCCTTGCCCTTTAGGAGGAAGGGGGTTGCTTTATACAAAATCGTAATGATAATAATCAGGTTATAATTTTAAAAATATTTAAAAAATGAGAATACATGCTTACATATTTACATGAATAAAGCTATGATATATTGAGAATAAAAACTCAAAAACTAAAGAGAAAAATAATTTATTAAATTATCTGAAAACATCAGTTCACTGTTAAATCATTAGTTTACCTATAACTATATCAAATTTTAGCATACCTGTTATTTATATTTGACAAAGAATGTATTATATTCATATCATATAAATTATATCCAAATTTTTCTTTCACACATATTTTTTTTTTAAAAAAATGCTATCAAAATAATTGTTATATATACAGAGTGTGCATGTTTACATATATATACACACATTTTTATACATTTACAGAAATGGTTACACTACTTGTAATTACGAAAAGTTATATCCATTGTACAATAATTAAATTCCTAGGTATGGGTTTATGCATATATACTTTTGACTACTATTTATATTCGAACTCTATATATACATTTATGGTATTATATTATTGTGTAAAAAGTGTAACAAGATTATAAGTTTATTTCATTTTGATAATACTCTTTAGCAAAAATTTTGATAGAATGTCTAGGTAATCTATAGAATAACTAGCACTTGGGGGGGAGTATAGAAGCCAATGAAAAAAATGCAAGGATTTGTTATATTAAAAAGTATGAACAAACGATTTACAATAGAACATATAACAAAAATGAGAAAGTTTTATTATCTTGAAGAAATAACAAAGCAATTAAAATGGTGTAAAAAAGGGCAAACAATTGTGACAAGCCATGACAATATTAAATTAAAATGATGGTGAAATGAATAAATGTTAACCAACAAACAAGTAACAATCTACCATGATTGGACACATTATCTTTTCTGTTGGAGTTTATTTTATGTCTTAGGGCTAAAATAAATTCCAAAATCTGCAAAAAAATAATAATCCAAAAATGGTTTTATTTTTCCACTTTGTCTTGAAGTTTTAGGTAATCTAGAATACTATGCATTCTATACAATATCTTAAGTTTCACATAATGCCAGTAACACGTTTTTAATAGAACATATGCGAAAAAAACATACAAAAATATATAAAAATTAAACAATTACATCTATCAAATTTAACAAAAATATACAAAAGTAAAAGGTAAGTTATTTAGAAGAAAAAAAATCATAATTTATTGTCTTTGAGTTCCAAGTCAAAAAAATAAGTACAGTATAAATGCATTAAAAATAGCATTATCTCTACTCCAGTACACACACTATGTATAAAATATCAGAAGTATAAATTCTAATTTATAATACATTTCCAGTTTTAGAACAACATTTAAAAAGATTTTCATAGATTTTTTTTTAAAAAAAAACAGATTAATTACAGATATACTATTTGTTCTATTATTAATAAAATTGCCACACATCTCTAAAGATATTAATTTAAAACTCTTATTAGATATAATAAACATCTCCACACTTCTCCATTCTTTTCAAATTCATATAAATAAAGATACAATAAAAGACAAATGGCCCCCAAGATGCATTTCGTGCTGATCCAGCACTCATCAGTTGGTCCAGGTCACAATCTCTCATATACAACTTTATTATATGCAAAGTATTTATCTAGAGTAAATTGTTACATTTTCATTTACCATTGTCAAACTCCCTCCACTCACAACTTTGACGCCATCCATTTCAGATAAATACACTAATGATTATTATTTATCATTTTCGAAACTAGAGATTATCTCTTGCGCAGATATAAACTTTAAATCTCAGTTAAAGATTAATATATCTGATTTTTTAAATTTACACACACGGAGTTATTCACTTTTCTGTTCCGTATGTAATATCTTTATAGATATAATAAACACCACCACCCTTCCCCATTCTTTTCAAATTCATATAAATAAAGATACAATAAAAGAAAAATGAATGGGGAAGTGCGGAGGTGTTTATTATATCTATAAAGATATTACATACGGGAGGGACAGAGAAAAGTGAATAATTCCGTGTGTGTAAATTTAAAAAATCAGATATATTAATCTTTAACTGAGATTTAAAGTTTATATCTGTGCTAGAGATAATCTCTAGTTTCGAAAATGATTAGTAATAATCATTAGTGTATTTATCTGAAATGGATGGCGTCAAAGTTGTGAGTGGTGGGAGTTTGATAATGGTAAATGAAAATGTAACAAAACTCTTATTGTTGAAGTAAAATTTAAATGATTTGAAATCTTTTTGTCATGGTTTACAAAATATTCAACTTTCATTAATTTTTGGCATATTCAGACTCTAAATTATTTGAGTACTTCCATATTTTTGTAAAAGAAGGAACTTATATGTGCAAATGGCATATAACAATAATCTTTATAATACTGATGGGTTTTTTTTTTTTTTAATGTGTCAAAGCGTTTGCCAGGAAGCAATACTGATGTTGTTTTCCTATAAATATCTAAAATTGTAAGCTATTATTAAAGAATGTGAAAATATTTTGTCTCGAAAAAAGAGTAAAAGGTTTTGAACAAAAGTTATTTGATTCCAAATAATTTTTTGCAAACTTTAGATAACTTGTTACCTTAAGATAAAAATCAATAATTATTTAATTTGTGTGAGATGATTTTTACACTATTCTGACAATCAAGAATAGATGCAACCTAAATAATGTTTACAAAACGTTAACTATATAACTTTTGTACATTGTTTTCTTTTATATAAATGCAGATAATGTCCGCTCACAATTATCATGAAGTTCAGGCAGAAAAGAAAAATACAAAGAAAATGCTTAGCCAGTGTAGAGCTGACTTATAACAATATATTTTGGAATGCAATTATTACTAATTTTCTTCTTTTCTGAGCAAATGTAATAACTGGTAATTTATAAGACACGATATTAGAATAAAAGTTTTATGATAGTCAATGTATTTATAAATGTGGACTCATTGTAATTATTTATTAGTATATGGATCACATGATAAACACAAAATAATGTGTTTATGTGATATAATCAAAACAAAGTGCTTGCATTACAGATGTGTTATAATATAGCTTGTTACAGCTATAATATAAGGCTTTGTTATAGATTGCATCTATTACAAACATATACTGCTGTCATTAATTAATAATTTACCATTTTTCTTTAGTTCAAAACACAACAGTTAGATTTATGACTAGCTGACAGAATGTAAGGTATATCCGTACCTGTATAAAAACTTGACATTCAATCCCATAAATAATTGAATTACTCAAGTACATAAATAATAAACTAATAACTATATCAATTTTTGTTGAAATTAAAAAGTCTGTATAACATTAAAGATGGAAAAATTTTCTTAATCACATATTTTGGAAGCTGTATTTAAAGAACTTTACTGTCTGGAACTAACTAGTGATTGACATATTGACCATTAAAAATTTAAAACAGATAATCTTAGTTGTTTCATGAATGACAATTAAACGCTGGTTATATTTGTCAGTGAAAGTTATTTTTGAA
Organism: Epiperipatus broadwayi; assembly: GCA_028023455.1. Classification (NCBI taxonomy): domain Eukaryota; kingdom Metazoa; phylum Onychophora; class Udeonychophora; order Euonychophora; family Peripatidae; genus Epiperipatus; species Epiperipatus broadwayi. Next base: position 764,302 of record JAQFVV010012527.1, read on the forward strand.
TAGTTGTAGAAGATTACAGAAATAATATATTTTATATATAGTTAATTTCCGAGCTTTTCTAGATTAGCGATTTTGTTATAATTAAAATAAGACTAAAGTAATGTTCAATGAAATATTAGAGATTGAAAGCAAAGTAATCGAGTGTGAGTAAATAGGTAACATTGACATCATCGAAAGAATTACAATACTGAAATGGAACTGGGTTGGGCATATTTCAAGAAAAGATGATAATATACTGATAGCTGAAGTTTTAAACTGGATCCCAAGAGATTAAAAAGACCTGGAAAGTGACCACTTGAGAGATGGATGGATGAAATAAGGAAGTTTGCTTGTATATGTGGAGAAAAAAGGTTAGTTCTGAGAGAACTTGGATTAAACTTTGAGAGATCTTCATCTTGCAGTTGGACTGATAATAATTAAAAATATTGAATAATTCAAATGTCCATTTCGTACTCTCCCTTTATCATAAATTCCCATATCTTTAAAGCATTTGTATGTTGGTGGTAATGCATACACGTATTCTGAATATTTATTTTTATGCGATAAAAATTAAATGCATTTAATTTAAATAAATTGGTACTTATGATACAAGCTGATTTAGATATAAGCTTGTTTTACACCTATCCAATTATCCCTGTACTTTAAAAAAAGTTCTTACTAGTTAAGTTATGTACATGATAGTCATATCAGTTAGACTTGTTAATTCACAAGTATTTAAATATATTTTTTGCTTTTCGTTTTAAATACATAATTTTATATATTAACTGGTTGCTATTTACTGAAATGTGAATATTTGTAATTAAATAATAATAAAAAAATATTTAAATATCTCAAAAATTTTTTAAACACATAATCTTGTAATTTTATCTAAATACCAAATATTGTCTAATCACATTCAAATAGTTTAATGACATTCTATAGGTATAGTAGAATTTTGGGAAAAACTTTTTAAAACTATATAATATTTTCTGTGATTATCACATTCTTTCCAATTCATTTTGAATATATGCCCCATACAATGAACATTTTTTTTCAGCAGGTTGCCCAACGGCTAAACCATTACTAAGAAAATTTAAAACTGTGCAATATCTCATTTTGAAATTCTGCAGCACAGTGTCGAAGACTTACGTAATCACAAAGACCATTTCATGAATAATGCTAAACATTGTTTATGACAAGTTTTTTGACATTATAGAAGTCTTCGAAGCCATGCTGCAGAATTACAAAATGAGATGTGCAGTTTTTAAATTTGCTTAATAATTTAGCCATTGGGCAACATATTCAATGATTAACATTTCCAAAATGGATTTCTATTTTTTTTTTTTTTTTCACATTTCACCACAGCAATAATTTTAATAAGTTTTGAAGTAAATAATTTTCATACATACAAACAAGTTATGATAAAGATGACATTGGACAATCAAAACTTAACGCAATTAGTCATATTTTCTAAAAGATAACAAACATAACTTTTTATAGGTATTTACATACATAAAACACATATTAAACTGTACTTCCTTTTTTTGGTTAAGAAAGAAAAAGAGGGAAACATAATAAACAATTTTAAATTTCCAAATTAATTTTAAATGTACGCCAAAGGGGGAGGGGGCAATATATATATATTTAGCGTAATTACAGTATATTGAATTAAAAATAGTGTGTTCATAAGTAACCTTTGCTTTCAATTACATACAATTCTATTAACGAATAAAAATAAATAAATACATATAATAATTTAGTATACATTTGTGCAACTGATATTTTGGGTTAATAATAAATATTTCTGTAGAGTAATTTTCATTACACCACTCTGATTTCTATCTGCATTTAATACCTTGGGGGAAGGGGGAAGTGGATAAAGTCCATAACCTTGTATGGGAGTGGTATAATAAAAATTGCACTACAGAAATATTTATCATTAAGTGGATAATCTCTAGTCTAACGAATATCTAATAAAAATTATTGATATTCTGAATATATGTTACTGTGTTCAATGAAATAACTTTGATAATGTGATTAATAATGAAAATATTTAATATTTGTATAATTTAGATGCAAACATTTTTTGTGTTTCTGTCTATTCAAAAAACATTATTAAAAATTTTGATTAATGTCAAACACACAACAAATTTTTATAAATTTGTATGCACATATGCATATAAAAACTATAAATACCCACTATAAATATACTATACGTAAATTCCAAATAATTTTAATGGTAAAAATAATAAAATATATATCTTAATTAATCAATAGCACTTTCGATTACGTAGTAATCCTTATCAATGTAAAAAAAAAGATTCTTCAACCATAAAAAATCTTGTAATTTTAAGTTTACTTTTAATGTAAATGATACAAAAATATTAATGGAAGAAAGAAAAGATAAAAAGAGAAAAATTAAGGAAGCAATATTGATATATAGATTCAAAGATAATATAATAGACAGGCAGCAAATATAGACATACACAGCTCATGGAAAATCACTTTATATTAAATTTTATTACTTTACTAGGTTATGAAAAGCGCTACTGATTAAAAGATAAATTTTATTATTTTTACCATCAAAATTATTTGAAACTTACATTTGCGTATAATTATTTCATCATCCACGTTTACACTTGTTTATTATAAATATTAACATTATACCAGTTAACATTGATATTAATTTGAAATATTTATTCACATATAATTATAAAAATGTCCACTTTAACACAATATAATCAATATGCTCACCTATAAAAAATATTTCTATTAATGTAGAATTTATAAAATATTTTTTCTTTATTTTTTTTTTCAACTTAAGTGATTATTAGTGATGTTTATTAATAAAAATTAATAATTTTCCCAATATTTCAGCATCAAAATTCTTTTTCTCTTAACACAGTTACGACACCTAGTGTAAGCTTTGGTAATCAATCAATGCCAGATAATTGTGTTTAATAAATTTCTATCTAGTGTTATCTTATTTACTCTGCTCAGACTAGTTTCTAGTTTATAGCTTTCATCTAATCTGAAAAATCCAGATATATTGCTCACAAATCCTCACTGATGAAAGCCATAAGATAGAAATTTGTCTGGGGATATTGAGTAGGACAACATTGAATGGGATTTATTAAGCACTACTATATGACATCTGATAATTATTAAAGATTACATTAGATGGTATAACGATGATAAAAGAAAACGAATGTTGCTATGAACAACATTGTGTAAGCTAGGGTTATGTGATATCTTATTATTTTCCAATATTTATAAGAGAAATTGATTCCCATTTTTTATTCACATCTTATACACTTGTGTGTGCTAAAACCTATAATAAATCGCTATAAAACTAAAATAAACCAACTATTGTGGCTCTAGTCACTTTAACAGAGCCTACATTAGCTCCCCTTTGCATCATCATAAACTTAGAAAGTACTGGCATTATGTGAACACTCATTTCCACATGTCCAATTTGATTTCAAATTATTTTGTACAATATGACCCTGATTTGCATTTCAATATCATTTTAAATATACTTTTCATTTCCAATATATATATATAGGTATTCTTATATAATAATAAAAAAAAATTTTCATTTCTTGATTGCGAAAACAATAACATTTATATATATATATTTTAAAATAAAGATTTAGTTCTTAATTTTTGCAATTGAGAATAGCTGACACATTTAATACTATTTTTTAATTGCTTATAGTTCCAAAATTATTACGATTCCGAATCACTACTTGAGCTTCCTGAACTTGAATTAGAATCTGATTCGGAATCACTTCCTGACGATGAACTGGATGATGATGAGCCACCTGAAGATGAGGAACTTGAAGATGATGCAGATGAACTGCCAGATGAGGAAGAGGAGGAAGAATTAGAACTTGAAGATACAGATTCCTGTTTTGGAACGGCTAAGGTTTTTGGTGTATTCTTTAAGTGTTCTCTTAATTCATCACTAAATTATAAAACAAATTATATATAAATATTAAATAATAAAATCAATACACACACATCTACAAAACATATAAATTCATAGGTACTAATAAATAAGATTATATATAGGCACATATATAAACATACCAAAATACATCTATGCATATATCTATTTATTTAAGGCCATTTAAAATTGTCGTTATCAAATATCTTAACTGGGTAACATTCTGCTGACAAAATCTTGGAGCAATTTCAGTTTTTGCCGAAAAGCAAGTCTTGTACATAAGAACTCCTAAAACTTCCTCTTTTTTTTTTTTTTTTGTTTTCAAATGCTAATTGCTAACATTTTACTTAAAATTACTTCCAATTCTCTTCCTCTCATTCTCCACAACACTTTTCTAAATCGAATCAAGTTTTCAATTCCTTTAATAATTCATTTTTTAAAACTTAATTCCTTCAATACTATTTTTACATTTCTAAGTATGATTTCCAAATAATTTCTTCTCTTGATATCAATATCAGTATAACCTCCTCTCGTTTTCAAAATACCCAAGTCTCTCTTCCACATGTAGCATCATTTCATATAAAATATTTCATAGATCCCTTCCTTACATTTAAATTCAAATACCACACACACATACACACAAAAAAAATATGAAACTCATTAAAACTATTTAGACATTACAATTCAAATTTCTTTAATACTCCATTTATCTCTCAGATAATAACTTTCCTTAATCTTTAGAATTCCTAACTCATTCTATAATCTATCCAACTATTAACTTTTTACTCTCCAAGTTGCATTTATTCTCTTTAAAAATATTCACTCTGTTAAGTTTATTTTTACCCTAAATTATAATCAGTTAATTTAATGCAATAATTTTCCTCCTGTCAATATAACATTATTTTTATCAAGACAAAATTTAATTAATCTAATAATTATATTTCTTTTCAATGTATGTACATTTCCTTCTTAGAATATCCAATAAAATTACTCAGTTCACCTTCTCTCTTTTCAAGTTCTTTACAACAAACATTAACCTCACTTTTCCATTCTTCTCACTATTCACAGTATTTAGTCTTTCCCGTTCTCAATACAAATGATTATTTAAATAGGACATGTCTATCTATTAAAAATACTTCGTCAAGATTGTCAACAAAACCTAACTCGAAATTGAAATTAAACTATTTTTTTCCAAGATCCTTAGATTTTGCTGCATTAAGCTTTTTGTTGAAAACAATCTTTTTTACTATTTTGAAAATTTTAGAATGAAGGATGAATATAAAAATTTCATATAATATATGCTGGGATTCAAATCATATGGCTTTTCTGAACTTATTATATCTCTCTATACATATTTAAATATATTCATAGATATTTCTATGTGTATAATATTTTTTATATTTTTTTACAAATATATTAATACTATTTTATAAATTTAATATAATGGCAATAATTTCCTTAACAATACTAATAAAATTTTATTAAAAAAAAAAACAAATATCGATGATCAACAATAAATTATCAATTGACAAACTTTATTCATAGTTCAGGGGTGAGGTAAAAAGACATCTTGGTTTTCAGTTTTGGATATGTAAGATTTGTTTTCAATATTTCAATTGTTATAATGGTTTTGCATAAAAAATTACGGAAAAAAACTAGGAAACGAAGAAAGATGTTAGTAATTTAACCATTTGTACAAACTATAATTAATATATGTTAAAATAGTTTTATAAAAAAATCGTTTTTGTTTACAGGAAATTGTGAAGATAAGATCACCATCAGTGTCGTATCAAATTGATTCAATTACATTATTTTTTTTGTCTGCAAAAGTAATATCTGATGAAAGGTAAATATAAACAGAAAATATTAATGAATACCTAAATTAAATAAAAGTGTTGTCCTGCATAATTGAGAGCAGTGGTAACAAACTGCAATAATGTGACGCAATGCACTTCTCCTTTAGCAAGAGTCAGGAATCTCTCAGCCACTATGGTCAGAAAAACCTGTTTAGCCACCTTACCTTCCAATTCACCAACCTAAGTTTTTCCCCTATTCTTCTCTATTCTGTTTCATCCCATTTACACATTATCTTTGTCCACTCTATAGCCTTTATATCTAAATCTCCCTTGTCTTTTTCCAAATTCAGCATAAAAACCAAGAATCCATTTTCTGTATAATCACTTTGTTCATATTTATTCTCCGACAACTTCATTATTTATATCCTTTCTGCTTGTAAGCATTTACATTCAAGTAACAGATGCCTAATATTTTCCGTGCCTTTCTTACATAACTTGCAGACTAAATCACCCACATTCCTTCATTTAGGTGTATATTCCCTTGTTGTTAAAGATCCTGATCGAGCCTTAAACAGTAAAGTACTTTTCTTGATATTATTGTCAATTAACTCACGCCCAATATTCTGTTCACTTCTATATATCTTTAGACTCCTTATGCTCTTTATACTAGTTCTCCATCTCTCCTATTCTATCTTTCATTAATGCATCTATTCTTCTATCCCATTTCTTGCCACTATAACACTCAACAATTCTAACACAATTACTCCACCTTTTGTATAAGTATACTGACATAAAGTTTTTATCCAAATCTTCTGTATACCATATACTAGCTTTCTCACTCATCTTGTTACCTGTCCTTTACCTGTAACCCAATTAATTACTATTTGGCTATTTCTCTTATTATCCATAAATTGCAATCCACCAAATATTTTCATTTTGCTTTTGGCACTCTCATATAAAAACTTGACCATCCTGTTTATCCTTGAACTGTCTCATTTTTCCACCCACATATCTGCATCTAATGCACGTCTTCCTACTTCTCTTTGTACTTTTTCTAAGTAATCTAGCACCCCTTTATTAACACACAATGCATTGTTTCCATAAGTTAACTCTGCTCAAGAGCTGTAGACTGGGGCTCCACCTCTGGTATTTTCTGCACTCAAACTCCTCAGCAATAAATCACTCAGTTAATATTATAAAAGGATAAACTAAATATATCATTATTAAAAACTAATTTTAAAAAGTGGATGACTACCCTGTGCCAAATATGAAAAGAAAAATTTGTTAAAATTTTATTACTTACTTTTATCGCTACTTTTATTATTATTACTGAGGCAATAAACATGAAGAAATAGAACGATAAATAACAGATATCATCCACTTAATCTATTAATTTAGTCATAAAATTTAAAAAAATAAATTAAAATATTAACAAGATGCATAATCTTCTAGATGATTCAAGTATGAGTATTTTTTTTTTTTTTATGAAATATTTTACATTAAAATTTTATACTTAATTAAGTCACTGCAATATGTACAACAATTAAATATTAAGTCTGCAATTTCATTACAAAACAATAAATCCTACTACGAAACTCTAATATGTATTTTGTAATCTTGGTGCGTTGTGTTAAATTTTTATGTATTAATTTTTGTTAACATACAATTAATTAAAATTAAAGTTTACAAATATTAATTTACACAATTTAAATCATGTCGCCATCTCATACAGAAATATAACATTAATTAATAGATTTCAGCCATTAAGAAAATTTGATTAACAAAAATCTTCATGCACTTCTATCTCGACCCTTTCTAACTTAGCTCCTTTATTGTTACGATACATACTTATACTAAGAGTCATTAATATATATATTTTCTAATATCTACAAGTGTAAACATTCAAGAAATACAATGACTAAAAGAAAAAAGGATTTATTGTAAACAAGTGTTTGCTAAAAATATGATACATAAAAGATTTGGAATTAACTTTGTCTTGGTCTAATTGAGAAGACCTGGCTAAATTAAAATAATATTAGAAAACACATATGATTTATTCTTAATAGCAGTAAAATATAACATCAGAACTTTATCAAGAAAGCAAAAAGTGGTTAATGCATTAAAAATTCTCATCATAGCTGATGTACTTTGATCAGTTAAAGTTTGAAAAGCCTAAATTCAACCAAGATCCTATAAACAACCATAAAACATATCTATAATGATGTATCTACGATATATACATCTTCTGGATTTATAATATGCTGATAATTGTGTCAGTTTTGTCAATGCAAAACACGATATACAGAAAATAGTTTTAACTTTTAATATTTTGAATGTGCAATCTATAAAGACTTTGATTTAGAAATTTATGTTTTAAAAAAACTTATATCCTTTGTCATACAATGCTAAAAAGAAAAATCTTCAGAACCATTTAGGCTTGGAACATTACTAATTCGAGAATGTGAATCAATGTAAATAACTCGGTAGTTTTTTAAATAAAGACGGATTTAGATACTGAAGTGCAGAATGGGTTTCAACATGCTGCTACTGTTTTAAAAAAATTAAAATATTAGCAAAATACTTCATCAGTGGTCTAACTATTATGACTGTATGGAAATAAAATTTGGACTCTATCGATATAGCATATAGATTTTAGAAAAATTTCATTTAAGTATGCTCAATGACAATGGCAAAACCATAAAACTGATCAATATGTTTTTCAGCTTTGTGGATGTGATATATATGATTTCCTATTACAAAATCATATATTTGTAGATTGGATATATAAAATAAATAAACAATATCACTTTCTTAAAATAAGTATTTTATGACAAACTTGACTATAGTTTCCATAGAATCTGTAGATCCTTTTGACATTATAAGGATTGATTCAAAGAACAGCTTAATTTTGATCGTTTTAATTAAAAAGATATGGTTGAATACTGAATACAGTGGAAAGTTACAATTAGGGAAGGTACTGAAACCTTTCAGAACGAAAAGGTTGCTGCAGAAATAGTTAAAAAGCAGCATCAAATGATAGAAATAAAGAACGAACAGTTCTATATGTGGATATATCTGTGATCCGTACACAGAATTATGCAGTCATCGTATAACTTATTATTTTCATAACAGGCCACCTAGAGGGTGATGTATCCTACAATTATGTAATGAAATTCTACACCCATTGACTTGCGACAGTATTCCTCAAGTGAGTGCAATCTCAACTCTCGCTACGGTCTGATTTGATGGCGGCCGTATTTGAAGGATGCGAAACTATCAAAAAATTCATTGTGGAAAAATTTTGAGTCAGCGTAGTGGATTTAGTATTACATATTAAGAATTGTCAGGCCGTCACACATGCTTCCCGATGATTTTGAACTGCACACAACCTGAAAAGGTTACAGTTTTCAGCAGAGTTCTGCCGAGTTCATGTGCAAATGCATGTTTACGCGTGAATCCATGTGAGAACAGTAAAATGTCGGCGTGGCAAGTGTTCAAAATTGGTTGAAGGGGAGTGAATTTCTGGCCACAGAAGTTGACACTGTTGTGTTTTTCCAAAAAGAGAACAAATATCCTGCCAGATATGAAGCTATGCGTTTACGGGAGGAGCATGGTTTTAGTCAACTACAGGATCTGGAGAATTCTGTTGCCACTTCTGCAAGCGTACCTGGGGTCTGCGTAAGGAAAGCTGGTTGGACGGCTCCAAAATTCTATTACTTACAGCTATTGGAGTCAAACAAATCGTAACTCCCTGCCCCCCTAAAAAAATGTTTTTTTTTTTTTAAAAACAAATTGTTTAATTAATGCTTTTTGAAAAAGGCAAAAAATAAAGAAAGAACTTTTCGCTATCATATAGAGGTTTCGGTAGCATAAATATTTTAAAAAAAAAAAACGCCTCATAATAAGAAAATAAAAGACGATAATTAAAAATCAAACCAACCACCCTCCACCCTGTAAAAACCAACTGTTGGTTTATTAAAAATAAATTGATTAATAAGGCTTTCAAACAAAGTCGATAAGGAAAAAAGGCACATTTAAAATTAATATGCGAAGTTTCCAGTGCATTGGCAAAAGATACTAAAAGACGAGAATTAAAATTTAAACCAACCCCCCTCCACCCACTAAAAACTAACTTGGTTTATTAATTAAAACTGAATTGTTTAAGGCTTTAAAAAAGAAGCTCAAAATCCAAAAAAAGGGAGATAATTTAACAGCAAACCAACCCCCTCTACCATCTAAAATCAGTGGTGTTTGTTTATTAAAAAGGAAAAAAAAACCCTACAAGTTTTATGTATAGAAAGAGATAAAAAAAATTTTTTTTACCATAGTATTACATAAAGAAACCGATAATTCAACATCAAAAAAAAAAAAAAAAAGCTCAAAATCAAAAAAAAGTCGATAATTTAAAAGCAAAGTGTTTGTTTATTAAAAATGCAAGAAAAAAACAACAAAAAAACATGAGTTTTATGTATAGAAAGTAAAAAAAAAAAATTTTTGTACTGTAGTATTCTGTAAGAAAACCGACGGCCTGTGAATCGATATATTGATGTGCATTGGGCGAAAAAAAGCGTCATCAAACGGTAGGATTCAATATTCATACTATTACCAAAATTAAATTCCGTATATATGTATATTATGATAAGTTATTCTGAAAATTCCAACGAAGAATAAACTTAAATGCTTTAATGACTACAATTAATTATTCAAACTACAAGTATCTACACAACAAATGTTTATTAATACAATTCAGTAATGCTCTTTCAAAACTATTAGGTATTACTTTAAACTACAATATGAAAATAGAAGAAAATCACTGATTCTACCTTAAGCAAAAATGCATTATATTAGAAACATATATGTGTATGTTTCATAAATTTCACGTGACACATTGTATGTCAATTACTCTGTACTGACTAAATTGGGCCAAAAATAAAATGACAATTTTAGTCAGACCTCTTAGGAAACTTAAAAAAAAAAAAAATTATAAAGCTTATACACTTAGAAGATCTTAACAGTTATTTATCCAATCATAAAACAACTTTAGCATCAGATAAAATACTGTTTTGTTTGCCTTTTAATTTTGCTTCTTTTTTTGTTATCAAAAAAAAAAAAAATTATAAGAAATAAAATCCAGTGGTGTGTGTTCCATAATTATAACTTATACTATACTCCTTTGACAGGAGATGAAATCGTTTCCATATAAGAAGTAATTAAGTGAATTCAAAAAAGCTATGTTAAAAAGTTTTTTTTTTTTTCTGATTCTAAATGATTTTAGTGGCTAAAAAAAAATTAAATATTTTAAAAATTGCACTTTGATTACATAAAAAAATTGTCTTAATTTTACTGACATCTTTTTGAAAATTGAAATAAACCTGAAAGAGATTTTATGCTTCTGTTAAATATTTCAGAAATCATTTTCTAAATAACAATTAAGAATAATGTACAAAATAGTAAATATTATATTTGAAATGATAAATATTATTATTAAGAGTAGGAGTTAGAACACTAAATTTTAAAAAAAAACTTAAAAATAGAAAATGAATCGTACTATATTACACTTCCTTAAAATATAAAAGTTAGTCAAACTCTGGTAAGTATATAATTACAAATATAAAAAAAATATCGTAGATAATTATGAACCAATATGAGCAAGGATGTGAACGGGTCTCATGATGTAGTAATTAACACATATGCCTGCCATGGCTACAATTTTAGGTTCAAATTCAGAGGGGGGGGGGTGTGAACCTCAGTTTTTTCAGGTACAAACAACCTTAAATTTTTTGTTGGATATTTTGTCCATAGATGATCTAGCTATTCATCCAAAAGTGATAAGAAATGGGTATCTACCTATTTCTAAATCATCATCATCTTCTAGTAGACTCAATAAAAAAGGCTTTCTCATTCAAAAAAAGATTATTGGAGAGATTTTTACCTGCAATAGGTTATTCAAACATTATTTGTGTGCCTTATATCACACATATATACATGGGTATGCATGTTATATAAATCAACAGCTTGATAACAGTATCTAGTCTTAGACTGATTTAATAATTTGCAGTTTAAAATATTTAAAAAATGTAATTTATAAGTCTTTCATACATAAATTTTACCTGTCTGATAAAGTCATTTTCTTATCTTACAAATTCATTTACATTGTTGCCATTCTAATGCTAGCTTTCAAACTATATTCTAACATGAATATGATAATTAAAATTTCATTTGAAATGACTCCAAAGTGCAAAGTTAAAAATAATAGTAAATCTTCCAAACTTACTACCTGCTCCCGAAACTATCAAATATATATCTATAATATATAAAAAAATATCTAATGATGACTGAAAAAACTTAAGAATTGGAGGATAAGAACAAAAAGAATGTTCTAGTAGATAGTAATGTATTGTGACAGAAAACATTAGCTTTAGCAACAAAATTCACTAAAAAGAATAACATTAAGCCATTTATTACAAATAAAAAAAGCAATGTACAGATATGGAAAAAATAAGAATTTAACAACAAAGCAATCCACAACTTCTTTTAAATCTTGATAAAATTATTACCATCAATAACTTTGCCCTTTGGGACTATATTGAATAAAAAAATTTATTTCATAGAGCAAATATCGTTGTAACGATCACAAAAATATCACAAAAAACTGGCAGCTGCTATTAGCATTGTTATCCGAGAGGTCAGCGCAGCCGACTTGCAAGCAAGTAGTTGGTTGCAGACGGTTGTTGCAGGTTCGCCTCCCAGCAGATGCTAGGACATATGGTGAAATAAAAAAAATGGCTACTGAAACCAGTATAAACAAACTTACAAAATTAATATTGCATGCAAATTATATTTTTCCATTTCTTCATCATCATCAACTTTCATCTCAAGAAGACAGAAGAAAGTTTTAATTATTTATTTTTGAAAAAGTGTTTGAATACTATAAAAACATATTTCTCTTTATATCCATTACTATATCTGCATTATTATTATTTTTTTTTTGTTAGTGTGTATGATTTTTAGTATAAAATGTATCATAAGTATATGTATGTACGTTAAAACATTTATACTATAAATTAAAGACTTATATAATACACTGAAATTTTCATAAAAAAAGCTTGGAACTAAGTGATAGAGATATGTAAATGTACATTAAATATGAATGTACACAAATACACATTAAATATGCCGGGCTAAAGTTTTTTTGATAATTTAGCAACTTTTAAATGTAAATATATACAAGAATATGGCAAATATTTTTCACTTACGTTAAGCCCCCCAAACCAATGGAAGTAAAAAAGTTAATAGCAAATCGTGTGTTGCGAGCATTATCTCTGGGAAACAAGCCTTCAAATGCTTCTTGTAATGTCCTGTAAAAAAAAAAAAGCATTATAAATGGAATTCTACATTTATAAATATCTATTATATTTAAATAAAATTTAAAATATATTAACTAAATAAAAAAGATTCCTTATTTCTTGATATGTCAGATAACAATTTGACATAACTTCACAAATTCCATTTTGTATAAAAAATGCTTAATTTCAATTACGCAGCACATATTAATTACAGCATATTTATTCATCAAAATTTATAATCATTTGATCTCCTTATTTCAATTCCAAGTTTCTTACTGGTTTAAATTCTAAAAGATATTCACAAGTTTTCAAATTATGAAAAACAATATTTTCTTAAAATCTAGGCATTACTAGCTTTATAATTATAAAGACGTTTCAAACAAATAAAATTAAAAAAACACAAAAACAGCAGAGAAAATATCTTAATCTTTCCTTAATTAATTTTGATCAGCAGAGACTATAATGGTTAAAACAGTGGTTCTTAATTGGTGCTCTTTGGAGTGCTAATATTCAATAAACTTGCTGTACGACTTATCAGAAATGATGAAATAATATCAATAAAACAAAATAGTTATTGCTAAATAATGTACAAACTTTGAATGAACTACTGAAGTTTATTTGTTTATATCACAGTCATTCACTGCTATTGAATTAAAATGTTTTTATAGTTTATACATATATGTAATATCACACGAAAGCAGTCCACACCTATTCAACACCAAGAATCTTCAATCTGCATTCAAGGTATCATTTATCAGAAAATGATGTATATTTGATTTGTGTGTTTTGTTAAAGATAAGCAGAATTTAAATTCTAACATCTTTAACTCAAATCACTTACATCTTAAATCAAATAGGATAATAAAACCAATTATTCAAAACTTTAATACATTGAGATTGTTGATAGCTTAAGGGTTCATTGCTATTATTAAATCAAATAATATATTTTTATATGCATAAATAATTTTAATAATAACTAATTTCAATTTTTAAAGATGTTTTGGTCATGAGTTAAAATTTATTTTATAACACTATAATAACATAAAATGATGAATTTAATAATTGATTTTACAAACATAATAATCATTGTTTTAATTAATTAATGTTTACTTTTATTACTAAAATTTGCATTCTATAATTTTTAATAAAAGATAAGCTTATCTACATTTTGTTAATTCTCTCGCTGAGATCCCTTATAAACAAATCGTATTAATTATGGTGTTCCATAATTTTATTTTTACAATCAAACGTATTCTACGATTTCAAAAGGATTAAGAATTACTGATACAGTTAACTTTTGGGCAATCATAGTTATGTAAGCATTTATTACACAATACAACACTTAAGCTTAAAACATATTACTTGCTGAATAGTAAATCTGGTGCTAGTTGCCCATATTCTCTACTCATAGGTGGAGCCACCATCCACATAATAAAGGAGATGCAAAAAGTAAAATGAAAATGTTTGGTAGATTGCAGTTTAAGGATAATAAAAGAATAGCCAAAATAGTATTTAATTGGGTTATGAATAAAGGGCAGTCAACAAAATGTGTGAGAAAGGTAATGTGGTATGCAAAGGATTTGGATAAAGAATTTATATCAGTACACTTATATAAACGGTGGGATGGTTGTGTTTGGAGGATTGTTGAGTGTTATAGTGGTAAGGAATGGGATAAAAGAATAGATGCATTAATAAAGAATAGGGAGTTGGAGAGATGGAGGAGTAGTGTGGAGAGTAAAAAGAGTTTAAACATATATAGAAGTAAACTGAACATTGGATGCGAGTTAATTTATGATAATAGTAAGAAAAGTAGCTTATTGTTTAAGGATTGAAAGGGATCTTTAGCAACAAGAGAATATACATGTAAATGGAAAAAATATGGTGATTTAGTCTACAAATTGTGTAAGGAAGGTATAGAAAATATTAGGCATCTTTTGATTAAATGTAAATGCTTGAAAGCAGAAAGGGTACATATAATGAAGTTATGGAAGAATAAATATTGCCGAGAGATTCCCGACTCCGTTTAAGGAGGACATGGTACATCACATAAGAAACACTGTTAAGTGTCATATTTTTCATAAAACAATAAAAAACATGAAAATAATAACATACATTTGAAATAGGGAACAAGGACTAAAGAACAATGCAAACATTCAGTGAGAAACTTTTTTAACAACAATAGCAAACATCTGTTATGAAGTCAATACAAAAAGATAGAAAATAATATATTTAGCAACAATAATATATTTGCCTTCAATAGGTAACATTACAGCAAACATTCAAAAGAAATTAATTTAACGCTTGCCATCACTGTTTACTTAATGTTTCATGTAATGTTTACATTCATAAACACTTATTGAAAATAGTTATTTTTCAATAATTGATTGCGAATTAAGTATATTATTTTTAGATATGTTTTTTAAATACATGGTATTATTTTCATGTTTTTGCTCCGTCTTCTTTTAAGTCATTTATAATCAGTTCTCACCAAAATTTTTGCTTTGATTATACTTATTAAAAGTATCGTTTTTTTTCAATCATTGATCTCTAAATGTTTTTTTTTTTTTTTTTACAAAAGATGAAATTAATCGATTAATTTGTTGTTGCCTCCTTTATTACATAGATGGTGACTCTGCCAATGATTAAAGCATATATGCAACTAGCAATGTAAATTTTTGTGATTATTTACTTTAATACCCGTAATTATATATTTATAAGAAAAATCATAAATTATATATCTCTTATTGCAAATATGTAACTTCACTGGTTACAATATGCAGTCATACAGTACATGTAATTATAATGTATACAACAAAAGATACTCAAATATATATATCTACAGAAGTACTGAATAAAATTTGGTATATATTCTACATCAACAATCTTATGATCTATAATACTATTATTTATAATTGTTTTCTAAGCCAAATTTAACAAATCAATGAAATCTCTTGGATTCGTTATAAATACATAATGAAATAACTCAATCAATCAATAGTAGTCTGTCCAATAGACAGGTCCAGAGAGTAGTCACTACATCAGTTCATCCATTCTTCCATTCCATTCTCTTCCTTGCCCACTTCCTCAATTCCACATAACCCCTTCATCTCGTATATCATCCAATAATGTCAATCTCTTCCGTCCTTTTCTTTTTATTTCCACTCACCATTCCTTCCAAAACATCTTTCATTAAACTATAATCTTTTCTTAGTATATGTCCAATCCAGTTTCTCTTTCTCTCTTTGATACTTTCAATCAATCTTCTTTCCTCATTAACTCTTTTCAAAACTTCTTCATTTGTTATTTTATTCACCCAACTGATTTTTTTCCATTTTTCTCCATGTCCACATCTCAAAAGCTTCCAGTCGTTTCTTAATTCTATTACTCAATGTCCATGTCTCACAACCATACATTAATACACTCCACACATAACATTTAATTAATCTTTTCCTTAATTCTCTTTCCATAGGTCCACAGAATATCTTCTTTCTTTTTACAAATGTCACCTTTGCCAATGCTATTCTTCTTTTAACTTCATCTTCACTTCTTCCATCCTCACTCAACCAACAACCCAAATATCTAAATCCCTTCACCTGCTGCACCATGTCATCATGGATTCCAATTTGCAGTCTTTTTGCATCTCTCCCTATCCATAAACACTTAGTCTTTTCAATATTAATCTTCATTCCATATGCCATACATCCTTCTTCCAATTTATTCAACATATTCTGAAGATCCTTTTCTTCCTCAGCAATAAGAGCCATATCATCTGCAAATCTTATACACTTTATTACTCTCCCTCCAACATTTGCTCCTCCACAGTCCAAATAATTATTTATCATATCTTCTAAATAAATATTAAACAAAACAGGTGACATACTACATCCTTGCCTAACTCCACTTTCTATATTCACTTCATCCGTCTCATTACATCCAAATCTAACTCTTATTCTTTGCCCATTATACATATTCCATATCAATCGTCTTTCTTTCCAGAATACTCCTTTATCTCTTAAGATAGACATCAGTTTATTCCAGCTTACTCTATCAAATGCCTTTTCTAAATCTACAAAACATATACCAATTCCTTTATCTCTTTCAATATATCTTTCTGCAATTGTCCTAACAATACCAATAGCATCTCTTGTGCTTTTCCCTTTCTGAAAACCAAACTGTTCTTCAGCAATATAATAGTCAACCTTCCCATAAATCCTTTGAGTTAAAATCCTCAATAACACCTTAGAAACATGAGACAATACACTTATTGTCCTATACTCTTCACATTTAACAGCTTTCTTCTTTTTAGCAATTGGAATCACTATAGTTCTTAAAAAATCTTCAGGCCAAACTCCACTATTATATATCAAATTGCAAAGTCCAACTATTTCCTTCATAGTAAATTCTCCCATTTCTCTCAAAAATTCTATAGGTACTGCATCAAATCCAATAGCCTTACCATTCTTCATTTGTGCGATTGCCTTTCTTACTTCATCTGGCAGTATGTCCATACCTCTATCATCCATTGCAACATCTTCATTTTCAAGTTCATAACTAATTAAATTATTTCCTCTACTAAACAGATACCGAATATATTCTTCCCATCTTTTTAATATATCATTACTATCGGTTAACCTTCTTCCATTCTTATCCGCAATCTCACTTGCTACCCATGTCTTTTTCTCCCAAGAAATACTTTGTATTCTATCAAATGCTAGATCATATCTTTTCATCTGTTGAAACCTTTCTATCTCTTTACATTCTTGCTCCAACCACTTTTCTTTTGCTAAATCTGTTTCTCTTCTTAATTCATTATTAAATTTCCTATATTCCTTTTGCCCTTCCTCAGTATTTACATTCTTCCACCATCTCCGCACTTCCATCTTTTCCAACATACCTTCAGTTATCCAAGGTCTTTTAGCTTTTCTCGCCCGAATAATACCTATTTCATTTTTTGCTATTTTCAAGAATCCCTCTTTAATTCTATTCCAACACTCATCAGAGCTATTAATATAGTTCCCATCCTGAACAATTCTTTTAAATTCATTTTCACATATTAAACCAAATTTTCCTTTTTCCATTTGTCTCAATTTATCCAAGTCCCATCTTGTGTATCTTTTCCCTCTTTTAATTCTTTTTAAACTTAACTTTAATTTAGCCATCACCAAATTATGATCCGAATCTATATCAGAATGAAATAACTACAATTATAAATACATAATGAAACAACTACAATAATTATGATGACCTACAAATAGAAATATAATTATATTTATATATTAAAACAGGCAAAACTCTCTATATGTATTGCCACTCAGTGCAAGCCAGAGTAATCACTGAATGCCAGAAGGCTTGTGCATAAAATCTCCATCTAGTGCCTACTCATTAATGGTGATCATGTGATGTTATATTTATATATGTAGATATAACTAGTCTGCTTAATATAATTTTCACTGCGAATGACATACTAACTATATAATAAATCTATAATAATTGATTTATTTCAGCATTTTGAAGTTGGCTAAGAAGAGGTTTTAATCAATATATATATGTGCTACCATGACTGAGCGTGCTTCCGGCTGGTGAAGCCAGATTCATAGGATTCATGAATCCTACGAACCTGACTTCACTGGCCAAAAGCATGCTAAGCCATTATATACATATATATACTGATTAAAACCTCTTCTTAGCATGAGTGCTATGAATCGGGCTTCAACATGCTCAGCCATTGTATACATATATATATTGTACCCTTTTGTTTAGGTTAGAATGGATTATTTGTAATAATTTACTGAAAAATTTTAAATTTTGAAGTTGGGTAAGAGATGATGTATGTTGTGTGTTAATAATCTTTGAATAATTTAGTTAAGGCAAGTAAAATAATTGATGTATAGTATTGGGTTGGTATTTGTAAGAAAACAGTTAACTAAAAATCATTATAAGATCGTATGGTTGGGAGAACTGGCCATAATAAATACTGATTTAATGTCTGATAAATAATAATTAGGGTAAATTTTAAAAGCAATGCTTTAAAGTTAAACGAATAGATTTAGTAATAATAATTGTATTTAATAGATATATTTTTAAAATCATTTGATTAAAAATAATAATGTGAAAGAAAAGTGTAATTTTTTGGTTTTATAATATTAAAATAATTATTTTAAAATTGTGCTATAATAGTGATTATGTAACATTTTATAAATTAAATTATTATTTTAGTCTTTAAATTATTAGCGCCTTATTTAGTTTTGTAAATCACGTGACGCACACCTGTGTTCAAAAATAGAATAATATTATCTGTTATAAATGTTAAATTGGATTTTAAAAGTGAATATAATAAATAAAATCAGATTTATGTTTTTTGTTGAAAATAAATACGTTAAGTTCAAAATAAAGGTAGAAATAGTAATAAATATTGAAATGTGATTTTTAAAAATTATTTTAGAGTCTATAGTAAGTGTAAATAAAATGTGAAAATTAAGTAAGAATTGAATAATATAATAAAAATAAATATTTAGTAAATTATTATAAACTTTAACTTTAAATCAATGTTCGTGGTCCCGGATAATTTGAGGCCAGGATTGTTTAACGGACCAATCAAAATTGGAAGCAGCTGGAGTATTTAAGAGCTGTTTACATTTTGGCAGACGATTATTGAGCTGTTATCTCATTCTACCGACGTGCTATATAACATCGTAGTATTTCTACAATTTTCGGTAAAGTATTTAGTAGTGTAATAATCCATTTTATTTAAATTCAATTTTTGTAAAAGTACAGTAGTCTATTATTATAAGCTCGTGGGATATAGAAATGTTTTGCTAAAAAATTAAATTATTCCTTACTTTGCCAACCTGCTTTGTTCAATTTGTCATCAACTTAAACATGAAGAAGTCATCACTAAATATAAAAAATTTAATGGAAGTATTCAAGTGTTATTATCGGATAAAGTATATAATTTTGCCTATGTTGATAAGTCATATTGATTTACGACTAAATTTCATAAAAAGAACATCACGGAAAAAAAAAAATATAAAAAAAAAACTTTTTCATTAAAAGATATAAAGTTGAATGAGATATTTTGAGTTAAATTAGTTTTGAAAAAGATATTAAATTAATTTGTTAAAGGTAATTTACTTAATTAGTTTTGATTAAAGACGTAAGAGTACCATGAATGTAGTATTTGAGTAATAGGAATAAGGATAGTATTCTTATGCCATTAAGGTGATATCCAGTGGGAGATTATCTTAATGTATTCGCTCTACCACTTGTAAACTCACTTCATAGTCTCATGATTTGATTAGATATTCATTTATTTCATTTTATAAACCAGAACTATATTATTATTTATTAATTAAGTTAATTTAATCATTGATATTCGTAAAAATATAGTTATTATTAATTTAGATACATTTTAGATAAACATAGTTATTTATCTGAGCTAAATCAAGTGATTATAATTATATATTTCCGGGAAAGTGAGGGTACAATATATATATAATGAATAAAACCACTTTTTAGCCAACATTCAAAATATTGAAATAAATCTATTTCAATTAGCATAAGATTAGGAAAATATCGGAATATAAATCTACAGATAAATAAAGACATTAGTCAAAATATCTTTAACTGAAGAGAAATTATTCATTTTCTAAGTGTTAGTAGATTACCTTAACCCATCTCTATGACTAAAATGACCTAAACTACATGTTAAATTTATTTTTATGCATTATCAAGAACAAAAACCTTTTCAGTGCATTAGTTTACAATGCAAATAAAATACTTATCAGAATTCATGATCAAACAATCCCCAAAAAAATTTTAAAAAAAATTCATAGTTTATAAATTTAGCTCGCATGTTATATAAAGACTTTCTTTGGCCATTTATATCTTTTTCACAATTTTGGTGCAAAATGTTCATGAATTTTACGTATCGGTAATAATTTTAAGATCCTGTATCAGCAATATTATTTTTTCTAGAAGATAGATGCATTTTAATAGTAAATAGAACAAGGTAAAAGAAGCTTTGAATATTAATTTTATTTTTTACAACTAATGATATTGTTAATGTGGTGGTAAAAGAATATCTTGAACTAATCTTTGTAACATGTCTGAATGAGGATTGAAAATTCCAACATTGTTTTTGACTACGTTTCTATGTAAAGAGCATGTTGGATCCTACAAAAAAAAAATTCCATTATGTTTAAAGAAACATTTACGGACATTATTAATGTGTTCATTATTATTATCTATATGTGGTTTTAAGAACGTTTCTCATATTTATTCCACACTGTAAAGTTAGAAAAGCATTCTTATAATTTGCAAGATCTAAATATTTGGTACATGAATTAATTAAAATTACCTAACCAATCACAAAATACAGTCATTAACAGAGTAAAAAGTAAAATATTTATTCTTTAATTATTTACACTAATTATACTGATATACAGTATTTACAAAGCAGTAATAAAAATGAATAAAAATGGATGGTTTTTATATAAAATAAAGAGATTAATAAGACAAACATGCTATATATAACATATTTATCTATTTACACCAATAATTACAAAATGCTTTATAATTTATTAGTGGATTTTTTTTTAAAATTTAGATAATATAGATCCTAGTTAATGTTATAGTTCAACAAATAAAATAAATATATAAATCTCTTTGATTTTTCATTATTTTCTTTATAACATCCAAAACTTAGATTTAAAAAATGAATTTGTATCTAATAAGGAAATTCATAAGGCAACAAAAATTCCAAATTATATCAAAATAGCATGTAAACTGTTAAATTTAAGGAATGTGCTATCATGCAAGCATAAAAGTATTTAACCTTCTCATTTAAATTACGTTTCTATAGTACTAATAACAAATAAAAAACAAAAACAAAATTACAACAGAATATAGAAGAAATAAAGACAAGACTATGAGAAATAGAATATCACCATCTTCAGCTAGTTATAGACCCTAGTTATAGAAATAAATACAAAAGAAGAAGAATTCAATGAAATAACAGAACTGAAAACATAGAAGTAATAGAAACTAGGACATTTTAAAAAAAATATGGATAAGCTCTACTGATACTTTATGAGATTATGCCTATATGTACAAAAAGAAAAAATGAAGTTTCATAAATAAAAAACAAAGAAGTTTCATGAATTAATAATGGTTATAAATATATGGTTTATTGATGCTTTATGACCTTTTCATGCATATTTGCATGTAAAACCATATCCATAACTAATTATTGAACAACATAGCATTAGACACATATGTAATTTGTGATGGAAGAAAAGTATTCTTCCACCCAAACACTATGAATAGACAACACTCAACATCGCAAATATTTAAAAGATCGGGAGAAATGCCCATATTTTTTAAACCATTTATTGACATGGAGTGAAGTCTATTCATGCTCCATAGGTAGAAGAGTAGTTTTCTTCCATCAAAAAAATAATTCAAATACATATTAACTCTATTATATGATCATATACAATAATCTAACAGAATCTTAACACACGATTTATTTCTATGAAAAAATTAGATTTTGATTGTGAAAACTATTCAAAAATGTTAACCCGATACAATATATGACTGCAATAAATAAAAGCAGTTATATTTAATATTACTAATGTAATTAGTTAAAAGTTATAAATAAAAAAACTTTTATTACTATAAGAAATCAATTATATATATATTTCAAATTCAGAATTTCTTTTTAATAATAAACAATTTTTAATAATTAATGAATGTTCATGTATGTATATATAAATACACACACACATATACATTGATTTAAGACAGGAGTACATTCTGACTAGGCCATCATAGAATTAATTGAAATAGAACTTAGTAATAGATAAGACCTGCGGTGATGAAATTCGACTTTAACCCTAATTCTAAAATTAACTTTAACCAAGTACGGCTGTGATATTTCACAGTAGGTCTAATACTAAAGTACAAGTAAGTTTTTTGTCATTTTCATATTGCTACAGAATTTTAAATTTAGTATCAAGACAAATTGCTCTCTTCTATATTTATTTACCATTATATATTTTTAAATAAAGGATGAATGGAATTTATTATGACTAATAATGTGTGAAAACATTCAAAATAAAATCACAGAGAACACAGACTGCTTCATAGGCTGATTATTGTTTTTGTACAATAAAGATTCTGAACAGATATCTCTAATATACATGTTTATTATATATCTCAGATATATATACTGTATTTTTGTTTTGATTCAACATGAGCAATCCCACATATTTACATATAAATTAAAAAATACCCTCTATTAAATTAATTGTAAAATAAAATATTGGATGTTATATAACAATAATAAATTATAGCAATATTAAGAGATCTAATTATGTTTCAAGAAAATCTTTTCAACAACAGACAAAGTTAAAACAAAAAAAACCTTACACATGTCAAATCTCTAAATGGATGTTATAAAATTAACACTAACTTGTATTTAATTGAATGCTATTAAACTTTCTATTCGTTACGTGAAATAAAAATGTTATTTTTAAACAAACCTCTCTGTTTATTTCAAAGTATACTTCCAAAAAATGTTAATCTTCTTGAAATAATTCTGTTTAAGACATAAGAAATATGCTATGATAAGAAAATATTATTTGCCTAAAAGAAGACAAAAGCACTAGATTTCTATTTTTAAATCAGAATGTACATTACAATAAAGTAAATGAT
Organism: Epiperipatus broadwayi; assembly: GCA_028023455.1. Lineage (NCBI taxonomy): Eukaryota > Metazoa > Onychophora > Udeonychophora > Euonychophora > Peripatidae > Epiperipatus > Epiperipatus broadwayi. The sequence continues at coordinate 788,084 of JAQFVV010012527.1, forward strand.
CAAATTGTTAAGTTGAATTATCAAAAAGTTAACGGATGTAACCCAACTCGCCTAGGAATAAAATTATAAATACTGTACCGAGACAAAGTCAGTACATGTATATACCCACACACACAAGCAGTGTAAATACTCTATATTTTATTTACTTTCAATTTATGATAAATTGTAAATATATTTTCTTTCAATACTTTATAAAATATAATATAAAATAAAATGTTAATACTTCTGATTAAATAGTTAATATTAAATGATAATATTTCTGATTAAATAATTTAAGGCTTTCATATAATCTATTATAATAATATCCTCTAAAAGTAAAAATATTAAAATATTACTAATATGCCATTTAAATCTCAATAAGTAATTTCTACTTGTATATGCCGCGGGGGTAATTAAAAAGGGGTTTATTTTAAATTATAACTATAGCGAAAGTTAAAAGCTTATAGATGTGATTTTGAGATTAAATGCTCGACTTTTAAACTAATGTAAGATTATATTGTTCTCTTAAAACACACACGCACGTATGCATCAAAGGTGTGAATAAGTATAAATTTTGTAACTGAGATTGCAATATGAGATTGCCTAAACCTAAGATTGCCTCAAGCATATGGATTGAATGAACATTACGTAGGACACGGACCCCAACGACAACTCAGAGAATATTGAACTCTGGGTGGAGATTGGATCCTCAGATAATAGCCAACCCATATAAATATGAGTCTTAGTCTTTGTCTTCACCTTAAAATGCTTGGTTACAGTTTTACATTCTTTGTTTTGTTTTGCTTATGCTTATAGTTTTTAAAATTCTTCCAGAAGCTACAACTATAACTTTTTTTTTTGTTATCCGGGCTATCCAATATGACCACTGTGAAATTAACCTTTAGAGCGTCGATAGTCATGATGGGCTAAGAAACCCCTCAGTGATTTACATGCCCAGACATCTCCACGCTATGAGTGATAAAACAGTGTCTCAAACATCGTACTCCAATCAGTCCAATGATTGTCCCGCTAACTTACAAGAATCGTCCAAACATACTATTGAACTTATATAAAATAAATAATCACTTATTATGGAAACAGTATCCAACCGTTGAACCCTCACCAAATTAGAAGCAGAGAAGACTAGAAAATCCTAGGTAAACATTTTATTTCTTTTATGCTCCCATTCATTCTTTAAGTATACTTTAAAAGGCAATCTCATAACTAATTAAATTCACATTTCGTAAATCAAAAATATAAAATGATCCATAATCCCTCATATTTGAATATTAATATTTTAACCTCAACTTCGTAAATAAAATATCAGCTTATATAATTCCTCATATTTAAATCTTAGGACTTTTCCTGTTATGAACTTTGATCAGAATTATTGTTTTTCTTTTCGCAACGAAATATAACACACACCTAACTTCAATGTAAAAGAAGGAAATATATTATATCATCCATGTTTATTATGCATAATATGTTCTTTTCTGTGCAGGAAGAATGCTTGTATGTGTGTGCAAATAAATCTATTAATTAATGTTTCATTTTTTATATTCAATAAATTCCATTTTTATTTAAACAAGTCGAGCATTCCTCAAATCATTCTCTATAATTAAAAAATATATTTAAATATTATAATTAAAATTTATTCACGCAATTAATTATGTTTACTTTTAAATTTGTCTTTCTTATCTTTGTTTTGTTTATTTCTTTAAATTTCATCGTGCCGTAAGTCACGATGTTTATTTACTATGTAGTTAAGATAGGTTTAAGAGTTGGGAGGGCCTATTATTAATCTGTGTAAGTAAATGTCAATAAAGATAATATGAATAATTCTATTGGACTGTATGATAATGGGGGGAATGATATTACAAGCTTCTAATTTTTTTATATAAGGACGCATAAATCAAACATTCGTACTAGTTGCAAATAAAATGTCCAGGCCCAATATTTGGACGATCTGTAAATCAACAAGTCTTCTCATTGGTTATTATTGTGTCTTTTACCAGAATGATATTCTTGAAACAATTTCATCGACCCTGAGTGACCCTTATTGGTCCATGCTGGGAGTTTGAGCTATGGGCGGGATAAGATTGAAATCGTTTGATATGACGTAAGGTGATGCGAGAAATTAAATTGTAAATTAAATCATCGTATCTGGCGCCCCCTTGTGTTGATAATGAACAACTATCGATATAGGAAATTAAATAAAGCTTTACGCTATATCATGTTTATTTCGGAGCTCTCAATCCCTATACGATCGGTTGAATAAGCGGCCGGTTACAATACTTTATGCAAATATAAAAATAAAGCTTTTCACAAGATATATCCATCGGCAGCAACATCACATATTTCCACAAATATTACATTGCATAAAGAAAATTATCCTTGACTTGGGAGTTCATACTATGAGAAGGCTACGAAACTGATTTATAAATGGTTACAGATTGAATTGAGCTTCAGTAAATTTACAATTAAATCATCTTTTGAATGTGAACATATTTTAAATTCAATTCATACCAGTGATAAACCACTAAACATCACATGATCACTATCTCTTATACTAGCACATAATTGTGACGAAGGCCACAAGCCAAAAACTAGTCTGGGGATATTGGATGAGTAGGCACTAGATAGGGATTTTATGCCCAAGCTTTCTTGCATCCATTGATTACTCTGATTAGCACATGGTGGCACTACTGTATGGAGAGTTTTGCCTTGTTTCATATCAGTGATATTATAAAATGGCTTCTCTTGATGTCAATGAATAGTATGGTTTGGTCAACCATGTATTTTCATTGAAAATTATTCATTTGTTTATTAAAATTAATTTGAAGAGCAGAAGACAAAATTTATGATGGACATTTTCAATTGGGTTAGCCTAGATATTGCTGCTCGCTTCAAAGATAAATTCTATAGAATAGTATAATTGGGCCAATGGGCATTTCAGTAAGTACAAGTCCAGGCAGTTAATCATATTGCAAGGAAAAATTTTATAAGCTGTAATGAAATATTATAATAATATGATATATATGAGACATGTTGTTTTTATAATTTCAAAAATTTTTGATAAGTTGAATGAGGATCTATACTCAAACCGATATACTAATCATGAGATTAATAGAAACATTAAATATCTAGATTTGTTAATTAAACATACTAATAATATACTGGACTATACAATCCGAATTATGTTTATTAAGACAGAAACCATATCAATCTTAAAACATTACATATATCCAGAATATAAATGTACAGATTTCAAAACTTTTTTGCACAGGAATCATAACTTGTGTAAATTTGAATCAGATAAAAAAGATATAGGTTATAACAAATATGCAATGCATTATGAACATATTTAGCATTTTTATAATAATTTTACAATTTAATAAAAATCACATTTCCATCCATAAACCGTGGATGATTCATCCTGATATATCTTCTATATCTATAAAATTGAAGAAATTGTCTGATAAATACAATGTGGGTTTTGGTTCACCTATTATATTAAACCATTTGATTAATAATAGTAAAGGTAAAATTGATCGTAAGGAATATTCTTCCATTGTTTATTTGATTAAGCATCAAGAACAAAATTGCCCGTATGTTTACTGCAGTGAATTCAGAGCAAACATTAATGTAGGACAGACATAAACAATATATTTATTGTTATAATAAAGCTAAATTGGATCGTTCTGTCATGTTCTTAGATTGTCACATTTTCAATCCTAGCGAGAAAAAAATGGATTGCAGTGAACACAATGATGAGAAATGTAAAATTAAAGGAGCTTGGTTGATAATATTCAATAAAGTATGGTTTGAAATATGCACAATTAAAATGTTAATTTCATAATTTCTGAGTGGAGATTGTTAAAAAGGGTGCATTGAAAATGTATTTAGGTTATATTTTTATTAGCTGTTTCTGTATTTCTGGAATTAATACCCCTGATTTTGATTACATGTTTGTAATAGAGTTGTTGTCTTTAAAAAGCAGATATAAGTAGAATATAATTTTATACAAAGCAGACTTTATATGCACTGAGCCCTGTCACAGTTTACAATTTAGATATTGAATATTATATAAATAACCAGATATAACCAGCTTATAAAAAGTCCGTCATTTTTTTTGTTAATTGATTGCTTTAACAAATTATTTTTAAGATTTAATACAAATTAAGCAAAAGCTAAATTAAAATTTAAATTTTTAAATATGCCTGTTATATTTGATAAGTGAATTTGACAGCATTACGAACAACAAGATTTATTAATGGTAGAATTACTTCCTTCACATAAAATATGCTTCATAATAAAAATTATGGATTATTAAACATAAAGGGTGGAATTACTTCATTTGCATGAAATGCTCATAATATAAATTAAGATTTAGATAGGTATAGTTATTTATTTATAAACAAATTTTAAAAAAAATTTTTTTTTGACTTCAAACGTAATAATTTTTTTTTAATTGGTTGTAAATTTGATATGTGACATTACATTCACATGGATTTTATATATATAGATATCCAATGTCTAATTTTATAATAAATTCATTACAGAGTGAATCGTATAATATATTTCTGTTTTAAATAATAAATTATAAATACACTTGTTTATAAATATAAACTATGACTATTTCTCTGAAGTAAATAAAAAAAAAAAAAAGATAACATAATACGTACGGATCTTTAAGTCTTTCATTAAGTTTGGGTAAACCCATATATTCGGACAATTCTTGAAACAAGATTTTAATAAAAATTCGACTTGAGGATGTAGTATCTTCTTCATTTAATTTAATGTGAGCCAAAACCTTAAGAAGCAAATAATAAAAAAATTATTTCAAAATAAATATTTAATCTAACAAATAAATAATGGAAAAGAAATTACACATTGAAAAATAAAGCATTTACAGGTTATATATGAAATTTAAAACATGATTCATATAACTAAATTTACATACTAATACTAACAACAAAATTCTATTTCCATTAATGAATTAACAAATATACAAAACATGCTTATGTTGCAGTTCTCGCAAGAAAAGTCAGGCCACAATATTTTACATCTTAAACATTCCAAACAGTGTTACCAGTACAATATTAGGGAGTCTATTGCAATGTCCAGTCCGTGCATTATATTTAAACATTCTGAATGAGGCTGGGTGAACATAACTAAACAGTTAATGGAAAATGAATAATTTAGTTAGAGTCTTAATAATTAATAATAGAATTTAATCAATACCAACAGTATTACATATTGAATATACATATCTTTAAAAACCAGATAACACTTAGACAATACCAATATCAACAACAATCAAAAATTTCACACTGTTGTCAAGGCAACCTCCTTTTAACAATAATATATTATAACGGGATTTACCGTTTTCCATATATATTTTACGCATATATGTAGTCTTGTACGATTGCGTGTATGTATATATAACGATACACGTATATGTGTAATGGTTTAAAAGAATATTTATTTTTAAATTATTCCATTTTATTGCCCCAGCATATTTATGAGCATCAATTTATGACCTCAAGCGCCAATCCCATATTTCTATAAGAATTATGCTGGGAGAACTGGAATACCAATATGGAAATGCCCCTGGACTAGCTCAGCTCAGGGCTGGTGGTAAAATTTACTGGCAGTAGATCTAACTCTCTTTTCTTTTATTTTTAAAAAAAAACTCATAATATAAAAACAAAACAAAAAAAAAAACCATTCATTTTATATACATTTATTAGCTATGATATTTACGTATGTATAAAAAAATATATATTATTTACTTAAGTTAAATCAGTGTCTCTTTTCTCTTTTAAATCAAAGATTCATATCAGTTTTCTTTTTTTCTTTGTTTGCTCCTTTCTCTTTTTGCCAAAACTCCCACACACACAAATATGCTATTATATGTATTTTGCGCTGAAGATTTAATTGGACTAATTTATACACTAATAAATTCCGTAGTAAATAGTTTGACCTCTCCGGGCAAAGAAAATAAATTTTTAAGTTCACAATTGTGTCAAATAAACAGTTTTCTCAAATTCGTGGAGTAAGCTTACTAAAAGTGACATATATAGATGTAATTAGAAAAAAAAATACCTGGTTTCCCCGGGGAATTGATCGAATCCTCTTGGTGAAAATGTAATCTCCGGTCCTTTGTCAGTGAACGAACTTTGTTTTTTTTTTTCTTTGAAGTCAGGTTCCATGGCTAAAGTCTGTTTATTTATTTATTTTCTTTCTCTTCTGGCAATTCAATATTGTTGCTTATTGAGGCAAATTCTCCGGGTTTGATGTCCCTTCTCCGCTATCTGCAGCTGCTATACATTCGGGGGCAAAGGATTCGGACCCTCCGCACGTTGAAGCCTCTACCCCAGCCTGACCATATTTTATCAAAATGTATATCACGTTGACCGTCTGCTTTCTTCTACCTCCAAACTTATACTAAATAATTAATTTAATTTTTCTTTAATTATCAAACTTATCTTTCTTTTCACTCTTTCTTTTTAATTATATTTCCATTCACATTCCATATGCCTTTGTTAAAATGCACCACAAAAGCTTTTTACATCTATTTCTTTCCAATTAATATTTAATTAGTATTAGACATTCCACGATTTTTATAATAATTACTTCCATTGTTCTGCAAAATTAGTCTTCCATCTTGATATTTAAAGTTCTTTTGTTGACTTAATATGTATCTATTTAAAAGTTTATCAAACAAAATATTTTTTATTTTTGTGAATTTTTCATTTTTAATGGTTCAAAAATGTACTCACACATATACATAGCGATGTGTATAGCTGGGTTTGGCAAAAGAGAGAAAAAAATCAGAGCAAGTGTATAACCCCCCATACCTCTTCTATGAGTTCTTTTTAATTAAAATAACTAAATCAATTCTGTACAACCACGCAAATGACCGTTGATTGTACATCAAACTGTAAATATGAATTTTGTTAGTAAAGTAATATATATTTTTAATAATACGTTAGTAATAAGATATATATATTTTTTAATAATGCGTTAAGTATACGAATACGTATTTGTCTAATTATCGCAACAGGGTTTGATTATACCTGCCCTGTTGCAATATATATATATATAGTAAATTACTATAAATATGGCATGTAGAGATATATATTTACATTGAAGTTAAATGTTAACTTACAGATACATAAGCTATAAAGATATATAGCAAATAATTTACATCAGGATAGCCTGCATAAGTCTCTAGTCTAGTTGTTCAGGGTAATTTCCTAGTTTACACCTACCTCTAGTGAAATTGAAATGGCCTATCTTCATGTTTGACTATTCTCCAGTTTTCATAATTTTGGGTCTATTGAATCAAACTAATCTATGCCAGGAAGATAAAATGGCTGAGGATTATTCATATTTTATAGCTTAATTGAATAGGCTATTAAATGTTTATGCTTCTTTCCCCATTACATCCACATATACAAATCTAAACAAAGTAAGTTTATTTTTCAGTGTCATAACTAAAAAATCATATACACTATGCATGTGTATGATACATTATCTTATCATTAATTCATTTCTCTGATATTTTGAAAATGGAGGCACATGCTAATAATTTTTTATTTTATTTTCTGCTGTGACTTTTTCCATTTTATAAAATTTTTTGTAAAAATTATCATTTAAAAAAAAAATCTGTTTTAAATAGAAAACAAAGAAATCATGGAGAATTCAAATGTAGACATTCTAGACATTTTGAAAATGAATTGATGGATATTTTCAGGATAGATACAATGTTAGTATTATGATTTTTATATGTATATAGATTTAATTCAGTATATAATCTATACTGAATTGAGTTTTCTCAATAAATTATTTCAATTTATTTTTGAGAAAATAAAAATTATGTTTTAATATAAAAATAAAATTCAAGTTTATTAGCAGTTTGCAGCAAATATTCAACTTTATCATTTTTAACAATTATCAATTTATCGCAGAATGAAAGCTCTCTAAGTTTAATCTATGTTTTCCTATTCCTAGCCTTTCTACTCCACATCATACCAGGGAACTTTTTATTTCATTCATTTATCTCAGTCTCTTTTTAATTTTTTTACAATCTCTATTTATCTAATTTAAAATCGCAACTGTCCATCTGATATATCTTCTAGCAATACTTCAAACCCAGCTTCATTTCAGTCTTAATTTTTTCAATGAGGTTAGTAACGATTATTTGTTCATACACTTTTTCCATATCCAATTGAGTGGTCTACAGTTTCTAAATTTCCCTAACTCGCTTTAAGTCTAAAACCCATAAGTAAGAACTGGTGAAATATATCGATTAAAAACTCTTTTTTAAATTCATAGGTTAGTTTCAAGTTATTTCTCCCAAAAGTACTCCATCCAAGTTTAATTTTATGATTAATTTCATCTATTATGTTTCTATCTGCATTAATAATCTGACCAAGGGGGCTTGTACTTGTTAACTTTTTCTAATTCATAATTATTAATCCTTATTTTAGTCTTCTGAGAAACTGCATTAAACATTAATTGCTTTTTAGCATTTGTCTTTAGTTTTACATTTTTACTTTGATCTGATAATTCTTGCAACATTTCCTGAAGTTCTGAAGCATTATTTACAAAAACAATCATATCATCTACAAAATCTACATGACCCTCTCACCTTCCTATTTTAATCCATGTAATACCTGGTGTAAAAATACAAAAAAAAGTTTTGGAGATACAGAATCACCCTGCCATAGACCCATCTCAATGTTAATCTATTTAGTATTACCAGGTAATCTAATCCCTCTCGTTGCAGTTTGACAAATATTCTTCAGAATATTACAATATCCCAGGTTATATTTTGATAATCCAATAATTTAAATACTGAAAAAATGCTTGTAGAAACAAATAATTTTCCATAGTGTACAAATCTAAAGCATAATGACAATTTATATTCACTGGCCCTTGCTATAATTTCTATTACTAAATGGATGTGATCCTTGTGCAAAATAATTTTTAAATCCACCATATTTTTTTTTTTGGTTAGTTACAATCCAAAGTTCACTACAGATGAATTGTAAAAATTTTATATAGAACTGAGATCTTAAAACTCATCTTTCTTAAAAATCAATATCGGTTGTCGTAGAATAGCTGCTAAATCCCACTCGATGGCACAGTTATCACGCTAAAATTATAAAATATGATCATTCACAGGCCGTTAATTATAATCATTTTGATGTGTTTTTTGTAATGTGAAAATAAAAACAAAAAGAAAATCGTCTTTTTTAAATATTACTTAATTTTAAATATTATTTTTTATTAACGTATACAAATTAAATGATAATAATAAATGTAAAATAAAATAAACAAATTATAATTTGATTCGTCTTTTTTAGTTTTCTTTTTATTAGAAAAAATCAATTTTCTATCGGAGATTTTTTTACTGGGGTTACGGCTTTTTTTTGTTGTTGTTTACCACTAGTTTTTATTTCAAATAGAATGATAACTAAAAGTAAAACTTGTTACATTTACGTTTAGGGTTAGTTTTAGGATTAGGATTAGGGTTAGCTTTAGGGTTAGGTTTACGGTTAAAATAAAAAATATCAAAATCGTATTTTTGTAAATATTTTTTTTTACTAACATCTATAAAATAAATGATAACAATAAACGTAAACTATATTCAACAAAGAATAACAGTAGTCGGAGAAAAGAAAGAAACTAAAACTTTTTTAAACAACGACAAATATATATATATAAAATGTTTATAATATATGCTTTTTATGACATTTAAAAAAAGTGTACAATTGTATTTTTCTTACTGGATATTTTTGTGTTAATGCTTTTTTTTTTATTTCAAAAATTATACACACTGTACAATCTTAAAATGTCTCGTGGAATGTTACGAACAGTACGTCACTTGACTCGTTACTTAATTCCAAATAACTTTATACATATATCTCGTCAACATTTACTACTTAAAACTTCAATACACTACGGTGTAAAAAGTCTGTTAATTATTACTTTACAAAATCTAAACATTTCAATACTTTAAAATAAAAAAAAATCCAATGAAAACAACATTTCCATCCAATTAAAAAAAACACACCCTCTCCCCAAGCAGTAATCATTTTATAAACTGTGCGAATTTGGAAAATGTATTTGCTGCGTAAAACATACATGCTGTACTGCGACGCGACATAGCAGCCTGCAATCTGTAGCACAACAAAAAAGTTGTATTATAGAAAATTCAGGTTCGAAGGTGTCGGCCGCGGAAACGGCATTTTTATGTGTTTTAGCACGAAAACAGCGCCATCCAGTGGGATATAACTGCTCATCGATGACAACCTCAATATCTCTACTGCATTCTTCCCATTATCTAGTACATCTTTATCATTTAGACATATTTGGCATATAACTTTGTCAACAATTTTTCTATTTCTTCACTTGCTTCTTTTAAGATACTAATAATTTCATCATTTTTTGGAACTTTTGCCTTCTTCATAGACTTAATTGCAAGAACTATTTCTTCAATTAAAATACAGAACAAGTAAGAAGACGTAAAATCTGTAGGGAAAACTTCGTTAATTCTTCATCATATTTATAACGTTATCTTTATTTATAGTAATAATTTCCATTTTTTCTTCTTATTACAGCAATAATACTCCTTCCAATACAGAGATAGCGTTTTACATTTTTAAGACTATTTTTTTCTATAGCTTTACTTACCAATTAACAATCATATTTTCTTATAGCTTTACTTACCAATTAACAATCATGTTTTCTTATATCTTTACTAACACTTTTTTGTAAATCTAAAACTCTAGAAATTCGTTTTAAAAACTCATTTTTAAAAATTTTCATATTCCTTCTTTGATCCATATCTTGTAATGACCCAATAAAAAATTTTCTGGTCAATAGCTGCTTTTTTAAACCAAATATTTTTTTTGCAGTTCTTAAGTATCACTTATCTTCTTTATTCATTACAATCAAATCCGAACATTTTCAAAGATTATTAATATTTTTAAAATGACTTGCAAGTTCATTGAAATGTTTCTGAAGATTAAAAATATCAACTGTTAATATTAGTTTTCGCCTACTACCAATTCTGTTGTACCTTATTTAGATGCTTCCATGTCCATTTCTATTTAGACATTTTTCTCAAAGTAAAATATACAAGATTCAATTTTTCTGCAAACTCCACAAGTCAATCTCATTTCATTTCTATCATCATAATTAAATTTACCCAGAAACACTTTTATTTTTCAACTTTTTATCAATTCTAGTTTTAAAGTCTTCCATGACAATTTTATAGTGTTATTTGATCTAACAAAAAGCTTTTCTTCTACTTCTCCTACACAATGAGAACTTACTGGGTCACAAACCTGAATTAATTTCTATTAATTTGAATAACTAATCTTGTCACTCTTTCTGGTTTACCATTAATCCCCACAATGTAGTTTTTCCATTTTTTATTTATAATGAATACCATTCCATTTGTACTTCCAATATTTGTGCTACTTTAAATCATTGTCTCTTCATCTTTTTTTCTACTTAATGTTCGCCAGTTCTTCCGACTTGTGCAATCTTCTTTCTTTTAAAAGTGATCTGCAATTGCAGCTACCTAAATAAAAGGTCATTATCAAATAGCAGTCTGTAGCTGCAATCATGGGATTCTTAGCATTTTCTACCTTTGGCTGCCAACCACTGCATTGGCTGGCAACATTACATCATTCTGAGAATAAAGATCATAATTTAGTTTTGTGTATCATTATTGTAAATATCTATTAAAAAAAAAAAAAAATCATTCACATACATTTATTCTGCTTTAAAGAAAACTCGACTGATATTTCGGTTAAGAACTATAAGGCAATTGAGAAGAAAAGCGTATGGTGTTTTTTTATCATAAACTCAGAAGTAAAAAAGCAAAACATTCATTATGCTGGCTGATTCATATTGGTAAGTAGCCCATCAACGTTTATTTACTATATGAACAATCACATAATAACAATAACTAGTGAAATAAAACAACAACCTATGGAGTAGACTTTAGAAATTTGTCCTGCTCACTTCTTTTAAAGCCTAAACAAATCAAAGAATCCCCTTTCAGTTAAACAGAAATTGGCTATTTATACAAAAACCATAAATTACCATTAAGTAGTCGATTTCTAAATGTAAGTCGTATAAGAAACAGCTAAAATTAAAACAAAAAAATCTGACATCGCAAAAAAATTATGTTACTGTCCCATGTTACAATGAAAATTACCCGTTTTTGTACTCTTAACAATACTTTATGTTTTAAATATGACTAATAATACAATAATCCATATCCTCCTGTGTCTGTGGCCTCACCATTCACAATTTCAATGTTCTGCAGTTTGGAAAAAATTTAAATAAATAAAAAAATTAGAAATTCATAAATTTGAATTTTTAAACTGCAAGCACCCATTTATAGAAGTGCAATTTTGAATCATTTCTCAATCAGCCATCATCTCTCCTTATGCACCAGGTTTGCACTCAGCATGTGCTCAGTCAGCCACGTCTGATCTCTCTCTCCACCTCTCGATTTATTATTATAATTATACTGTCTTTTTAGTATCTGTACTATTCTATTTTTTTATTGATTAAATTTTTTATTAATTTTTTAATGTACACAATTTTTAAATTAAATTGTATCAGAGATGTGTACACAATACATTAAATATAAGCATTAAACATATTAATTATGCAGATTTGCAGTTATTCACAGAAAGACTTTGATCCAACACATGAGTGGGGTAGTGTTATAATAGAGGGGGGAAATAAGCAAGTTGTCATTTCTCATCAGAATAAATACTGGCAAGTAAGATAAACTCTTTAATGAATGTAACATTATCTAAATATAGCTATTAGTGTGGGAAAGAGGTGTGGGAGGTATTACTGTGAATCACTTTTCCAATTTGATTTCTAGAATAATTCCAAAATGAAAAAATATTTAAATAAGTTACTGGAGGAAAAAGCATGGGATAAAAAAAAATAATAATAATAAACTATTATACTTACAATCATTCAAGTCATGTGATATCTGAACATTATTTGTTATTGATTGCACTTCAAATGACAAAATTTAAAATTGTTTTTTTATTATTATTAAATTTTCTCAGTTGGAATTATTTAGCAATCCATAACTCTTACACAAGAAAAAAAAAGAAATTATTACTATTATATTATTTCATCTGATTTTATTACAGTTTTCAACTTGATTTCATTTAAATAAATTTTACTGTGCAAAACATAAATACACTTATTGCTTAATGAATGTCAGATTCACAATGACATATAATTTGCTTTGATGATAGAGACTCTACATTAACCAATCATCCTTTTTATTAGTTTAAACTTTTGGGCCTTAGAACAAAAATTTCAAAAAATGTAGATGAAAGACCTATAATATTTCGTAAAAGTACAGGAATTGTCTCTAAGAGTTGTCATTAACATTAAAAAAGGTGTTGAATTTAACAAAATCATGATCATTATGTTAAAAACTTTTGGTTCTGATAATCAAAGAATTAATCTAAATTAACAAATATTTTTGATGTTTGTGATGAACGCTTTAAATTATTTACAAAAATGTATTGATGAAAAAAGGTACTTACTGTCCATGAAATAGCATCAGTATACAAAAGATGAGCAAAGCATTTGGCGACATTTCTAAGCTTATTTGTTTCTAATCGATGAATCGTGTCATAAGAATCTTTAAAAATTTTCTCAAATGGTTCCACGTAGATCTTATTTAACTGACAAAAGCGCTGTAAAATAAATAACAATGCATGTAGTGGAAACAAACCATCATTTAAACATACTTACATTAAGTAGCAATTCTATTCTTCCTCATACAGTTTTGTCATTTCGTATAAGCCAGAGTAATCATTAGGCACCAGATGATAGTACTTAATCAATCCCTATCTAGTGGCTTTCGTCAGTTAGAAATTTTATACAAAAATCATAGACTAAAAACTAGTCTGCATATACGGAGAGAACAGTTTTGGATATGAATTTATTATTATCATCAGGTATTTACTGATTACTCAAGCTTTATGAAATGTGGCAAAATTGCAAAGGAGAAATAAATTTGTTGCTTAAAAATAATGTGTAAACTGATATCATGTGATGTTTTGTTAGAGTTACATAATGATATTAATACCAAGAACAATATAACATGACTTTTTCAGATGCTTTCAAGAGCAGTCCTCTCAATCCTATTTGAGAGCCATCTAATAAGCTTGAGTAATCAAGTGACCATCAGAGTGTTAAAATATTCTTAATCCCAGATCAGTTTCTGGTTTTTGCCTTCATCATCCCTATACAATTATGCATTACCTTAGATACAAAATCTTACTCTTTTTTGTCCTAATTTTAGGCTATTAGTTGAATAAGATCTACTAGATGCATAAATGTGTTGGTTCTAGCTTTGGATTTTTTTATTCACTAAAGAAGGCAAAAGCTAGAAACTGGCCTGACATAAGTATTTCTCAAACTTACAATAAATGGCTTGAATAGAATGAAAAAAAATTGCTCTTGGATAATGATATTAAGATTACTATTTATCATAAACATGCATAAAATAATATGAATAAACAAAAAGTAGTTACTATATAAGGAAAATTATAATACATGTGTCTGCAATACAATTTTTCAACGAGAAATTCTATGAATACGACTGAAAATTATTTTGAATAGCAACATTATTTGCATTAAAATCCTCTTATAAAATACTTTAATCTGCTATATTTCTCCACTATTATTTTGAAGCTGACAAACAAGTGTGTGCGCTAAGGAAATGATATTGTGAATATATAAAAACGTCAATTACTTATTATTTTCGTAAAATACCGACATATTCTTGGTTAGGAAAGGTTCTGGTAGTGGAAAATTAGACTAATATGCCTTTCACAAGAATTTAAGTGTGTATATCACCAACTAATTAAAATACTTTTTATCAACTACAGAAAAATTCTTATTTAAAATCTAATTCAAAAATTTCTGATCCGTAAAAATATTCAAATGAACCTATATATGTATTTATTTATTTTTTTCATAGGTCTTTGATCATATGTTTTGGTAATGTGTGATGGAATAGAAGTTTGAACTATATTTATAAATATCCAAATATTAAATCACCTCCAACATTACTTCAGTGTAGCATTATGCACTGGAATTATTTATAAATATATAAATGAAGTGTTAAGGTTTATTATGAATATAATAGTTAATTTTTAATTTAATCCAAGTTTTAGAATATAAATTAGTTAAACATTTATTAATTAAGACTAATTAAGCTATATTATACAAGTAAAAAAAGTGATGATAAAATTACAAAATTATATGAAAATCAAACTGGAAATTTCTTCTTTTACTTAATTTATTTATTTCTATATAATTAAACAATTAGAGTTTTCTGATAAAATAGCTTTTATTACAGAACTATTATCATTTAGCACTTTTTAATTCCTTAAATCTTTAAAAAAAAATGGTGCCATATATTCAGACCCATGCAAGTGGGTGTGCAGGTTATTCACTGCACAAAGTGCCTATGAAAGGATGTGTCAAGTTGAGTCTTATGTAATAATAAAAAATTTTAATAAATATATTACTACATTTATATTTTTATTTTCTACACAAAATTCTACAGTATATTTAGACATTATCTATATTCGTTCGGCACACAGAATCAAGTATATGTTCAACGAAAAAAATATTTTGGCAAACAGGCACCTCCTGCTATTCATTAATTACTTGTTTGTAGGCAAAGAAAATGCATTAAAGATCTATTTTCTTTGCATAGTTCACTATATTATCTGTATTGTGAATAGTACTGCCACTTACTTATAATTATATCCTCATGCACAATTTCTAGTTAATGAAGTGAAAATATAAGGCAATTTTAATTATTAAGCTTTAAATGTTTAATATTTTAAAATGTTTTTGTAAATTCACGATAAGTATTATTTAAAAATTTTTATAACAACAAAGCTCAATGAATTCTCTTATACAAAAAAAATTATTACTCGTTAATTTACTGTAGATATCCGAATCTGGGGAAAAACAAAAATATTATCTGGTGCAAAAAATTGAAAATGGAAGGCTACAAAAGAGGAATTGTATCACAAACGATATATCAAGCTCTTTGAGCAAGTTCCTGGAATTTTCAGTGAAAAGAAAAATGGAATACCATCGTCCTCACCATCTTCCGAAATTAGATCAACCGTCTTCAGAATGAAGTTTGTACAGAAGCGAGAGATGGTCAAAAGAATGTTCCATCAACCACTACAGAAAGAAATAGAACAGAAACTCGATGACAAAAGTATGCGCCATTAACATCTACCAAAAGAAGAGAAGTAGAAGCGCATGAACAACAAAGTTTTGATTTGTCATCAACATCAGTGGTTACTTTTATTTTAGAATTGAACAAAGTCAAATTGATGACACTTCAAAGAAATTTGCCTATTTGGAAGATCCAGATATGTGGTCAAAATTTTTCTCAATAAAAGAGAAAGACTATTTGTTGAACATCCTGCTCCACAAATCATCAACTGAAATTTTCCAAGAGATAAGTCAGGAAAAAAAATTTCCACTTCTTATTATAATAGATTATTTCTAAATAGAGAAGAAATATTAAGATTATAGTTAGTTTACTCAGTTTCTAAAGATTTGGTATTTTGTTTATACTGCAAACTTTTCGGAATTGGCAAGTCACAACTTAATAATAAATATGGATGCAAAGACTGGCACCATTTATCACATGTTTTAAGTTAACATGAAAAAAGTAAATCTCATATCAAAAATTGTACCAATTTTTCTTAACTTTGAACAAATTTAGCAAAAAATACTGCAACTGACTTACGAGAACAGAAATTGTATGAGATAGAAAGAAAGTACTGGTATTCAGTAACCAAATGGATAATTCGTGCAATACAGTGCTTAGCCTGACAATCCTTAGCTTTCCGTAGATCATCTGAGCAGTTATATGAAAGCAATAATGGCAATTTTTTGAACTGAATAAAAACATTCTCAAAATTTGATCTAGTTATGGCAGAACATTTACGCCATATTCAAAATCCAGATTCAAAAAATGTTACCCATTACTTAGGACAACAAATTCAAAATGGAATTGTTCAACTTCTTTCTGATGCTATTAGCCAAAATATATTAGAAATGATCAAAGATGCTAAGTATTTTTCGATTATTTTGGATAAGTTGAGTCGAACAAATGTCAATTATAATTTGTTTCGTAAATTAGAGAATATTTTCCAAGATTTTGTTCTGTAGACGATACAATGAAATAGGAATTGTATGATTTTATTTTATGTCATATTAAAAGACTAAATTTAGATATTCAAAATCTTCAGGGACAGGGGTATGACAATGCAAATTCAACGCAGTACAACAAAAAATACTGGAGAATAATCCTAGAGCTTTTAATGTTCTTTGTTCAGCACACAGTCTCAATTTAGTTGTAAATGATACTGCAAAAATTTCATTTGAAATTGTTAGTTTCTTCAGATAATTCAGGAATTTTACAATTTCTTTTCTGCATCCACAAAACGATGGAATATTTTACTTAAATATGTAAAAAGTCTAACATTAAATCATTGTCTAATACGAGATGGGAGAATCTTGTTAAAGAGATCTGATCATTAAAACTACAGGCCAAAAAAATATATCTTGATTTACAAAAATTAAAAATGATACTAAAAAAGACATGGATGCAAAATTTCAGGCAACTACATTGGCATCAAAATTAAGGTCACCAAAATTTATTTTTCCTCTAACTGTGCGACATGATATTTTGAGTAAAATTAATCTCAATAACAAGATGTTAGAGTCCTGATTGTAACCTGAGTGAAGCTCTCAAAAGTTTAGAAGAAATTAAAGAAGATTTGAATGAATTTAAAACAGATAAATCGTTTGAATTCATTATAAGTTGTGCGACTCAGATGGCAGAAGACTTAAGTCAACATTTTCTGCCAATACAAGACAACATATAAAGAAACGACTGATTACGAATCAAATTTTAAAACATCTTTCTTTTTGGTAATAATAGAATCTGCATTAATGTCAGTAAAGTTTTGGAAGCACATAATGACATATTTAAAGTTTTATCGAGATTCAAAACATTATTAGATTGGGATGAAAGAGAGATTTTATTATACTGTTAAGAATTTAGAATTAAAATTAGCAGATTATTCGAAAAAGAGCAGCATTAATAGATGGTGCATCCCTATTCAAAAAAATAAAATTTTTAAAATACCTTTTAGATAAAAAGATCACTGTCAAGGATATTTTAAATTTTATCTATAAAAATCATTTGCTTGACTGTTTCCTTAATACTGCCACTGTTTAAAAATATATTTAACTTTACCAGTAACAGTTGCCACTGCTGAAAGAAGTTTCTCAAAATTAACGAAGATAAAAAAATTATTTAAAGTCCTCAATGTTACAGGAAAGATTATCAAACATATGATCAATCTCTATATAATGAGTTGGATCTGACTGCCTTAATTAAAAAGTTCTTTAGTTTAAAAGCTAAAAAAGTTCCTTTATAATAAAAATATATGTAATCTAAATATTTTGGGTTTCATTATTTATGTATAGTGAAAGAATGCACATATGTATATTCAATTTGTTTTGGGCCTGAAAAAATAAAGGCACTAAAAAGCGGCATGCACAAAAGCGCCTCATACATCAGTGCCGGCACCACAGACGTTCAAGATTATTTTAGAAAAAATAGAAGAGCAAAATTTATTGCTTTATTGATTTCGATAATGCTTTTTGACTCAATTGTACATGCTAAACTACGAACTGTTCTTAAAAAAAATAGACAGACTCAATCATACCATTATTTTTCTAAAAAAAAATTTAGCGGGGATCTATAAGTTATATTTAAACAGATCATGTCAAAGAAGACTAGTTTCATAACGGTAAAATGACATAAGGCTACATATTGTCATTTTAGAGATTCAATTTGTACATTGACATGAAATGAGAAATCCACATTACATGAACAAGTGAGAATGCAGGATCTAAATATATTTATTAAGATTATTTAACTCAATGAAATGTAATTACGCATAAACGTTAAGAACATGAAGATTACAAACTCAGGAACAAGCTGTTTATTTTAAAATTGATCATGAAGACATTGACAATTCCATTGAATGTAGGATATTTCTTTAATACAAAAAAAATCAGAATTGTTCAAGCTATTGTAATTCTTGTAACTATCTACGAATGTGAAAGTTGGAATGCTGACATGTTTGAAATGTAGTGCTGATGAAGATTTTTGAGAATATTAGTGTAGCAAGATTAAAAAAAACAAATCAGATTAAATTTCATTAAAATTTTTGGGTCAGTTGAGAAACAGATAATCAGCACCTCTGTAATTTATAGCCCCTAAAAGCCAGGTAATAGTTCACCCAGGGAAAATGCCATTCCTATGATCAAAAATCATTACTGAGATAATAATATATTTATGTGCCTAGATTTTTCATTTAGAAATATTCAGAATAAAAAGAAAAATCACTATTGATTAATGAATTAATAAAATATTAAGGATCCCAATAAAATATCACAGCTCTACTATGAGTTCAGCTTACTCATTTCTTGACCACATCTTTGTCACTTACAATAAACTTTAGATTTCATTAATAAATCCTTATCCAGTGTATTAGATCCTAAAGATCAAGATACTGGTTCAAGATCTAAAGGTGCTCAGTGATAAAAACCATAAGCTTGGATTTAGTCTGTGGGCAGGACAGCACTCTATAAGGATTTATTAAGCACTATCATCTTCATCTATTATTTACTAAAAGCTAACAGTTAAGTGGCAGAGATCTAGAGAAAAATGGATGCTGTTGAAATATTAATAATCCCCCTATAATTAGGCCATTTATAAGAATTATCACACTTTGAAAGATTAATAGTTTATAAATAATTTCAATGCTGAAATATCCAAAAATCATCTAAGTTAACTTCGAGCCAATAAACATCACATGATTACCATTTCTTACGCTTGCTTATAACTGTTATTAAAACAGGCAAAACTCTCTATATGTATTGCACCTCAGTGCAATCCAGAATAATCAATGAATGCCAGAAGGCTTGTGCATAAAACCCCCATCTAGTGCCTACTCATCCAATATCCCCAGACTAGTTTCTGGCTTGTGACCTTCATCAGTGAGGAGCCTTGGATCTGAGAGCACTGCACCTAGATCTTAGGCATCCATTGATTACTCTGGCTTGCACTGAGTGGCAATACATATAGAGAGTTTTGCCTGTTTTAATCTAAATTAACTTTCTTGATGTTTCATATAGTGATCTTGAATCTAATTATATAGAAGATAATCATAGCTAATTACCTTCTATATAATTGCAATCTAAACACTATGCTAATAAAATTTATTGATTATTACATAATTTAACATGGTTTAATAACGTGAAAGCTAAACACTTTCAAACAGATACGCTTTAAACATGCTTACATGAAAGCCAATCAGATGGAATAATTCAATCATGTGGGACTCTCAATTCTAAAACACAAGCCAGAACTATTAGAAAAAGATGGGAACCCATCTCAATCTATGCCTCAATTTTATTTAAATAAGCCAGACTCAAGCATTTTGAACTAAGAGTGTGAAGCTAAATAGCTTCACATTTAATCCACTAAATATTATATATATAAATTAACAACGCGAAATCGTCTGATTTACAACGAAGCAATATTTTTAAATCTAATGAAATGATATTAATAAATGTAAATAAATCAAATTTTTTTTTTTTAAGCGTAAACAGATAATATTGTAATAACGTGAAAGCTAAACACTTTCAAACAGATACGCTTTAAACATGCTTACATGAAAGCCAATCAGATGGAATAATTCAATCATGTGGGACTCTCAATTCTAAAACACAAGCCAGAACTATTAGAAAAAGATGGGAACCCATCTCAATCTATGCCTCAATTTTATTTAAATAAGCCAGACTCAAGCATTTTGAACTAAGAGTGTGAAGCTAAATACCTTCACATTTAATCCACTAAATATTATATATATAAATTAACAACGCGAAATCGTCTGATTTACAACGAAGCAATATTTTTAAATCTAATGAAATGATATTAATAAATGTAAATAAATCAAAAATTTTTTTTAAGCGTAAACAGATAATATTGTAATAACGTGAAAGCTAAACACTTTCAAACAGATACGCTTTAAACATGCTTACATGAAAGCCAATCAGATGGAATAATTCAATCATGTGGGACTCTCAATTCTAAAACACAAGCCAGAACTATTAGAAAAAGATGGGAACCCATCTCAATCTATGCCTCAATTTTATTTAAATAAGCCAGACTCAAGCATTTTGAACTAAGAGTGTGAAGCTAAATACCTTCACATTTAATCCACTAAATATTATATATATAAATTAACAACGCGAAATCGTCTGATTTACAACGAAGCAATATTTTTAAATCTAATGAAATGATATTAATAAATGTAAATAAATCAAAATTTTTTTTAAGCGTAAACAGATAATATTGTAATAACGTGAAAGCTAAACACTTTCAAACAGATACGCTTTAAACATGCTTACATGAAAGCCAATCAGATGGAATAATTCAATCATGTGGGACTCTCAATTCTAAAACACAAGCCAGAACTATTAGAAAAAGATGGGAACCCATCTCAATCTATGCCTCAATTTTATTTAAATAAGCCAGACTCAAGCATTTTGAACTAAGAGTGTGAAGCTAAATACCTTCACATTTAATCCACTAAATATTATATATATAAATTAACAACGCGAAATCGTCTGATTTACAACGAAGCAATATTTTTAAATCTAATGAAATGATATTAATAAATGTAAATAAATCAAATTTTAAGCGTAAACAGATAATATTGTAATAACGTGAAAGCTAAACACTTTCAAACAGATACGCTTTAAACATGCTTACATGAAAGCCAATCAGATGGAATAATTCAATCATGTGGGACTCTCAATTCTAAAACACAAGCCAGAACTATTAGAAAAAGATGGGAACCCATCTCAATCTATGCCTCAATTTTATTTAAATAAGCCAGACTCAAGCATTTTGAACTAAGAGTGTGAAGCTAAATACCGTCACATTTAATCCACTAAATATTATATATATAAATTAACAACGCGAAATCGTCTGATTTACAACGAAGCAATATTTTTAAATCTAATGAAATGATATTAATAAATGTAAATAAATCAAATTTTTTTTTTTTAAGCGTAAACAGATAATATTGTAATAACGTGAAAGCTAAACACTTTCAAACAGATACGCTTTAAACATGCTTACATGAAAGCCAATCAGATGGAATAATTCAATCATGTGGGACTCTCAATTCTAAAACACAAGCCAGAACTATTAGAAAAAGATGGGAACCCATCTCAATCTATGCCTCAATTTTATTTAAATAAGCCAGACTCAAGCATTTTGAACTAAGAGTGTGAAGCTAAATACCTTCACATTTAATCCACTAAATATTATATATATAAATTAACAACGCGAAATCGTCTGATTTACAACGAAGCAATATTTTTAAATCTAATGAAATGATATTAATAAATGTAAATAAATCAAAAATTTTTTTAAGCGTAAACAGATAATATTGTAATAACGTGAAAGCTAAACACTTTCAAACAGATACGCTTTAAACATGCTTACATGAAAGCCAATCAGATGGAATAATTCAATCATGTGGGACTCTCAATTCTAAAACACAAGCCAGAACTATTAGAAAAAGATGGGAACCCATCTCAATCTATGCCTCAATTTTATTTAAATAAGCCAGACTCAAGCATTTTGAACTAAGAGTGTGAAGCTAAATACCTTCACATTTAATCCACTAAATATTATATATATAAATTAACAACGCGAAATCGTCTGATTTACAACGAAGCAATATTTTTAAATCTAATGAAATGATATTAATAAATGTAAATAAATCAAATTTTTTTTAAGCGTAAACAGATAATATTGTAATAACGTGAAAGCTAAACACTTTCAAACAGATACGCTTTAAACATGCTTACATGAAAGCCAATCAGATGGAATAATTCAATCATGTGGGACTCTCAATTCTAAAACACAAGCCAGAACTATTAGAAAAAGATGGGAACCCATCTCAATCTATGCCTCAATTTTATTTAAATAAGCCAGACTCAAGCATTTTGAACTAAGAGTGTGAAGCTAAATACCTTCACATTTAATCCACTAAATATTATATATATAAATTAACAACGCGAAATCGTCTGATTTACAACGAAGCAATATTTTTAAATCTAATGAAATGATATTAATAAATGTAAATAAATCAAAAATTTTTTTTAAGCGTAAACAGATAATATTGTAATAACGTGAAAGCTAAACACTTTCAAACAGATACGCTTTAAACATGCTTACATGAAAGCCAATCAGATGGAATAATTCAATCATGTGGGACTCTCAATTCTAAAACACAAGCCAGAACTATTAGAAAAAGATGGGAACCCATCTCAATCTATGCCTCAATTTTATTTAAATAAGCCAGACTCAAGCATTTTGAACTAAGAGTGTGAAGCTAAATACCTTCACATTTAATCCACTAAATATTATATATATAAATTAACAACGCGAAATCGTCTGATTTACAACGAAGCAATATTTTTAAATCTAATGAAATGATATTAATAAATGTAAATAAATCAAATTTTTAAGCGTAAACAGATAATATTGTAATAACGTGAAAGCTAAACACTTTCAAACAGATACGCTTTAAACATGCTTACATGAAAGCCAATCAGATGGAATAATTCAATCATGTGGGACTCTCAATTCTAAAACACAAGCCAGAACTATTAGAAAAAGATGGGAACCCATCTCAATCTATGCCTCAATTTTATTTAAATAAGCCAGACTCAAGCATTTTGAACTAAGAGTGTGAAGCTAAATACCTTCACATTTAATCCACTAAATATTATATATATAAATTAACAACGCGAAATCGTCTGATTTACAACGAAGCAATATTTTTAAATCTAATGAAATGATATTAATAAATGTAAATAAATCAAAAATTTTTTTTAAGCGTAAACAGATAATATTGTAATAACGTGAAAGCTAAACACTTTCAAACAGATACGCTTTAAACATGCTTACATGAAAGCCAATCAGATGGAATAATTCAATCATGTGGGACTCTCAATTCTAAAACACAAGCCAGAACTATTAGAAAAAGATGGGAACCCATCTCAATCTATGCCTCAATTTTATTTAAATAAGCCAGACTCAAGCATTTTGAACTAAGAGTGTGAAGCTAAATACCTTCACATTTAATCCACTAAATATTATATATATAAATTAACAACGCGAAATCGTCTGATTTACAACGAAGCAATATTTTTAAATCTAATGAAATGATATTAATAAATGTAAATAAATCAAATTTTTAAGCGTAAACAGATAATATTGTAATAACGTGAAAGCTAAACACTTTCAAACAGATACGCTTTAAACATGCTTACATGAAAGCCAATCAGATGGAATAATTCAATCATGTGGGACTCTCAATTCTAAAACACAAGCCATCTTTGTAGAAAAAGATGGGAACCCATCTCAATCTATGCCTCAATTTTATTTATTTACATTTATTAATATCATTTCATTAGATTTAAAAATATTGCTTCGTTGTAAATCAGACGATTTCGCGTTGTTAATTTATATATATAATATTTAGTGGATTAAATGTGAAGGTATTTAGCTTCACACTCTTAGTTCAAAATGCTTGAGTCTGGCTTATTTAAATAAAATTCAGGCATAGATTGAGATGGGTTCCCATCTTTTTCTAATAGTTCTGGCTTGTGTTTTAGAATTGAGAGTCCCACATGATTGAATTATTCCATCTGATTGGCTTTCATGTAAGCATGTTTAAAGCGTATCTGTTTGAAAGTGTTTAGCTTTCACGTTATTACAATATTATCTGTTTACGCTTAAAAATTTGATTTATTTACATTTATTAATATCATTTCATTAGATTTAAAAATATTGCTTCGTTGTAAATCAGACGATTTCGCGTTGTTAATTTATATATATAATATTTAGTGGATTAAATGTGAAGGTATTTAGCTTCACACTCTTAGTTCAAAATGCTTGAGTCTGGCTTATTTAAATAAAATTGAGGCATAGATTGAGATGGGTTCCCATCTTTTTCTAATAGTTCTGGCTTGTGTTTTAGAATTGAGAGTCCCACATGATTGAATTATTCCATCTGATTGGCTTTCATGTAAGCATGTTTAAAGCGTATCTGTTTGAAAGTGTTTAGCTTTCACGTTATTACAATATTATCTGTTTACGCTTAAAATTTGATTTATTTACATTTATTAATATCATTTCATTAGATTTAAAAATATTGCTTCGTTGTAAATCAGACGATTTCGCGTTGTTAATTTATATATATAATATTTAGTGGATTAAATGTGAAGGTATTTAGCTTCACACTCTTAGTTCAAAATGCTTGAGTCTGGCTTATTTAAATAAAATTGAGGCATAGATTGAGATGGGTTCCCATCTTTTTCTAATAGTTCTGGCTTGTGTTTTAGAATTGAGAGTCCCACATGATTGAATTATTCCATCTGATTGGCTTTCATGTAAGCATGTTTAAAGCGTATCTGTTTGAAAGTGTTTAGCTTTCACGTTATTACAATATTATCTGTTTACGCTTAAAAAATTTGATTTATTAACATGGTTTAATATTAGCACAAAGTAAATTATAATATTTCATAAATGCTAATAAGATTATTAAAAAAAGAAATGGATTTAAAGTGAATGATTTTATATTTATACCCTCAATTCTAGACACTTAAAACTGGCTTATATATGTGCATTTGAGTTTGAAAATAAGACAGACATAATTATTTTCTCAAAGTCTCCATCTTGAGACTGGGGCAAGAGTATCCTTGCAGCTTTAACATCACTGTTTAACAGCGCTAGTGAGAAGGGATGATTCCTTCCATATAATTATAATCTAAACACTGTGCTAGTATAATTTATTGATTATTAGATAATCTTAAACCTGTATTTGTTCAGCAAAAGTGGACTTTCTCTTTATATGTAGATTTTAAATTTATTTCCATCCATAAACATTAATTTATTAAAGAGCAATCAATGTTGAATACAATATACAATTAATAAAATTCTATCAATTATTGACAGAAAAACAAAGGAAGTACTTCAAGATTTGGTGCATCTCTAGAAGTTTAATTCCATCAGAATTTTGATTCAATCAGTAATTAAAAAAAAAACAAGCAAATCTAAGTTATAAAAAAAATAATAATGCTTTTATTAAAAAAATTATTAATCATTTCTGCCAAAATTTTGTTAACCTACCACAAAATTTTTTATCTCAGACATATATATATTTTCATATGTTAAAGCATCGCCTGGGAAGCGAACCCACAACAACTGTCTGCAAGCAACTGCTTGCAAGGAAGCTGCACTGACCTCTCGGCTACCAACAAAAAATTTTATCTCAGACCTATATTTATATTTAGTTTCAAAGCTTTTTTTCACTCTTCTTGCATTGATGCTATAAAAAAAATACATTTCACTTAATGCATTTTTTACAATGCTTTATTTAATGACAGTTTCTATTGCATAACAGACTTCTTCAGAAAATAAAAATTGTATTGCAAATATTTTCCATAGAAATGTACAATAACTTCATTTAACATAAATGTACTGAGATGATACAATTTCATTTCCATATGTAAAAAATAATTTTATTAACTACAACGAATCTTGTTAATATATGTCATTTCATTTCAAATTACAGCAACTGAGTTTGGTTTCTGAATAGGCTTTTATTTCCTATATAAGCCAATGAAATTGTATCCATCTCAGTATACATAAAATTCTTGTATGCTTTTGTAAAGTAAGTTGTAATACAATCGTTTTTTAGATTGGAAAAAGGCTGCTATGCAGTTGAAACTATAAAGTGTATCAAGAGAAGTGTTTTTTTAAAGATTTTGTTTTCAATTTCAATATTTAATCTTCATATATCAATGAGAGTTAGAATACATCAAAATTTAATCAAATACTACCTCCTATTTATTTATTTTCTGCAATAAAAAAATTAAAGCATCAAAAGTGCCAAACTGGAATCAATCTGGTGATCTTACCTTACACTCCAGAATCTGACACCCTACTACAGCCCTAATCCAAACGTTGTAAAAATGCAATATACATATATATTGTAACGATCCGGAGAAAGTGGGACTTAACGTAAACTGCACTACGGGGCGCCATCTAGGCATTTGAACCTAGAAAAATTTATAAAGTAGGCAGATACGTAAGTCAAAAAAAAAAAAATTTTTTTTTTTTTTAATTTTGATTCCGGTCGTTAGCCCATGTCACTAGCTCAGTGGAATAGCAGAGATTAAATAATATAATATCTTATCTAATTAGATTTCAACATTAAAAAATAAATAAAATAAGCCACTGCCAGTAATTAACACACAAACATTTATTTATTTCACATATATATAAGATTTAAAATTATTTTAGTATTAGTTTTACATTTTAACATTTAACATTATTTTTAACTTTACCTTAGATTTTTGACTTTAATTTACATTTAATTACTATTATATTCTAATTTTACATTTTAATTAAGTTCGCACAGATAAATTTAGGAAAGCTTGTTTATAATGTTGAATATAGATCGGTTACATAGATTTCACGGTCAAAAACATTTCAAAGTAAACATAAACGATCAAAATACAAAATTATTGATTACTGACAATTGCGGAGGGAAATTTCTACGTAACCCAATAGTATTCATCATAAGATACTTGCATTGTCACCAATAACTTAAAAGACATCCGAATAAATACATTTTAGATACTCACCGTAAGGTATCATTATTTATCGGATGTCTATATATTTTGATCAAATATGAAAACGCAAAACATAGTTAACCGATAAACAATCCATGCAAGCGTCTATAAACAACTTAAGTTTAATGCATTTTTATTTAGAATCGAGTATGAATAGACCACATAAATTTGCTTTTGAAAATAAACATTCTATCCCTATTTAACCTTAGGTTAAAATTCGTAGTCAAACTGGCATCAATTCATCTGATATATCGATGTATTCAATGTAATAAAATACGGCAGCACAAAAAGTTAAGAGAAGAAATTGCTTCTCATGAGATAGGAATATTACATCTATCTGCAAAGAAGAGCAATAAAACAAAAACTCCATAGAAAGGAACTGCGGTATCCGACTTATAATTCCTTCCATAGGCAAACGGAAGTGTGCGGCGTATGAAGCGATTCTGCCCGTAGCGAATCAATATTACATCTACTAATCACACCAATATATCCAATCCATTGACCCAATTTAACCACGAAACAAATAACCCAAGATTACCCTCCCCTAATATAACTTTACAAATCTATACAGCCATTCACGCCCGACTTAAGTTCAACATTTATATAATTAATTTAACGAAGAACAAAAATCATAATAAAACTTAAAGAAAAAAAAATAAATAAATGGAAATGATTTTACAAAATAAATAAGAAAAAAAATACATCAAATAACATTATTAATTTAGTTTGGTCAGATAGGATTCTATTGCATTATTTACTAAAAAGTTTTAAAATTTAGAGTTCTTATTGTTTCAAGTGAATATATATAAGTTCTTACGATTTTTAAAACGTCCAACTTTATCCGTTGCTTGCCATGAACGTAAATTCCCACGCCGTCCTAAAATTGGTATCCATTTAGCCGTTGTTCTATTTATTCATTCGGAGGTTTTTTAATTTAGTTGGTCCTCAATGTAGGAAACGATAGTTCATTTCTCCCTTCTTTAACAGCTGAAAGAATTGACCGTGCGTCTGTCAATTCCTCCAACTCCGTACTACTACATATAGTCACATCGTAATAATCAATTTCCAGTCACTGATTAACAATTTCCAAATTTTCCTTTTATATTAATGTGAAGGATTGAATTTACATTACGTCACCGATGCGATGGTCCTTTCGCTGCGGTCCGATTCCATAGGGATTTCTTCTTATTTGCTAACAGTTTCTATTGTTTTCCTATCTGACTAGTGTTTTTACATTTAAATGCTGAAGGCTGGTTTACATTTAACTAATTAACAATCATTTCCATTTCTGATTAATTAACCTGTTTTCCAAATCAAAAATATATTTAAAGATAAATTTAAAGATATAATTTCATCTCCAAATCTTTTTAAAATTTAGTTTTAAAATACTTTTTCTTTAATAAAGTTTTATTTTAATAATTTTTCATTATCTGTGCGATTTAATATATAAGAGTTTAAGATGATATTTAATTTCAATTTTTAATTCTAAAAGAAAATTTTTAAATGCGAACTTTTAAATTTACTTTCATGTTTAATAAATAAAAAAAAACAACAATGTAACGAACGTCTGTGCTCGTTACAATATATATATATTAAATAGAAGTTGCATTGATATTTTTCTAATTATAAGTAGTATATATACTGTGTACATATACATATTTACATATATAAATGTATGTGTGCATATTTTAATTAAACAAGCTGCAACTTTCCAATTCTTATCTTTCAATAGATTAATCATAATATTTTATTTGCATAATTAATATATATATATCTTGTTTTTTAAAAAATAAATAAATCAAAATAAACTCACTTGAGCTAAAAGACCATAAAATTTTTCGTAAGTTCTCTGTTGAGAACAACAATCCAGAATCATGTGACATAACTCCACCTACAAATAAAAAAAAAAAAACAAAACAACCCATTATGAAAAAAAATCTATGCCTATGATTGTAAATATATGTGGAAAAAAATATCATTATTTCATGCATAAATACAGCAACTCAAATAAACACGTTTATAGTAAAACGGTTTTTAAAAAAGCTCATTGCAGAATAAAAGCCTTTTCAATGGCTATTACTCACTAAGATTCTCTAATACCAGAAAACGATGAGGAATTTTAATAATTTTCCCATCTCTGTTTTAACCTCTAATAAATAGTTAGATACTCATTTTATTGATTAATTTTGGTTGGCTATGGGTTAGCTACCTGAAAGAAAAATCCTGTTTATCAGAAATAAAACAATTTATGTTTTAGCTGAATTTAGATTCAATCCTAGGTCATGGCCATAGTAGACATATGTGCTACCACTTCATAACGAGATGCTTTACAAACACACACAAACATATATATATATATAAACATTAAAAGCCTAAACATAAACTAGACAATAAAATAATCTAGTTTAATTGTGAATTTGGGGTAATTTTGATTATATATAAATATAGGATTAATAAATAATAAGAATACTTGTCATCTTAGTATCATGTTGTTTAAAATTGGAAATTATATACTAGTCTAATATTTATTGTCTTTGCAAGCAGAAGCCTGAAAAGGGTAAAAACTATTTGTTAGTACTCATATCACACTCAAAGCCTGTTAAAAAAAGTCAGACTTCTGCAAGTTCAAAAAGGATCAAACTTTAGAGACCACTACTTAAAGGGTTCAAGACCAAAGCATCAATGGCATGACTACATTCAGTAAAGATAAGAACAAAATCTAAAATTGTAATAGAAATATTATACAATTTACAGATAAAAACATACCAGAAAATCATACATGTGTAAAAACATCAGTGTTTGCAAAAAAATTCTTTGTGAGCTTCACAAATACAATATGTACTGAACTACTATTTTAAAGCCAATGTTTTCTAGTGTGGATGTTACATTATGAAAGTGGTGGTAAAAAATGTCAAGAACTGAATAATGAATAATGGGCATGAACAAGTAAATTAATTACCATCTGAATTTTCTTAAGTAGAAAGTTTATATCTGATAAAAGCCAAAAAAAGTCTATCCATTGCAATGCTCTATCCTAATTGTGAAATGTGGTTTTGGTATTGCGATTCTTTAGAAAGCTATAGAATAGTATTATCGTGGTTAATCAGTAGTCTACATATTTTATAGAAACAAACTATTTTAAACACTTTGGGAATTATGTTCATATCTTCGTATCATGATCCAGATAATACTGTTATTTACCAAGATGACTCAGACAAATCATAAGTCAGATATTGCTTTAAATAATCCAAGGATGACATTACATCTTAGTGATTAAACAAAGAATTAAAAATTATTCATCTTTGAACTTTTTTATTTAAATCTCAATGAATTTTCTAAATAAGAAATGTATTCATATTTTTCTAGAATATTATTTAAGTGTTAACAGTTTCATTGCACAAAGAATATAAACAATTCTTCAAGTAAATAACAACAACCATCAGTATTACTACTATTTTGTCCAACTTCTGAATATATATACACACAATATATTGTAATATAATGTTTCAACAGACATTATAAATGGTAAATATTTTAATAAACGGGGATTTTAATTTTAATGCTTTTTAAAAAGCTGCCATTTACTAAGAGCTGTTAGCCAATCAAGACTAAATGCACAAGACTGAAAAAATTAATATACTGACAGCGCTATGATACAGTCAAAAGGCTAGCGATATTATGAACTTTGCCACCCTTGTGCAGCTATCTTTGATTGGCTGTTAGTTTAATATGTGTGTGGCTATAGATTTTTAACTTATATTAAAAATGGAATACCAAATACAATATATTAATATGTATATTTAAACTAATTCCTCAGTAATACCCTATTCATTTATTCATTAAACTAACAAATTATATACATAAACATAGAGATTTATGAACATATTAAATATAGTCACAAACATATATAATATATATTAATTACACCTTGATTTACAAGCATCAAACTTTCTGAATTTACAACTCTGACATCAATCACTTCATCAATGATTACTACTAATTATTTATTAAGCTAGAGATTATCTCTAGTCCAAATATAAATGATTAATATATACATTTTTTTTTCTTTTTTTAAATTATACTTAAACACATGGAATAATCAGCTTCATCTTTTTTTTTCTACATATGACAACTTTTTAAGATATACTTAACATCTTCATTCTACCACATAATTTTGAACCATATGAATAAAGGCATCTAAAAAAGACAAGTGACTCTCAAGATGTTCTGCACTTCATGCTGAATCAGCTCTCCTTAGTTGGCCCAAAGCTTAATCTCTTACATATATCTTTATTATTTGTTCAGTAGTCACTACCACTTTCTAGTTATTAATATCTCTTTACAAATTATTGAAAAGCTAAAATCAAATGTAAAAATCTGAAAATTACTTTGAAATGATTTAAGAATGCTTTCTGATTGATGACAGGCTAAAGTTTTTTTCGCAATATGTACTATAATCAAATGGTAATATTTGGTCATTACTTTTAATATACACTTGGGTCTCGTTTTATGCGGTAGATAGGCTCCTCAGAAAATGCGCACAAAAATAGACTTAACTTACCTTGAAAAATAGAGGATACATACTGTAATTTTAAAAAATCGCATAAAAACAAAGCAACAACGTAAAATTACTTTAAAATTCGCATAAAAAAAAAAATAAGGAAATAAAATATGACTAATAAAAAATTTCAAATTTGAAAAAAATTGATAAAAGACAAACTTTTTTTACTTTTTTTATTAACTACAGTATTTAATTTTATTCAAAACAATTACAGTACAGTATTTTACATTTTTTCATACATGTACAGTATTTTAATTATTATCGCTATTTGACGATATGCAGGTTCGTTTGTAAACTGGTAAGAAATCAGATTCGTCACAAGAGGAAATACAATTAGTGCCAACTTCACTTTTTTTAATTGCTCTTATAGTGGACTCGCCCAAACTAAAATGTTTTCCAATCACTGTTGATCCTTCCCATTTCACTAAGTGATCTAAAATTGAAATTTTTGTTTCCAAAGAAATTCATTTTCTTAGGTGTTTTTTCTTCTCCATTAGGGTAAACTAAAAGTTTAAAATAAAAATAAGAACTTAGACTTATGATAATAAAAAGACACCTACTCACCACTGTTGGGCAAAATTTAATTAAAACTAACAATTAAAAATTAAATTCTTATTTTTGTCTTTAATTTTTTAATTTTCAATTCTGTTTAAAAATCAAATTTCATTGTTTCACATCACATTAATTTCAGATCACATTACGTAATTTTTAAATTGTTAATTACAATTAAAAATCAGATTTTAATTTTTAATTGTCAAATTTAATTGTGCCCACTGCTGTTACTCACCTTTTAAAAATAAACTTGCGGGACACTAAATGATTAATTGATTATGTACTCTTTTTTTAAAAAGCAAAAATAGAATGTGATTTAAAATGCAAAAACAACAACATGCATAGTATAGGCATCTATAACGTTTGAACAGATTTACATTATAATCTTGTAAAATTTATTACTTGCGGACACTAAATGATTAATTGATTACGTACTCTTTTTTTAAAAAGCAAAAATAGAATGTGATTTAAAATGCAAAAACAACAACATGCATAGTATAGGCATCTATAACGTTTGAACAGATTTACATTATAATCTTGTAAAATTTAATGTGTGTATATAAAATGGGGAAATCCTGATTTTAAGTGAATTATGAACTTCTTTATTGCATAAAATCTATTACAGTACTATGATAAAGCGCTGAAAATATTGAAATTATTAGATGGAAGTCGAACTCCGATAATGCGCTATTACTTTAAATATGACATGTGAGTGCGCGAAATTTATAATATTTAAAGTAATAGTGCATTATCGGAGTTTGACTTCTGATTTAATAATTTTTATTGCATAAAAGAAAATCGCATACAAAGATATTAAGAAGAAACATGAATCGCATAACTTCAAAATCACATTAAAATAATCCGCATAAAACGAGACCTGGGTGTGTGTATATATATATATAACTGCTCTCCTTTCAGTCTATGAATAATTAACACTCTAAATATTAATAAAAGATCAGATCAAAAATAGAATAAATCCTGTCAGCAACTCAATATAATTCTAATATTTCAAATTTAGATTACGCTATAAAATAATGAAGCACTTTCGTGGAGGTGAATCACTTTATCAAGCTGTCCACTAAAAGACAATTCATAAATACAATATATAAAAGTTATGTTATATTCCAGCAATAGTAAAGTTAGTAAATTAGCAAACAATATATGAAACATAGTATAATAATATAAGTACACCTGGGTCTCATTTTACGCGATAGATAGATTCCTCAGAAAACACGCGCAAACGAAATCGCGCAAAAATAGACGTAACTTACTTTGAAAAAGGGGGGATACAGACTGTGATTTTTCAAAAATTGTGTAAAAGCAAAGCACCAACGTAAAATTACTTTAAAATTTGTGCAAAAAAAAAAATAAGGAAATAAAATATGACTAATAAAAAATTTCAAATTTGAAAAAAATTGATAAGACAAACTTTTTTTAACTATAATATTTAATTTTATTTAAAACAATATATTTTTATGCATAATTTACAGTAATTTACATTATTTTATACACGTTTTAATTTTTATCACTATTTGCCGATAAACAGGTTCATTTGCAAACTGGTAAAAAATCAGATTCTTCAAAAGAGAAAATACAACTAGTGCCAATGTCACTCTCATGTTGTGTTAGTGGTTTTCTGGTGACAACGTAATTAGTAATTAATCTAACAACTAAAAATTAAATTCTTATTTTTGTCTTTAATTTTTTAATTTTCAATTTTAATTGTGCCCACTGCTATTACTCACCTTTTAAAAATAAACTTGTGGACACTAAATGATTAATAATTGATTACATTCTTTTTTAAAAAGCAAAAACAGAATGTGATTTAAAATGCAAAATTAACACGCACAATGTTTGAACAAATTTACATTATAATCTTGTAAAATTTAATGTGTGTATACATAAAATGTGGACATCATGATTTTAATTTCATTATTGCATAAAATCTTACTATTATAAAGCACTGAAAACATTGAAATTACTAAGATGAAAGTCGAATTCCAATAATGTGCTATTACTTTCAATATACGCGAAATTTATTATTTAAAGTAATAGCGCATTATCGGAGTTCGGCTTCCGGTGAAACGTGAATCGCGTAACTTCAAAATCGTGTTAAATAAGTCCGCGTAAAAAGAGACCCAGTATAATATCTAAAATCTTACTTTCAAAAGGGTTATAAAAAAATAAATATTAAATTGGGAAACCTATTAAAAGTTATAGATAAAAACAATTTAATAATTATTCACTTAAATCTATGTAAAATACAACCCAAAATTTTATATTTCAAAGAATTTCATATCAATTTTTTTCAGATATGTATGTGTAAATCAAAACTGAAAAAAAAAAACAAATCTTTATGCTCTCTTCCATAAAATAACAATAATAATCAGAAAATAATAATGAATTTGTTTCTTCCAAGGGAAAAATCAACTTAACTAGTGTCTCAGTTAAGAAACAATTGGTTATATAAAAAGGATGTACATGGGATTTTCCTGATCATGCTAATAGATAAATATTGATAAACAGCTCATAACATGATTGTTTTATATTTAAAAAATTATATCATAACAAGAGTAATGATAAGAACATATGGAAAATACATTAGGAATTTGTCTTGCTTGGCTGCTTTAAGGACTTCAAGAAGAGTCAAAACTCTTCTTTCAGTTAATAACCAATTCCTTCTAGAAGCTAATTCATTTTTGATTTTCAGTTTTACTTTGTCCTTATTAGTGTAATTAGTCAAGTAGTTTTAACTGAAATGTCAATGTAATAACATTTATAACAAATTTTTCCATAAAAAAAAAATTACCCAATGATGTTTTCATAATTTTAAAAATATTTATGAATGAATGAACATAAGGAATATTACAGAGGTTTTTAGTACCTGAATGGAGGTTTTCAGTTTTTATATAAATTCAGTAATAGACACATAAGAATTGATAATTTAATACTAACCTCTTGACCAGGTTTAAATTCCATCTTTAATAATTTATGCGCACATTCTTCAAAATCCAAACTGGATTGAATAGCAAGATAAACTGTACGGCGAAAGGCAATTAAATTTGTTTCTGTGTTGTCAAGAATTTCTGTTTTTTGCTCTTAAAAATAAAAAAAAATCAAATCAAAAGTTATATGTAAACAATAAATATATAAAAAGACAATAAAAATATGACAATATCAAAGATTTTTACCATCATCTTCTTCATCATCACTTTCATCGCCACTTTCTCCACTGGATTCACCATCATTGCTATCATCTTCACCCAAAATATCTGTAGTGATAAAAAAAATACATATTGAACCCTATACAGAGAAAGGAATGGACAAATAAATATGAAATAAAATTATTTTTAGCACTATTCTAGAAATAAAATAAAAAAAAATCAAAATAATTTTTGAATCTTTTTTTTTATTTTATTTCTTCATTTATATAAATATCTTAAAACTTCTAATCCAACATATACAACTCAAACATATGAATAAAGACATGAAAAAATACTGACAACCCAAAATGCACTTGTAGCTGAACCAAAATACTTCAATTGACTCAAATCATAAGCTCTCAATATCTTCATCATATCTATTCAGTATTTATCAATAACAAATTACTATAATTTAATATATAAGCATCAATAGATGTTGTCAAATGGTCACAGCAATTAAATATATACAAACACAAATACATACACTTGCTGAGGTACATTAAAATTTAAAAACTTTGAAATGTTTTTTTTGAAATCAAAGATGAACAATATTAAATTTTCAAAAGTATTGTTATTAGTTTTAAAAAAAATGTTATTAAACAGACAACCAGTAGTTTATATTATAACGGTCTGCAAGATTAGACGAGTCTTAGCGTATCTGCGCTACAGGGCGCCACCAGGCTATTTGAACCTGGAAAATTTATATAGTAGGCAGATACGTAAGTTAAAGATTCACATTTTTACATATATATTTTATTCCGACCATCAGCCCAATGCCACTAGCTCTTGGAGACGCAGAGATTTATGAAATATAAATTCTTATCAAAAAATATTTTCAATATTAAAAAAAAAAAAAAAGAAACCACTGCCAAATAACACACACAAACATTTATTAAACATATATAAGATTTGGAATCATTTTAGTATCACTTTTACTTTAAATTTTAACTTACATTTAGACTTTTATTTTAGAATTTAATTTACGTTTTAAGTTTTTTATTTTATTTTAGAAGTTCGCACAGATGAATTTAATATTTTATTAATGTCGAGTATGGATTGACTACATAGATTGCATTTGAAAAGAAAATATTCTGTCCCTTATTTAACCTTAGGCCAAAAGTTCACAGTCAAACTAACGTCAATCCATCTGATACATCGATGTATTCAATGCAGCATGAAAACGATAGCACATTGCCATACTGCTAGGAATGCACATCTGAACAGTATGGTTAAAGAGAAGAAATTGTCTCTCATTCAGTACAGGAATGTTACATCTGTCTGGCGAGAAGAACAAAAAAAAAAAACTCCATAGGAAGGGATTGCAGTCCTTTTTGCCGTCTTACTATCCTATTCCATAGGCTAAAGGGGTGATCCAAGAAGCAGGGAATACTTCTGCTTCCAATGGTCATTACGAAATGGTACTTATTTTGCCCAAGTGTGGCGTATCATGTGATCCTGCATGTAGCGGACCTTCATACTACATTTACTAATTACACCAATATATCCAGAACGATTAACTCAATTAAACTAGGAAACAAATAACCTAAGATTAACCCTCCCTTAATTAAACTAATATAATTTTACAAATCTATGCAGCCATACACGCCCGACTAATTATACATTTATTAAAAGTTTAGTCTAACAGCAAAGAAAAAAATAATAATAATAAAAACTTAAAAGAACGGAAAAAATAAATTAATGAAAATGATTTTAAAAAATAATACATTCAATAAAAATAATTAATAAATAATTTAGTTTGGTCAGATAGGAAATACTATTGCTATAATTGAAATACTGGGGAAGTTTTATACTTAATGTTCATGAATTATCTAAAGTTCTTACGGTTTTAAAAAGTCCATATTTTCTAGTTGCTTGTAATGTGGAACGTGAATTCCCACACCGTCCTGAGGAGATTAGTATGCAGTTAGCCATTGGTCCTTATTGTAGCTGGTATTTTTTTTTTTTTCGGGCCCTGATGTCCTGTGGTCCACAATATGGAAAATGATGTCATTTCTCTTTCTTTTTTAGCAAAACTGAAGGGATTGAAGAGTGCGTCTTTTCAATCCCTTCACCTTCAACTCTCTCCGCACTATCACATATAGCACCTCTGCTTTCACATCTTTATCTCCTTCCTCTTTTTTATTTCCAAATTTTTCCTTTTATATTAAACTTTCGGATCCAGTGGACATTACATCATGACAATGATGATCCTTTCATTGAGGTCCGTTTCCTGAGGGATTTCTTTTATTGGCTATTAGTTTCTATTGTTTTTTCTCTCCTATCTGACCTTTAATTATACATTTGAGATGTCCAAGGGCTAGTTTACTTTAATTAATTGAAAACAATCATTTCCATTTTACACAATAAAATTAATTAAGTTTATACGTTCTTAATGATATATTTTTATCTTTAAATCTTTTAAGTTTTTGTTGAAAATTTAGCCTTAAAACTTTTTCCTTTAATAAAGTTTTCTTTTAATAATTTTTTCATCTGTGCAAAGTTTAGATGACTTTTAATTTTCAATTTTTAATTTTTAAAAAACAAATTTTTATTTGCGAACTTTATTTTTAATTTTACTTATTATAATAATGTAACAGCATGTAAGCCCATTACAATATGAAATCCCTTATTTCAACTTACATACTTCTGTATGTGATTGCATACCTAGCAACATTGTGGAGAAAGGTATATTGAATTTTTTTGAGTCAAATGAAAAATATGCTCATCACATACCAGATACACTAGTGACGCTCACTCATTTTTAATACCTAACAACAGAATAAATCTTTTGGAAAGAACTGATGAATTTTTGCAATATGCAGAAACTGAGTAAAGACATGTTATGACATCAACATCAATAATCAACTACTGTAGGGTCATTCAAAGAAATGGTACATTTGAAAATTATTTATATAATAATATGAAAAGAATACATAAGTCCTTATCAACCAAGTAATTAAAAAGATTTATATGTATATCTTTCAAATGATATCTTTTAGAAAGGCTCTTAAACAAAAATTATTTGATAATTGGAGGAAAAAATTTAAGGTAGAAATAGAATATACAAGTATTATAAAGCAATCATCAATGAAAATGAAATTCAGTGGACCTGATAGTATCATAAACAGTGAAAAAATGCATGCTTGGGTCTATAGCAATTCTTTTTCCCAATCTTTCACAGTTAAAGTAATATAAACTGAACGAATGTTAAATATAAAATAAGTGAAATCCACAAATCTAGAAATAGATAATAAGTGTATACTGATTAATAAAAAATCAACAATTAGCACAATGTAAAGTCTAATACTGGAAGATAATTTCATAGTAATAATTTGAGAATCCTTATATATTATCATTTTTTGAAAAAAATCCAAAAATGAAATGAATATGTAAGCACCCAAATGATAACTTAGTTAAAATACATATTGGGTTTAATAAAAAATATGTATTTTAAAAAAATATGTATTTTCATAGATTCAATACAGAAAGTTATCAATTAGCAAGGGAGACAAAAAACTATTTAAAGAACAACATCACAACTCGGAAATAATTTTAAAATACTAACAGGTGTCCAAGCTGGTTCAGATTTGGATGAGATCAAAAAGAGTATGACTGAAATCCTATTATCTCATGATGATAAAAAAAGTATAATTGTGTAATAGCAAAAAGGTGATCTAAAAACGACCTGTTTTGCAAAATTTGATTAGATTGTTTTGCCAGGCAAATTGCTCATTTAAGTAATAAAAATAGTTCTAATATCAGGAATCATATGCAAATAACTTGAAAGTAATGATAATAAGATATAATTACAATATTAGGAAAGATGGTGCAAATAATCTAAAAGTAATGATAATAAGAGAAATAATTACTTCCATTTTTCTAAATATAGAGACATAGAATTTTTAAATTATGCTTAATGGGATCTCCTGAACAAACTATAGAGAGCTCTTGCTAGTAAAGTGATTTATTTAGCATATAGAATTTTTTTTTTTCTGACAGCTTAATTATTAACCAAATAGCATTAAAAAAAATCCTTTACAGATTCCAATCAAGTATTTTTATTAAAGTACTTCAATTCTTCCACATTAGCTATAGATTTATCGGACATTAACTATGTGGTTCATGGTTTATGCTTGTCAGCATTTACATAGTGAAGTGGTTGATAAATTCCACTTGATCCTG
Organism: Epiperipatus broadwayi; assembly: GCA_028023455.1. Taxonomy (NCBI): domain Eukaryota; kingdom Metazoa; phylum Onychophora; class Udeonychophora; order Euonychophora; family Peripatidae; genus Epiperipatus; species Epiperipatus broadwayi. The sequence continues at coordinate 828,482 of JAQFVV010012527.1, forward strand.
AATTTGTTGATCAGAAAGATCAAATCCAAAATTTTTTACGTCATAATTCTTTAATTATAGATTGAACATCTAAAGAAAAGATCTTGATTTGAATCAAGTTTTAGATGGTGAAAGTATATTGGAAAGTTCAATCTGCTTAACAGCTTTTTTATACATTTCCCGTAAAGCAATTTTTCTTCATATCTGAAGAAATATTTGAAAGGAAAAGAAGTCATAGCAGAGAAATAGACTTGAGTATGCCAATAAAATATCTTATGATATTATTTAATTAAAATATCCAGAAGTTTAATGTAGAAATTTTTTTGCAAGACAGAGATATAGTATTCGCAAGCAGAATATACCAGTGCTAAGCACTCACATCACAAGACCAAAGAGTTCCAACCAGCTATTCAAGGAAGTTATCTCTAGAAATTAATTCTGATCTAATCTCAGATAAATGAGAAAAATAAATTAGGCTACTATTGAAGGTTTCTCCTAAATAGCATGGAATAAAATTGTTTTAGTCTATTAATGCAAAAATATATATATATGTATGTGCATAATATTTAATGAATATATGTAATTGATTCATATATGTCCTACTTTTTCTGTTTCCTCTTTTCCATACTGTTTTCAATCTTTTAGGTTAAAATAGAACCCAATCATCATGAGATTGGTCAGCTCCCAATACTAATTGTGATAATGGGAGTGTATATTTATGCATGCACAGCAATTCTGGCTCCAATTTCTTTTCATTATTTTTTTTCTCAAAGAATTAAGAATGCAATGAGGGGGATAGTAAACTGGTCATTCTTAATTGTGATTTTTGCTTGAGGAAGTATAATCAATAATGAGTTGGTTTGTAATTGGATTTGAGTCTACTTTCAGCTTGGCAAAGACTATATATTTAAGCAATCCTATTTAGGAATCTACTCGTGTACCATAAAAGTAGAAAAAACTGAGGGAGTAGGCATGCTTCCCACAAATTACTCATTAAAGCAATAGAAATTAGTGTCAAAATGGCGGCATTAATAGTATTAAAGATAAATATTATATACCTAACTTTTTCCTAAATATAGAAATACATGGAATTTTCAAAAATTATTTGATAGAAACTCTTCAAGATATGTCTAGAGGACAGTAATGGATAAGTAACTGTCAGGCCGAAGAGTGTTTTACAGCTATTCTTAGATAAACTTATCTTCTAGACAAGCGATCGACAACCTTTTAGATATTGCTAACCACTAACATAATTTTTAAACATACAAATTAATACGATCAGTGAGTATGATATACATAAATATTTATAATTTTAATTTTAACACATGGGTGTGCTGTAATCTAGTCAATTGTAGAGTAGTTGGAGTAATACAAGAGTAAGATTATTATTTAAAGGAAAGGGTAAGGATCATAGAAAGTTAAACAATTATAGAACGATAGTGGTAACATCAGTTTTATATAGTTTTCTCATATATGGTGGTTGGAAGAGTTGCAAAATGGATGGAAGAAATGGGGAAAATGCAAGATGGTTTTAGATCAGATAGACGTATAGGAGCTTGTTTATTTGTAGTTACACAACTTCTGAATACGAGTAGGAATTCAGGTAAACAGTTATATATGAGTTTTATAGATATATAGAAGGGATATGATAGGGTAAATAGATATAGATTATGAGTAAGTTTAGTAAATTTGGGAATAGATGAAGCTTTAGTGGATAATATTAAGAAATTATATGAAAATAATTACTATACTTATCATTTAGGAGATATAGAATCAGTTAAAGTTAAAAAATGGGGTGGGACTAAGGCAAGGATGCCCTATGTCACCTATTTTGTTTTTGTTGCAGTTGAGTGAAATGGAGAGAGCAATGGAAAGCTAGGAAGAGGGATAGTTAATAGGTGGCAAGGGAGTATATACATTATCAGGTCTTTGATTTATGGATTATGACTTTTTGTATGCAGAAAGAAGATATGGAAGTTATGCTCAGGACATGCACAAGGGTGAGTAAAAAGATGGGGATTAAATTTAATGAAAAAAAATCAAATATAATGTTGGTTAATACTGGGGAAAAAGAAGACGTAGAATTTTTATTGGGAGATATAAAGTTAAGTGTGGTAAATAGATATAGATATTTGGGAAACATCTTAAGTAATCAGGAAAATTGCTTGGATGAATGGGAAAAAAAATTAATAAATGAAGCAAAGAAAAGAAAGAGATTGATAAAAAAATTAACAGTGTTTTCATATAATAAATATGATGTAGCTAGAATTGTATGGAAGGAAGTTGCAGTAGCAGGGTTAACATATGGTAATGATGTGTTATGTGTTAGTGAAGGGATATTATATTACTTAGAAAAAGTACACAGAGAAGTAGGAAGACATGGATTAGATGCAGATGTGTGGACAGCAAAAGAGGCAATTCAAGGAGAAATGACATGGTTAAGTTTTTATATGAGAGATGCAAAAAGCAAAATGAAAATGTTTGGTAGGTTGCAGTTTATGGATAATAAAGGAATAGCCAAAATAGTATTCAATTGGGTTACGAGTAAAGGGCAGGCAACAAAATGGGTGAGAAAGGTAATGCGGTATGCAGAAAATTTGAATAAAGAATTTATATCAGTATACTTGTACAAAAGGTGGGATGATTGTGTTAGGAGAATTGTTGAGTGTTATAGTGGTAAGGAATGGGAAAAAAAAATAGATGCATTAATAAAGAATAGGGAGTTAAAAAGATGGAGAACTAGTATGGAGAGTAAAAAGAGTTTAAATATATATAGAAGTAAACAGAACATTGGGTGCGAGTTAATTTATAATAATGGCAAAGAAAGCAGTTTATTGTTCAAGGCTCAAACGGGATCTTTAGCAACCAAGAGAATATATACGTAAATGGAAATATATGGGTGATTTAGTCTGAAAATTGTTTAAGGAAGGCATAGAAAATGTTAGGCATCTGTTAATTAAATGTAAATGCTTGGAAAGCAGAAATGGTACAAATAATGAAGTTATGAAAGAATAAATATGAACAAAGTGATTATACAGAAAATGGGTTATTGTTTTTTATGCTGGGTTTCGGAAAAGGGGGATTTAGATATGAAGGCCATGGAGTTGATAAAGATTATGTTGTGGAAATGGGATGGAGGAGAATATGGGAAAACTTAGAGTAGGAAATGGAAGGTAGTGACTAACAGATTTCTCTGGGCTTAGTTGCTGAGAGATTCCCGACTCTGTTTAACGAGAAGTCACAATGCATCTCATCACATAATTCGGTATTCTTATTTTGTTACTTTTTCTATGCCACTAACCGAATAGAGGTTAATTAAACATCTTTGAGGTAGATGTTTTGCAAATCACAATAGTATTTTGTAACAAATCAATTAGCAATATAATGTTCTTCTTCTATTTTACATATAATAATATAGCTTAAACAAAATTTATTTTTTATTTAAAAATTTTATTAAATGAGCTTACAGAATTTAAATATCTGAATTTCTTTGCAGACAATTAACATTGCATCACAGATCACCGGGTTGCCGACCGCTGTTCCAGAGGAAGAGCATCTAATAAAACAGGTATATAACTACAAGTTTTTCGAAAGGATTAATCAACAACTGAAAGAGTACATGGTTTAGAATACCTGTAAAGACTAATTTAATATATTTTTAGAATTCTACAATATATCAATGAAAGGCTAATGGTGTTAAAACTTTGCTTGCACAATAATATACCAGTGCTAATTTTATTAGGCATATGATACAACACTAATTTAAAGTACTCAAAGAAAGAAACCTTTTATTCCTTATTGGATAGCATTATTACAGTGGTAATCTTAAAAGATTGAATTTTTTTTTTAGAGACTTTTATGCATGTGTTGCACCAATAGGCCAAAAGTGTACTCAAATGGTCTACTGTTATTGAATTTTTGCATAACGCATGGAATGACTGTCATAATTACTTTGTTTAGACAAAAAAACACTATAAAAAAACATACTTATATTACATTATATCTAGGAATAAGAATGCAAAAAAATTCAAATAATGAAAAGCGCTTAGAAGTGTAGATTATTGGATGAACTGTAAACTTACATTCTCTAAGGTTAAACTGACAGATGAATTTTTAAAAATGTCTCGTTTCAATCATATTTGAAAAAAAAATTGATGTTCACTGTTTAGAAATATTTATAATTAATGCTACATTTTAAAATTTGGGCCTTCAGAATTGTCATATCACTGAGGAATAGAATTTTCTTAAAAAGTGTACTAAGAACACAAGAACAATCATCACTAATTTTATATCTTATTATTAGTGACTTGATTTAGAAAAAAAGAAGCATGAAAAACATTTTCTGTTTGGCAGAATCACAAATTAAATGCTGAGATTTATAAGAATATAAGGTACTTATCAAGTAAACCAAGATGGCAGCCCATAATTTTGATAAATCTACAGTTTAAGAGGCTCACAAAAAATGCCTGCTAGGAAATATTGTATTTAATAATTATATTTTATTTTTTTACACTGTTATTTTAAAAAAAAATATTGTGAAAAAATTAATTACAATATTTACAGTTTATTTTATTTTTTGGATTAATAAGATTAAACGCTGAGATTTATAAGAATATAAGGTACTTATCAAGTAAACCAAGATGGCAGCCCATAATTTTGATAAATCTACAGTTTTGGAGGCTCACAAAAAATGCCTGCTAGGAAATATTGTATTTAATAATTATATTTTATTTTTTTACACTGTTATTTTAAAAAAAGATATTGTGAAAAAATTAATTACAATATTTACAGTTTATTTTATTTTTTGGATTAATAAGATTAAATGCTGAGATTTATAAGAATATAAGGTACTTATCAAGTAAACCAAGATGGCAGCCCATAATTTTGATAAATCTACAGTTTTGGAGGCTCACAAAAAATGCCTGCTAGAAAATATTGTATTTAATAATTATATTTTATTTTTTTACACTGTTATTTTAAAAAAAGATATTGTGAAAAAATTAATTACAATATTTACAGTTTATTTTATTTTTTGGATTAATAAGATTAAATGCTGAGATTTATAAGAATATAAGGTACTTATCAAGTAAACCAAGATGGCAGCCCATAATTTTGATAAATCTACAGTTTTGAAGGCTCACAAAAAATGCCTGCTAGGAAATATTGTATTTAATAATTATATTTTATTTTTTTACACTGTTATTTTAAAAAAAGATATTGTGAAAAAATTAATTACAATATTAAAGTTTATTTTATTTTTTGGATTAACTTATTAACAGAAAAATTATATAAATACAATATTTACACTATTTATGTCGGCAGCCTACAATCATATTGTGACCATTAATGCAGACTTTTTGGAAGGCAGGGTCCCATAACTTGCGAAATAATCCACTGCATCACATTCTGTGACAGGAAGGTCCCAAAATTTTATCACTATGACAATTTATCAAAAAAAAAACTGCTGACAAAAAGAAACATGAAGAATTGAACCTTAAGAGCATCTCATCGCTTCCCATGTTATAAGTAAAACAAAAAATTAATATAAAGCTTCTTAATGAAATTTATCAGAATTTTTTCCTTTTTTTTTTTTTTAAAATTTAACAATCAATTTTTTGATTTTGTTTTAATTAGCAACTAACATGTCTTTGGTAGATTTTAGGCCCTCGAAACTTCACAAATATGGGGTGCCATCTTGGTTTATTTGTACTGAATACACATATATAAATGCAAAAGTTCAATAACTGGCAAGAAAACTTAAAAAGTAATTGATGGATTAAAACTGCAAACACTATACAAACACTGGCTGATATGATTGCTTTAATTTTCCTCATTGATACATGAGGAGCAACATATGGATCTGAAAAACAGTATTGCAATGCTATTATTAATATTCCAGCCATAGTACTCTCTAATATAATGGCAATAATATTTCTAATAGTCTTTTGAATACTACTTGAGTAATAACTTTTAATGGTGTATCCATTTATCTACTAATTTAGTTTTGAACAAAAATTATTCAGCTTAACGAAGTCAAATAAATCATTATAATTAAAAATGGAAAGGTTGCAGATCTTGAAAAGATAGGCTGGAATGGTTTTAAAATCAGAATGGCTATGGTCATTTTCGGGTGGCTACTGTTACTGACAATGATCATTTATATTATTTATTATAGAAATATATTATTTAAAATAATCAACATGTAAATTAAATACTTAAAGCAAGAAATAAAAATATAAAAGTAAATAATAATTAGTTGAAAAAAATGTTGAAAATTGAATCTCATATACATAAATACATTTGAATATGTATTTCAGTGCATATATATATAGTATAACGGTTAGTGGAATTTCTTTTATGCTATCTGCTGTACAGGGCACCACCAGGCCATTTGAACTTGGAAAATTTATAATGTAGGCAGATACTTCTTGTTAAGATTCCATTTTTTTATTTCAACGGATATGCTCCAGTCATTAATAAGCTCATGGAGGAGCTGAGACTTAAAATCTAAATTCCTAAACGTAAGATAATAAAATAAGCCACTACCAGTAATTATCACACAAAAATTTATTTATGCACATACATGAATTTGAAGAATAAATATTTAATATTGCTTTAGTTTGTTTTTATTATATCATCTTAAACTCAAGTTCTGTTATTTTAGTAAGTTCGCACAGATGGATATTTTATACACTTTAATATTTTGATAAACGTAAATATGCTATATAGATTATGCATTTATATACTAGATTCTTTTTTTAACTCCAGGCTACAAGTTCGCTTCCAAACCAACTCCAGCTTATTGATATACCAATGGGATCAATGCAAAATGAGGATGCTAGCATAAAAAAAACCATGCGGACAGGAGTGTGCATCTGACCATGATATCATTTAAAAAAAAAGAATGATCCTCGTCCAATACAGGAATGTGCATCTGTCTGGCGAGATAATCATTTGGAAAATACATATATTAGATATGCTCTATAATGGGGGATTGCGGTCTTGGCCGTCTTACTATCACCACCCAGAGCGTAAGGAGATCAATGGGCAGGGAATACTTCTACATCCATGGGCAAAGCAATGGCTACACTTTTGGCCATGCGTTTAATTGGGTATAGTGCCCTGATGCTAACTTATTGAAGAGATATTTAAAAAGTTCAATTGATGAAACTTCATACTTTCCGCAGTAGATTTGAAGTCCGTCTTTCATGATGCATCGCACCCATCCACTCGAAATCCATTTAATATTTCTATCATTTCTGGGAAGACAGGTTCGTTGTTCGCTGCCTTTCAGTAATCATCAATTTGGGAGGCAGCCTCAGTTGGTGCATAACAGGAATTTAATTCATTGTGAGACGCTTATATTTCGGGATCCGCAATGCAATTCATGAATCAACAATTACTTCATTTTCTAAGTGAGTAAAAAGTCTCTAATAATTTGATATTTCCATCTTTTATAATTTTTGGCCTGGCCTCTCTTATCACAAACTCTCTAGATCGATCGCACATAAGGTTTTTTCTTTTACGTTTTTTAATAAGTCAATTTTACTTATGACTATTTTCCCCTTTTATTTTAATTTTTAAAATAATGTAATGGCATATGTATACTGTTACAATAGTAAAATGCAAAAATTATATTCCATAAGAATATATGGGCAATTAATAAATACTACGGTAATAACTTTCAAAAACTTGCTAAGTCAGGCTTTTGACGCAGAGCACCTTTGCCAAAGCAAGACTACAGATAATTTTAATAAGCCTAAATATATATATACCAATATAAATAATACATAAAAGCTATTTTCGGCAAATATTTTATTTCCATTTTCAATATAACAATAATTATAACTGTAATAACAATAGTTCTGATAAAAAATGGATAAAATCTTCATACTTCCCTAAAGTTTATAATACATTAATAAAAAATGAAAATTACATAAAAACATAAGCATAGGATGGCCAAATAGTAAAAATATAGCAAATTAATATGTAATTATAAAATAAGAAATAAAATAAAATACAAAAAAGGAATTGTATATAAAATTAAATGGGGAAGTTGTAATGTCTTACTATAGATATACAAGGAAACAATTAGATAAAAGAGTGAAAAAAACATAACAATACAATTAATAGAAGAGATGAGCATTATATGCGTATTGATTTATATATGGATGTAAAATAGGCTATGTAAAAAATATAAAACTTTTAAACGATATTAAAGAAGCTAATAGAAAAACAAACATAATTGTACAAATACGTGTAAAGCATCAATTAATTTAATTAATATCTAGCTAAATTAAAAATGAATGGAAAATTATATAATATATGTTTGTTTTTCTGTCTCTGCACATTTCATATGATTGTTATAAATTGTGTAACTGGGAAAAGAAAGGGTGAAAGAAGCAAGAAAAGGGGTGGGGGAGAAAAGCAAGAAAAATGGAAAGAATAAATTTATTTATGCGTATTGATTATATTGGATAGTAGATGACTGTAGGGAGATTGAAAGTCTGGGTTCAAATCGCCTTTAATTACATCTGGGTTAAGTATATACATTATCGTTGTACTTCAGTATTATGTTATATTGGAAAATATTTGGATTCTTGTTTTACATTTTTTTTTAATTATTATTGGTTCTAGTATATATAAAAAATAGATTTCACTATGTATGCAATATAAATTTAAGCTTAAAAGTAGTTTTCTCCACATTAAAAAGGGCAAAAAAAGTATTTGCTGAAAAAAGCTTTTCTGTATTATTTTTATAATATACAATTATTACTGTTACATATTTTATTTTATATTATATTGTGTGATTTATTTAAATATATATATTAATATAGTATATTAAATATGTAATATACATATTTGATTCACCTTTTTTTAAGACTGCATATTTTTCTTCATTCACTTCGTAATCTGGATCGAATTTGAAAACATCTGGAAAAAAAAAATTGCAACACATTACTCAATACATAAAATGTAAAAATATTTACATAACATTTTTATCAGTCCAATATTAGTAAGATGTTTAACATTCATATTAATTTCACTCTTAAATATAATTAGTAAATCTTGTTAATAATTTTCTTGTTTGCTTGCTTTTTTTACTTTAAATTCTTTCTACTATTTTTAAAAATAACATCCGACCCAAGGACGTTAATAGCTTTCAATTCTGTTCAAAATACCCACAAACTACTCCAATATAATGTATTATAATAAATACTACATTAAGATAAAATTATGATAAAAGAGTTAGCATTTGGCTCCAAAATTGACACTGAAGGCACGGAAACTTTTGATACTTGGATTATTTTAATAATAAAAAATCTGGTAGTCAAAAAATTGTAAAATCATATATTCATTGGACTGAAGATGTGTTAAAAGGGTGTTTCATGGTGGATTTGAGCATGATTTGTGGGGAAGAAATAGACTCCATTTATGTTATAATGATTATCATAAAAACATTGTAAAGAAATGCATTTGTTGATTAATTCCATTATGAAAATATGATGAAGACTTAGAATACATTGGAAAAATACAATTAAACATGTTCCTGAAGTATTTCAGAAAGAAAAATTTACTGCAGAAGCGGTTAAAAGACGGCATCACAAAATATTCAAGTTAACAGGAAAATGGACTGCCATGTTCTACATATGGACGAATTTGTAGTCCACAAATTGTTTTGTATACTCATTGCAAAATTTTTGGTGTAGTATTTATTTTTTTTGTTTTATACTTTTCAGTTTCTCTTGGAGTTGGAATGGCCATATGTCTTTTGTGAGTGACTGTTGTGAAAATGGAGAATAAAAAACTCATAAAATGCTTTATCTGCACACAGTTGTATTTTATTTCAAATAATTATATCTTTTTTATATTCACTTAGTTCTAGTTTTTTTCATTCTTATTTATTTTGTAATGTGTAAAGTGTTCGTATAAATCTGACTTTTAAATGATTGTTTTAGAGTTCACTTTGAACTAGTATTTCATTTCGTGTCAGCAGTTTATTTATAAACACACATAGAAATTTTAAAATTTTACAATCCACATAGCAGTTAAACTTTGTTCGTAATCTGTTGTAAACACACCCTGACCTTTTCAGAGTATTGAGAATAACACACATATGTATAATAAGCACGATCAAAACAACAACAATACCTACGATAATTTTATTAATAAGATATTAAGCTATCACTAGTCTAAATAAAGAGAAATATTAACACGTTTAAAAAAAAAAAGCAAGATTCTTTGAAAGATATTTATGGAGTTTATCAATGTTTCTGTCATGTATTAAGAATGACTTTCAGAAGTCAGCAGCATTTAAAACTGATGATTAAATAGGCCATGGGAGATGTGAAAACTTATTCTCCTATTCTTTAACCAATATCTGTTAAGCCAGCCATACTAGTTTATGAGTGGCTTCTATACATATGTATGCATGTGGGCTCTGTAAATTAGGTGATTATAACATGGCTTGGATAGTGCAGATAGTGCAAATAGTCCGCTGCTGCAGTGTAATCATGAAAACAATGACATTAATATCATGATATGGTTTATTAAATCATAACAATTTCAATATGGCTGATGAGCTTTTCTTCACACTCAATAAAAAAGTGGTTGAAAAATATATGTGATGATCTGTCTGACCAATTCTTTCACTCATGCACTATTGCTTCTCTTCAGGCAGTCACATGAAATTTACAGCTTAACCATAAATGTTCTCATGAAACGTGTCAGACACTTTTGATAGAGAATGAAATGCTTAAATGAATTACGACATCTACTATGACTTTTTCTCCTGTGGCAACATTTTTTTCTAACGTTCATAAATCTCTTTCAATGAAAAATGATTTCCTACCACCAGCTGATTCTGGAAAGTTTCGTTCTTTCATTTTTTTAAATCCAACACTTAGAGGAATGACAATCTTGAAGAATTGAACAGCTGAAATTTTGGAAGCAAAAACTTCAACTAATTAGATAATAACAGTATTTTTCCTTTTTTCAACATAGGTATGTTTGACATCTCTTCTCACATGCCTAATTAGATATTACACACAATTTTCTGGAAGTTTTATTTGTAAAAATAAATAAAATTACACTCGCATTTATAACCATATCAGTGAAACAAGATATCATAAATACAGAGCTAATACAACGCCTGTTGTCATGCTTTTGTTCAACACCTGTACATTGTATATACATACACATACATAATAATGTAGATGCACAGAAATATATAAAACAATTCCACGCAACTAAACATTAAACCAAACAATGTAAAAACTTACTTAGAAGTTCTTCAGCATTTAATTCATCTTCTAGAGTAATGAGATGAGTAAACTGTTCATTTTCCTCTATTAAGTCCAAATCACTGATGACTGCTGGATGATCCTGATTACAAAATATCAATTTATTATAATATATTAGTATTCTTACATATGTATACAAACATAAACATATAATACAAAAATTCATTAATGATAATATAAAGTACATATACTGACACAATATATAAATATAAAAAAAAACTTTAAACAATAAAATTACCTTAAATCCATCTTTCCTAACTGCAAATATAACTTCTATCATATATTGAACTCGCTTATCTATTTGGCCTTCATGAAGTATGCTACGTAAGCGTTCAAATATAGCTAAAAAAAAAAACCAAAACAAGACATGAAAGACGATATTAGGGGTATATTGTGCAAAGTAACTTCCACAAAAATAAATAATATGAAAAACTACTTGAAAGTAACAGAAAGTCACAATTAAAATAAAGCATCATGACACCTTAACCTACACTTAATCTGAATAAATCAGGGATAAAAGCTTATTCCTCTATAGTAGATACCAGATGGCAGTGCAAGTCCCTATGAATGAATTTTGGAATCGTCTTAAGTAATCAGAGAAATTTCTTGGATGAAAGGGAGAAAAAAATTGATAAATGAAGCAAAGAAAAGTAAGGGACTGATAAAGAAATTAACAGTGTTTTAATATAATAAACATGATGTAGCAAAAATTGTTGAGAAGGGAGTGGCAGTAGTAGGGTTAACTTATGGAAACAATGCATTACGTGTTAGTAAAGGGATGTTAGATTACTTAGAAAAAGTACAAAGAGAAATAGAAAGACATGCATTAGATGTAGACGTGTGGATGGCAAAGGAGGGATTTCAAGGAGAAATGGGATAGGCAAGTTTTTATATGAGAAATGCAAAAAGTAAAATGAAAATGTTCAGAGATGGTCATTTATGGATAATAAGAGAACAGTCAAAATAGTAGTTAAATGGGTTACGAGTAAAGAACAGGCAACAAAAAGGGTGAGAAAGGTAGTACGGTATGCAGATTTTGATAAAGACTTTATATCAGTATACTTATACAAAAGATGGGATAATTGTGTTAGGAGAAATGTTGAGTGTTATAGTGGCAAGAAATGGGATAGAAGAATAGATTCATTAATAAAAAATAGGAAGTTGGAGAACTAGTATGCAGAGTAAAAAGAGTTTAAATATATATAAAGGTAAATAGAATATTGGGTGTGAGTTAATTTATGATAATAGCAAAGAAAGTAGTTTACTGTTTAAGGTGAGGATCTTCAGCAACAAGGGAATATACACATAGAGAAACGTGGGTAATTTAGTCTGCAGGTTATGTAAGAGAGTCATGGAAAATATTCGGCATCTGTTAATTGAATGTAAATGATACAAGCAGAAAGGGTACAAATAATGAAGTTTTGGGAGAATAAATATAAATAAAGTAATTATACAGTAAGTGGGTTCTTGGATTTTATGATGGGTTTGGAAAAGATAAGGGGGATCTAGATATAAAGGCTATAGAGTGGACAAAGATAATGTTGTGGACATAGGATGGAGCAGGATAGAGAAGAGTATGGGAAAAACTTAGAGTGGAGAATGGAAAGGGGTTTGTAATGTGGCTAACAGATTTCTCTGGGCATAATGACTGAGAGATTCCTGACTCGGAGAAAGAAGCCATAATGTATCATATCACCCAAACTTACTGTGATTAGTAAAAGTTCTGTAGGAACAGAATGCTTAATTTGGTTAACAGATTTTCTGAATATATAGGCTATACACAGACACTTCCGATTTCATTTAAGAAAGTATTTTATATCCATCATATCATAATCACAAGATCTTGTTTAAAATAAAAGTTCTAATAAAATTATAACTGATAAAAAAGATTCCAGAAGAACAGAAAGATGAGAGAATAAGACTATTATATAAAAAAGGATCAAAGAATTTACTATGACAATTAGACATAGATCAGTAACAGTAAATACGATTAAGACTTGGATAGAAAGAAATAATATCTTAGAGACGATTCAGAATGATTTTCATTCATAGAAAATAGATATATATATATGTATTAAAAAATATCATTTACAGCCTTTTTAGACATAGAAAAATCTTATGATAGGTTGGCTAAAATTAGATTACAGGAAAGTTATTAAAAATATGGTATTAAACTTAGGATGGAGAGGCTTTACAAGACGAATGTTACAGTACCAATGAAAAAATATAGAATCAGCATAAGTTAAATGTGAAATTGGAGTAAAACAGTAATATCCATTATTACATTTATTATTTATTTTGATTCCAAAAGAATTAAAAGATAGAAACATTAAAGATAATGATTGGAATTAATACACAATTTATGACTCTTTTTTACAAAAAAATATTTTTTTTTTTGCAAATAATGTAAAAAATGTGGAGTTGATATTAAAGAAGTAGAGATAGAGAGATATATATATAGAGATATATATATATAGAGATATATATATATAGAGAGAGAGAGAAGAGAGAGAGAGAGAGAGGGAGAGATAGATATATATATATAGAGAGAGATATAATATATATATATATAGAGAGAGAGAGTGAGTGAGTGAGTGAGTGTGTGTGTGTGTATGAAAATTAAACTCTGGTGGGAAAAAAATCCAAAACTTTAATACTTTATGAAAAGGATAAAACTGAAAGATAGGAGATTTATGTTTTGAAGAAGTGGAAGGTATATGAATTTAGATAATTAAATAGAGAAACTTTACAGACAGTGTGAATTGAAGTAGAGAAGAAAAACAAAAATTAGAAAGGGATTGCTTAAAAATGTAGCACATTTCTCATATAATAAATATGAGATGTGTAGAATATGAAAAGAGATAATAATATTTACTTTAACCTTGGGAAATGATGCATTTTGTATTGTCCAGGAAAGTCGAAAATTTTCAGATAGAATACAAAGAAGTAATTAAATATGCATGGGGGGGGGGGGGTAATCTTTAGACAACAAATAAAACTATTCAAATGCAAATGGAATGAACATCTTTTTTAATGAAAAAATTAAATAGTAAATTTAAAATGTTTGGGAAGTTATAACATATAAAGAAAAATAGATCAGTAAAAATAAGTGTTGAATTTATTTATAGAGAGAGAGAACAAAACATTATGGGCAAAAAAGATTTTACAATATACACATTAATAGAGGAACAATTTTATTTCCATGTAAGAAATAGAATAAATGTGTAGACAATGTAGTACAAATAAATAATTATAAGAGATAAAAAAAGAGATAAGTTAGTTAAATAAAAAGAAATAATAATAATAATAAATTGTTTGGATTAAATAAAAATAAAAAAATATGAAAAAGGTGTGATAACTCTAAAAAAAAATTATTGTTATTTAGTGCAAAGACAGAAGCTTGAGATATTAAGGGAACAAAAAAAATGGAATAATGATTTGGATTATAAATGCATTTTACATGGAAATGAGAGAATATTGAAAAAGGTTCAGAATAAAATTGTAGGGAGTGGGAAAATTTATAAGAAAGCAAAAAAACTGGAAATTTTATGATTTTCTTTTTTTTGTTTAAATCTTTAAAATGAAATTGGTGAATGTAAGGATAGGACAGTGGAACTAATAAAACAGCTTCTATAACGAGAGCAGGAGAAAAAAAAAGAAACATTTAGAATTGGAAAAAAGACTTACTAACAAAAAGTAATAAATAGATAATTTTAGTGTGGTATATAACTATTTTAGAGAGAGAGGACCTTTAATCTGGCTAACAGAGTTTATGAACAGAAACTTGACTTCATTTAAGGAGAAACCATTTTATATCACATTTTTTATCTGTTACAACAGGAAATGTTTTTTTTTTTGCTAACGGATTGAGCAATTGTAGCAGAAAAAATATAATCCATTAAGACATAATTCTCTTAAAATATACACCAAAGTATAATTCATTATGTATCTAAATGTAGTATTTCATAAAATAGACTGATTCACAGTCCACTATTTTAAAAATTCATTGAAGTTTATGATTAATATGTGAAACAAAAATATAATCCTTTCTACATATACTAGAAACTTCCACTATACTGAAATCACAAAGCCACATCTCAGAGATCAATAGTAAATCTTCCCTGCTATTAGGTCTATCAAAAAAAAAATCAAGATGAGTGGGCAATTAAACAATTCTTAAACTTCAGGTCTTTGGTAACTATAGTGCTGTAAAATCACTTGAGATTTAGAGTCTGCATCAAATAAATTCTCAGTTTTTCATAATCTGCTAGCATACCCTTGTTTGAAGATAACTGTCTTAACAATATATCTAATTACAGAAATTAACAGGAAATTCAATTAAAACTTTACTACTATAATCGTAATATCCTTAATATGCTCTAGTAGTACTTGTTTCTACTGAAAAATTCACATGGCATATAAACTATAATACTGATGATTTTAATGAGAACATACATAATTTTATGTCTTTAAAAGACACAAATAAATTTACATAATCTTATCTAGAACTGTTTCTGATAATTGTAAGACCTTTTTGATAAAAACAATTAGGGGTATTTCTCTGTGATTAAAAACTGAAGTCAGTAGAATATTTCATCAAATTGTAGGAATAACTGATTTCAAAGATGGATACTATATTCACCAGTTATTTCCACATCTTAAAAATAATATTTAAAAAAAGATAGCGATGTTTTCCAAATATTTATTGAAATTAAAAGTGCAAAAAATAATTGTCAAAATTTTAATATTTTAAAAAAAGAAAATGATGTAGTAATCTATTTACTGCAAATATACTCTAGTATTGATTTTCCTTTCCTTTACGATAAGATGTTAATGCTAAGTATTTTCTTTGTCCAAATACAAAGGAGTAATCAAATATAATTGAACAATTTTTTTCTACAATACTTATTATAAAAAATTTTGCATGTTACTTTATCAAACCTGCCACATTTAAAAGGACTTTAATTCAACTTCAAAAAAAAAAAAAGGACTTTAAGCATTTCAATAATTAACTTGGCAGTTTACTTCACTTATCTTCCAATAGTCCCTTATTAAATCTGAACAAATGGTAATCAGAAGCAAACCAAAATGTTGGATAATGCAGTAAATCATTCAGGTTCAGAATGGGGATTACCCTGCGGGAAGTAATCCAAATAAAACAGTTTCATTGGTCATTAGTTTTTAAATATTTTCAAGAGCCGTAAACCAAAAAATATCTTCACTTTCATTAAGTCATTACTAAGTATATTTGTCCATTCCAGACATTACTCATCAGCAATGGTTGAAACCCAGTTGACATTTCAAAACAAAAGATACTTTTTTCATAAAAAATTTTGATAATACATACTTTCATCATTTCAAATTCTTTTCGCTGTTTCAATATTTTTGATTGCAGCTTAACGAAAATGTGAAAAGAGTATTACGTTAGTGCAGTTTATAAACTAAATGCTTTGAATTGTTGTTCTGCACATAGAATGGAATTAAATTCTCTTTAAATTTCAATGCCAGATTTTTCAAATTTAATTACTCCTTAAATACTTGACTGCAATCCCCCCCCCCCCCCAATTTCCGACTGACTTTTTCCATTTTTGTTTAAATTGTTTGAAGACCTTAATATTATAATTTCAAAAATATCAGTCAATAATATAGATTACACTTTGTTTTTTTTTTCATTTTGAAAATTATAATAAACTTTGTTTTAATAAAAAAAGTCCAATAAAAATAAATAATTCAAATGCCAACATGTAATTTTTTAAAAAATTCCATTTATTAGCTTCTAGCTGTAATTTGAGTGCGTATTTCAATTACGGGAAATCTATCTATTACATTTTTCTGCGATTAACAGCTTTCTTTTAATTATTTCCTAATAAAATGAAATTCATTCATTCAATTTCTTTATTTTTACATCAATGAGCAGATTGAGATTTGCTAAAAATCCTTTACAAATTTTCACAAAGTGTATATTCCAGTAATTCATGAAATGAAAATCAAAAAAACCTTAGAAGAAATTTACATGTAACATATATAAAAAAAAAAACAAAAGTAACCCTTATAAACAACAATAATCTATCTGCATATTATGAATGTGGTTCATAGGACCTTAATCCAGCCCAAACAAAATTGGAAATTTTTTTCAATAGACAAAAAGTTTATATTTTTGGTAGCCAGCCCAGCTATCATACAATATTCATTACAAATCTAAGCGAGATGATAAAATATGGATAAAAGACTATTCAAGCCTTCATAACTTGGCAATTAGCAAGCATGGTTCATATTGCTTTATCCTTCATCATTCCTCTAAGCAGAGTGACTTGGGAGATCTTTGCCCTGCAAAGAACTATTTAATGGTCATTTTCCCGTTCATATATTTATACAAATATAAATATTCACTTAAAAATGTATAGATTTTCCAACATGTAGTTATGGGGAGAAAAACAACCTTTAAATAATTAAGAATAAAAACAAGAGAAATTTTTTACAAAGACAAACAATAAAAAAGAAACACATGTTCATTATCTGAACTTCTAATATAGATGTGAATAAACTGATAACTGCACTTAAAATGTTAATCATTTTCCTTTTATGAAAATATCTATATTTCTGTTTGAAAACATTATCAAATAAATAAATATCTTACCGTGAATACCACGCGAAGACACATCCGTTAATTGCTGACCACATTCTTTTAAAAATCCAGTAGCCAATTCAACGGAATCATCAGTAGGACTTTCCAAGAGTAATGTCAAAATTTCTAGAGCCACAACTTCATGCATCTGATAATGACAAATATTATAATAAATATAGCATTATTTTCAACTGCATATGTAATCTGTGGTCTTCATCAACAAACTAAACAGCTGTTTCTAAACACTTTAGTACCCCAATTCTACTAGATTGCTCAGCCAATACAAAATGATCATTTGTATTAGGTGACATGGATGTAAAGAAGGATTAGCAAATCTAATAATTATTTCAAATAACAGTAAAACCATTACAAACCAAATAAAAATATAGCCTCATCTACATACAACTTAATAAAAACTTTTGAGGAAGGACCATAACTTACTTATTTTAAAGCTCATACAAGTGAAGATTTTTAAATCAAATGTACGTAATATATTTTATTTTGGTGGAGGTGCTAAAATGTTTATAAACAATGTTTGGTTTGTTAGTCAAGACTGGATGTTTCACACAAATAAATATTATATATTATATATATATATATTGTTTATAAAAAAAAGTTTGTAAAAGACCTAGAAAGAGACCACATGTGAGATGAATAAAATAAGGCAGTGTACTAGGGTGATGTGGAGAAGAGAAGCTAGAGAACAGAGATGGGTTGAACTTGGAGAGATCATCATCCTGCAATGGATCGATAATGGTTGAAAAACAATGACTATATATAAATTGGATGAATTAAGAATTTGATATCATGAGAAATTTAATACATAACATATAACAAATGATTTTTAAGTTGTTGTTTTTTTTAAAGTTTTTAAGACATAGGTACCAGGTTTGAACCCTATTATAAGTCAAAGGGACTATAGATAACCACATGCATATGTAAATGTGGGAATCAGACATATCTTTATTTAAGGCTAAATAAATAAATGGTTAATCAAAATAGGCTTAAGGGAAAGTTTTGTGCTTATTTGTTTTGACAAGGTATGTGTGTATACATTATTTTTATATATAACCAAATGTAAAGAGAACTTTCTTGAAAGTATACAATTTACATGTACAATTTTGCCTTTTTTTGTAATTAAATAGAAAATACGCCTTTGCTAAAAAGGCAACAGATGTTTATCTATGAAATGCTATTTGCATTAGTTATTGTATAGAGTTTTTTTTTTTTTTTTAAATGTTTCTAACGAAATGTTAATATAGAAACTTGCTCAAAGATTTTCTTTTGTGGAAAGATATAAGAAGACAAAAGAAGTCGGACATGAAACAGCGGTATGTTGGACAAAGTAGATCATGTAGGATAAGAATAAAAATATCGAACAATTTGAGAACTGATGGGAAGGATTGCATCAGATGAGTTAAAATAGAACTTTCTAAAAAAAAAACGAGGGATAAATAGAAAAAAAATCTAGAGATCGAGAAATTCTGATTGATTTCTTATTATTGACTGCTGGTTAATATTTTCCTATTGTGATTATTTGAATTATGCTATTAGACAGAAATTATACATATGCTAATATAATGATGATATGGAGGTAAAGCTAACATGCCTCACTTTATCTCAATACCCATGAAGAAGAATTTTTTTTTGGATTGTGTCATTTACTGAATAAGAAATCCGCGTCCAACCCACTCATCTCGACAAATAATATAACTTCTATCATCTATGCTTTGTTTAAAGTGCAAAGTAAAGACATTTTCGGACAATCATTACAACTACAGCCTCACGGAATAAGTTTACTTTCTATATGCATATGAACAATTTCAGTTCCCTGGGGATTAAAAGTATCTATAATGTTTTTCCTTTAATTTATAATTATACGAGTTATAAGCAATTGATGTCCAGTTAACATTTTATTTCTATAAGACTCTTGCTACAAAATATCCAAGAAATGGAATGCATAATCATTTCATTTGCATAAATTTGCATTATTCTGAGTCAATTTATAATATTTTGTAATACGGCTATGATTATGAGGGTTTGAACCTTGAAAGCGCTTAGCCATTTAATGAATAGATATTAAAATAATATATATTTTCTTTATTTGTTTTTAGCTTTGTGTGCTTGTGCATGTTAGCGCATTTTATATATTTTGATTTTTAATTTATAGTAAAGCAAAAATGACTAAAATATGTAGGTTTTTTTTCTTTAATTTGTGATCATACGAGTTATATGCAATTTATGTGCAGTTCCTAGTTTATTTCTATATTTTTAATTCATGTAAATGATATTAAAGCCAAAATGACTAAAATATGTATTAAATAATTATTTCCAACCATTTCACTTTATTAAAATAAATGAGCACCATAATTTACTTTCTTGTTTTATAATTAGAACTTAGGTAAGATAATATGTACGTTTTCCCAAATCATTGTGCGGTCTCTGTCAGTTTAAATACTACCTATCCTGAGTGAGCTAGCTAGCGGTAGGGTTTATTTTTAATACTCTATGATCAACCTTAGTATTCTGTCAGCATAATTCCTACGTAAACCATAGGATCGGTGCTTGGAATCGAATAATTCCAATGTCCATAAATATTTTGATTGGGAAATATTGATTAATGGTAATTTTAAAAGACAGACACGGAGTATATATACATATGCCATTATTTTACATATTTTTTTTGTTTTATAGGAGAGGAGTTTAGAATAACTTACCTCCAGGTCTATGGCTACTATAAGTCCATTTCAGTAAATTAAAGATAATGGAGTGGATTCATGAATAAATCTTGTTTAAGTTACAAATGATAGTATTAATACACATAGTATAGGATCAACCATGAAAGTGACCAAATATAGTTTTATATTATGTAGAGAGAGTCGACAAACCCGTTATACTAATTTGTTTCTCAATATAGTTGTTTCAACTTTTCAGATGTTAAACTATGGCAGTTAAATTAACAGTAGTAGAAAAAATAGGACTTGTTGTAAGCAAAGTGCAGAATATAATACTAAATTGTCCTAGCACTTTACTACTGTTACACAATGCTTTATTTACCACCCTTTCTTACAGCTTACAGTTTCGATGGCCCTAGCAATCTTCTTCAGAACCTCAACTGAAACAGTTGAGGTTAGGAGATATAAAGTTCTGACGAAGATTGCTAGGGCAATTGAAACTGTAAACTGTAAGAAAGGGTGGTAAATAAAGCATTGTGTAATAGTAATAAAATTCTTGGACAATTTAGTATTACAGTATATGGTATACATTTAGCAATGCAATAAGGAGTAGTTATTATACTTCTTGAAGAAGATAAAGGAATAGGTAACAGTTGAGGTTAGAAGTTATAAAGTTTCTGAAGAAGGTTGCTGGGGCAATCGAAACTGTAAATTGTACAAAGGGTGGTAAATAAAGCATTGTGTAACAGTAGTAAAGTGCTTGGATAATTTAATATTATATGATATGCATTTGGCAATGCAATAAGAAAGAGTAGTTCTTATACTTCTTGAAGAAGACAAAGTGCAGAATCATTACAATCTTCATATTTCATAAAAATGGAGAGCATCTGTGATTCACTTTTACAGTGAATGAAGAAACAATTCAGTAAGAGAATTATTACAAGAAATAGGTGTCACATTCTCTCTCTACCAATCGTTTTCATCCATATAAATATGTGGACTAATGTTAGCAGATTACATAGCATTGACAATTAAAAAAATATCACATGATCAATGACAAGTAATTTTTTACATAAATGATTCAATCAACAGATAAAATGTTTGATATCGGGGCAATGAAAATCTACAAATGGGTTGATGAAGCTTATATGCAATACTATCCAATAGATATGATCTGGGAAGATATGATGAAAGTTGCAATAATTGGTACAAATTTTTTCCCTTGAAACTGTAAACAGTGAGAATCATTTCTTGATATATTAATATATTTATTTATGCCTCAAGTGGATAACATGCCATTAAGAATCAGAAATATTTGAGATGGAGTTCCTCTTTAATTTATGATTGTTGAACATGAATTTTTAAATTAATCATTTCCAGAATGAATTGAAAGATGGAATCTAAATGAGCAGCCACCCAGATCCTTAGAAAAGGTATCATTACATTATTTCGTAATTCTTCAATCAACTGTTCATATTAACAGACCAAGAGCAATACAAACACTACAGGATAACACAACATCAGAATTTAATGCAGTACAAATAAATTCCTAGTATGTTTAGAAATGTATAACACTTTTGTGTCAGCTGGTTTACGTATTTAGAAAATTAAAATGGGCAAAACTCTCCAAACAGTAGTGCCACTCAGTGCAAGCCAGAGTAATCAATGGATGTCAGAAGGCTTGTGCATAAAATCCCTATCTAGTGCCTACTCATCCAATATTTGCAGACTAGTTTCTAGCTTGTGGCTTTTGTCAGTGAAGAGTTATGAGCAAGCATAAGAAATGGTGATATAAATACCATAATTTTCAAGTGAATAAATAAATATCATTTTATAATTAACTCTCTAAATACAAAATTTTTTCATTACCTGTACAAATAGGATTTTGGTGCATACCATATGTATATATATATTTAAAATGATGATTTTCATAGAGTACAAATACAAGTGACATGATTTACATTCATCCGTATAATACTAACATACCGATGTTTTGGCTGATCCACACCTATTATCAATTACAACCACTTTTATAATATTCATTACCCAATTGACAGCAGATGTGACTCAAGCGAAATGTTAGTACGTTAGTATTGTAAATCGTACACAGATGAATCTGGATCATGGTATTTATATATATATGCTTACACACGCACAATCACTAACAGCAATAAATATGTTTCTAATATTTATTGGAAACATAAACCAATGGCAAAGATAAATTCTTTTGTGCCAACCTATACAAAGTGACAATTAATTTTATTGTATAATTACATTCTAATAATAATTACAGTAATTATTAAATAAAAATATCTTCATAATGATCAAGATAAATAGAAATTTCACAGAGAATTAAAATATCATGTATTTATTTTATATTACTAAAAAAAAAATAAACATTTAATATGTTTTTTGGAAGAATAGATGGTTTTTTTTTTTTTTAAGTGTCATAGCATCGGCCGGGACATGAACCCGCAACCCGGGCAACTGCCTGCAAGTGCAAGGCAGTCGCGCTGACCTCTCGACCACCAATGCAAGAAGAATAGATGGTATTTGAATATGAAACTCCATTAACTTATGACTTTCTTTTCCTTTGCTAAATCACAAGACATTAAACCAAAATTCAAATACTAAGCAAGAATTCAAAAACTAAGTATAAAAATATCTGACTTTTATAAAAGTAAGCCAGGATGCCATCCACATAAATGTCTAAAATCTATTTTAAAAAGTTCCTTTTATTTAAAAATGAAATAGGAAAAAATCTTTAATAAAGAACGTAGTAAAAAAATTATAATAAAATAATAATTAAACTTAAACTATCAACAAACTTTTTGAAAATTTTTTACATTGATCTATAACAAATTGAAAATGAAAAAAAATTGAATAACAAGAAATATATATAAAGCACAATAAAATCGTGAGACATGATGAAAAATCAAAATAAGAGATAAAGTAAAATATTATAGTCTGGACTTCATAATAAAACTGATACTTGGAAGTATAATAGCTCTGATCTCATATAACATAATTTAAAAGTGATAAATTATAGAATGCTTACATTTACTGAATGGGAGATTTTAATATATATACTCTAATTTATTAATTACAATAATAAAAAGTTCTAATCTGATCATGTCCAAGCTAGATTGCAATTTATAACTCTATTTGCTATTTTAAATTTTGCAACTTTTATAGCAATTATTACTGCCTAAAAAAAATATGTATAGCTCTCTCCTCCTCTACTTCAAAATTTTTCTTGTGCTACTTGATACGGAATACCATTCTGTATTATTCCATTCAAAAGTTACTTAGAATCACGTCTATATATTCAACAAAACATTTGGGTTTCCTAAAACTTCCTGAAGACAATTGTAAAACAATAGCAACATTTCCCAGGCTGCTCCCCTGTCAACTGATTATTTTATCACTATTGGATATTTCTTTATTACCATGATCAAAAACTTTTTTTGATATGGAGTCTATTTTTTCACTCTTGAAGGGTACTGATGCATTTTCTCTTGTCATGATTAGATCCAATTCACTCTTTCTTTTCATTTTTAGTCGATCCAATTCGATATTCCGCATCACATCAATTGCCTCTTCCATAATTGTTTTAATGATTTCCAATAAGTTTTTCCATTCTTGTTTTTCATCACTAAATAAGCCTAACATTTGTTTTTTCACCTCTGTTGATTTCCATTCAATAATTTTTTAATGCATTTGTTATCAATTCTTCTCCCCTTTCTTCTTCTGACTTTATCTTTTCAATTTTCTCTAATATGTCTTGTAAATCCTTTCTATTTTCTTGATACTATCTTCACATCTTTACATTTATTCAATTTTTGATTATTCTGTTTAATTGTTCAATCTGCTCCTTATTTTATACATAACTTCCTCATTTTTTTTTATTTAATATTTTTTCCTTATTTTATACAATCATCCAACTTTCAAAACATTTCTTTACTATTTGTATCCATTTCTTGGAGATATCTCTTTTATTAATTAAAGAAAGTGAGAAAAACAGAACTTTGAAACCCATTCTGCATAATTTTGTATCTATTACATTTATCATTTAAGGTGCCCTGAATGGCTTTCTATAATAGTCAATTCCAAAGTCTTGAGTGATAAAACCATTTCATTATCATTTAGTATTATTTGAATTTTTCTACTGAAAAGCATTTTGTCAAGCAAAATTAATGGTTTTACTGCATTTAAGAATTTTAGAAACTTTTAGAACACTATTTTTCAAACAGGATCATAACTGAAGTTAGATCAATAAAGGTCACACCAATTTTTACTTTTATTTTGAAGGATTTTTTCTATGTCAGTTATTAACAACAAAACTTGTTCAAAACTACTTTTTCTTAGCCTAAACTCAATTTGCTCTAAAGATGGCTTTCAACTTTTGCCAAAATTCTTGTTAATATGATTTTTTCAAAAAGCTTGTATTTAATTTATTTTAATATTTTCAACAGTGGTCCTCCCAAATCAGAATGAGTAATATTGTTTTGATTTCTCTTAAGATATCCTTTTCTGAAATAAAAAAATCTCTCACTAACAATATGTATACATTTAAATCTTTGTCAAAAACTGGGAACTTATCTCTAATCCAGTGAAGGCAGTATGCTCAATTTCTCACCTAAACAACAGGAAACTCATCTAGTAATCGGAATACATCTTCTCCAATAGTAGGCTAAAATACAAGCCTTTACTATAGTATTTAAGAATAATCTTACATACAGCTTAATTTATTTTCCTCATTTTGCTAAAGTCAGGTCAAACTTTAATTTCTAAGAATACACTCCTTGAAAAGTTAGCTGGCCTAACTACTTCGGATTGTCATGTCCTACTGCATCCTTGTTTGGAGAAAAGGTTCCCACATTTAAGCTTATGAATACTCAAATATCAACCTAAGAAATATTACTAGTACTATCTACTCCTTCATAGAGGCTTCTTGTTTTTTCATATAGTCTAGCATGAGGTATCAGAATTTGCTTCACAGAAAATGTATAACTCAGGATATAGTTTCACACCTATGATTTATTTAAGGTTTTCCTTCTATATGTTAAACCAAGAACCTACAATTAGAGAATTATATCACAAAACAATGCACATTTTTATCATATTCTAAGTTCAACAATAAAACTAGTTGGATCTTCCTAGACCCAACAGAAGTCTCATCAACAAATATAGGGCAACTCATAGTTGTGCTCATGTACTTCATAAATGGGATTTATCAAATACTGATTTATAAAAATGTGGACAAGCACAAACTATGAACCACATAGTCAATGACTGCTAAATCTATGGCTACAAAGATGAAATTGAAGGACTAAATAAAACCAATAATGATTTTATCTTGTGGTCGAAATCTCTAAACGTTCCTTTATTATATTTTGTTAAAGGGCAAGCGGCCACAAAAAAAATCCACATACTAAATAATAAATATATCTTTTTTATTTCCTTGGCACTTCTACAATAAATCTACATAATATCTATATATGCATGTTTGACACAATTTTTTTAAAAATATGTTATAAAAATTTTATTGATTAAAAAAAAACCTTTAAAACATACAATAAGACTTACCACTTGTTGATTGACTAAATGAGCAATGAATCTGGTTGACGAAAAACATATTGTTTTATCATTTCTTTTGAAACCTCGTCTAAATTGAAGGATTAAACGTTTAAGTATCAATTCTCCAATTTGAGGAAACTAAAAAAAATATATATATAAATAATATTCAAATTTTTTTTTTAAAAAAATTAAGAACATATATAGATCTGTGTGTAGAGTTCAAATGAAAGGAAACACAGATCCAGGTATTATTAAAATAATGTGTGAGAAAAGAAATAACAGGAAGTGCAAGATTAAGGAGTCATACTTTATTGCACAAAATTGGCTCAATTAATTCTATTAAATAAAAAATATATATTTAAACTCCTGTTTCAGCACTTTATATTAGTATTAACAATGACAGAATTCAATGTCAGAATTCAATGTTACTTATAGATATATATAAATTAATTAAATACCACATAAATATGTAATGCATTATTTATTTACTCCTTCCATAGAAATTTTATAAAAACTTCTGTCTTATATATGGCAATGTTTGATGAAAAATTAACTACGCTTTTGCAGGACAAGTATTACTGCCAATCAAACTTGCTGCCATCAGCTGTTTGGGAAACCAGTTGAAATCAGATCAAATGACCAATTCGATATTAAAGTTTGATGAAATCAAGTGGTAATTTAAGTAAAGTCTCCATTATACCAGATTAATGTTAAATGACAAGGCAAAGCCCATAACCGAACTCAATTTTAAATAAGCATTTCAAATTTAATCAAATGATGCTGTATAAATAAGTTTCTATAAAATTTCTATATAGAGGTATAATATTCAGATATATTAAATATAGATTACTACAAATAAAATAACAAATTTATATTAAAATTCTCTCATGACCATGGTCTTGTCTATTACACAAATAAACATCTCAGGTGAAAATTAATTAAACATAACACACACATATATATTTAACATGGCTCATTCCCATAATTCATTTCAAAAACCTCCTACCTTTAATATCAAAGGAAGCTTTCATGAGACTGATGACCTCAGATTCTGGAAGATTTATCATCAGTTTCTTTAACACAAATTTATTTGATTGTTTATAGCCATTATACATGAATGGTGGACATGTTAAAAGTCTGGGAAAATACAAAGTGCCAATAAAGTTTTTAATTCATTTGATAATATCTAAGTGTCTTAAATTAATTATAAAAGCTACTTACAATAATGACATGTATACATGTGATTAGAGGGAAAGCTCCCTTCAGCTATCCACTCCATCTTATATAACCAATACACATGACCACATGCCACTACCTCTGAGAAATCATGCAATCCTCTAGGGGACATTCTGGGGATAAGGACAAACATAATGAGGATAATGACCATAGATAATGATTTAAAG
Source organism: Epiperipatus broadwayi (assembly GCA_028023455.1). Lineage (NCBI taxonomy): Eukaryota > Metazoa > Onychophora > Udeonychophora > Euonychophora > Peripatidae > Epiperipatus > Epiperipatus broadwayi. Next base: position 856,047 of record JAQFVV010012527.1, read on the forward strand.
AAAGTGGAAACTAAGGTTAATTTATATTGAACTTAAAAAAAAGAAAAATTTTCTGATGCTGACATCATGTTGAGCATCACCACCATAGAGTTTGTTAGAGGTAATGTGAATTTTTACATTTTGGACAATATATTACATATTACATTTTTCCAAAGACTTTTGCAGATTAAATTATTTTCTTCAGTTAAAAAATACAATATTAATGTACAATAGGGTTATTTTCCCAATACAATTCTCTCTAAAGGTTTAAGTGAATTACCCATCAGTATCACTGCAGGGCAGCTAAACTAATTTGTTAGTCTTCTCTGGTTGTGATTGATGGATAAATACCTGAACATCTAAACAGAACATGGTAATAGGTCAATTGCTATAGTAAACATGAGATTCCAATATAAAGTGCCATGCTAAGTCATGTCAAGTAACCCATTTTTTTGGTCATTAGATAGTTGGAAAGTGATAGGTCAACGTATGTCTGGTAACCATTTGCCAATCATCTTGAGAAATCCATATGAATAAATGAAAATTATCATTGTTGTGAATACTAAAAAGTAATTTTGCACACTAGTAGTTTGCATCTTTCTGAACACTAAAGATTAGTTGGGATTTACTGTTAGAATCAGGTGATGAACTTGATTGTTTTTTTTTTCCAGCCAATTCTCTTTGAAGTGTGAAGGTCAAAGTATGAAAACTTTAAAAACTATTAAAAATTCTCTGAAATGCCTTTTATAACATTTCTATCATCATCATCATCAACCATTATCAACCCATTGCAGGATGAAAGTCTCTCCAAGTTTAGTCCATCTTTTCCGATCTTTAGCTTTTCTTTTCCACATCATCCCTGCACACTTTCTTATTTCATCCATCCATCTCACATGTGGTCTCTTTCTGGGTCTTTTACAATATCTTGGAATCCGGTTTAAGATTTCAATTGTCCATCTATTATCATCTCTTCTAGCAATATGTCCAGCCCAACTCCAATCTTTTAATATTTTCAGTGAGGTCAGTAACACCATTTTGTTCCCTTACCTGTACATTGCGTTTTTGATCTTTTCTTGTTACTCCCAACATGCATCTCTCCATACTTCTTTGAGTGGTCTGGAGTCTCTGTATTGCTCTTCTATACTGCCACTTATTTGCTAATCAAAAAAAAAAAAAAAAATCGTTTATCATAGCAGGGTTTTATTCAAAAACATTTCAGATCTTTTCATCCTGTTTTCCTAGACCTTAATTACTTGTGATCTCCAAAATCAATGGTTTTCAAATTGCGGCTTTTAATATTTTTAATCAGACATGTATTAAAAAGGTATAATTTGAAGATATCATAATAACTAAATTTTGTACAAATAGTTTGGGTCATAAATTATTATTTTCATTGTTGGGAATTAAATTTTTTAAAATGACCAAATCTATTCGATAAGATTGCACGAGTTACCTAAGACTAATCACGACCTAATGCAACGAAAGATGGACTTTTAGCTCAGATAGCCTTGGGAACATATGCTATAAAATTTATATAATTTGTAATATTTGTATTAAATATTTAAAATTATTTCCAATTTGCAGCCTTGAATAATTCTGAAAGTTGTTTATAAAATCTTTTTCCAATTTTTCTTATGCAGTCTACATGCTCTAAATAATAAAATAAATGAGCAACTGAAATAAATCAATGCTGTAAATTTGTTCGTAACACATATATATTTTGAGGCATACATAAATATTTCTTTACTTTACCTATGTTTTGTCACTCTTTTGCAATCGAGATGCCACAATATCGAATCCTTTATTTGTAAGTTTCCTTTTTAACTTAAATTCCTGCATATTTTTGTATTAATTAAGTTGTAAATTTACATCAGTATTTGAACCCAATTTTCATCACAATATATACATAAAGAAACATAGTGACTCGTAAAAAAATCTATTACAAGATTTAAAATTTTATTTCTTTTCATGTAGGAAGTTTCTTGAAATGATATTCTTAACTCCGGGTAAAATAACCACCCAGAAATATAGCCAAAAATTAAAGAAACTTGTAACCAAGTGGATATGTATTTTGATTTTAATAAACGTGAAAGTTTAGTAAAGGAAGTAATGATATAAAACTAAAATTAAAAAAAATTATGATTTATTATGTTATATAGTATTTGCTATAGCAATTTATTTCTGAAAAAACAATACCATATTTGGAAAATAACAAACTACTCACAATTAAAGTGACAATTATATAAAAAAAATCTTACTTTACTATTAATAATAGCAACCAGAGCAGCATAAACATGAGTAAAAGTTGGAGAAGCAGCTTGAGCTTGTATTACAGATCGAGACAAAAGGCCCCTAAAAAAAAAAAATTGGAAAAGATGCAATATATATATAAATCACATGATAATATATTGCCCAAGCTAATCAATACCAGAAATTTTCAATCTGTTGTCAAAGCAACCTCTATGAATAAAAAGTGGAATCCACCTTTTAGTCACAGAGGTTGTCTTGGCAACAGACTGATGATTTCTGATATTGATAAGCTTGGGCTATTATCGTATAATTTACACATGTTGAGCTCACCTACCTTATGCAAAATCAAGTTTAATATATATATTGCATATTAGATAACCAATAGAATATATAATGATGAAATGTCATTACATAAATAAACTAACCTAGTGTTAAATGCTGTAAATAAACAACATTAAGATTATCAAAGCAAAAAATTGCAATCTTCTCTAGGATTCAAATTCTCACTTCAAGAGATTCATCAAACGTACTCCATAATTGTGACCAAATCTTTTAAATGTCCATTATTTCTAATATTTAATGCATTGTAAAGATTTTTCATTCTTTCACAACAACATAGTATGTGTTTATTTGTTGCATGCTGATTTTTAAACTGAAAAAAAAAAAAGAGTATTTCTATCTTATGGAATTAGATCTTGCACTATCCTTTGTATATACTTAAACACTGCACTGCAGTATACCTTAAAATATAAGTTCTGCATTAAAAATTAATGATTGGGGATCTTGATAAGATTGTGGCATAATTATCACTATGAAGGTAATGTAGGCTGATACCTAGTTGAAGAAATTGTTCAAATAGAATTTTAATCCCACTTAAAAGGATTTATATTATTTTTTCAATCCAATAAACTGTTAATAATATTCATGACTTAATAAGCAGACAGGTAGCAAACATAAAAAATCAATGAATTGTGGGAAAGTTAGACTTTGAAAGAGTTAATTGACAAAGACTACGAAGCTAGCAAAAGCGCTCCTAGAAGGATAAAGGATTTTAAAATTGTACTTTATATATATATGTTACTGTATTTATTAATATTTAATCATGAGATTACGTATATAACTTCGAAGAAATACAGATATCGAATAAGAATATCATTACATATATATATTAACCAAAATTACCCCAAATTAATTAGAAGTCTGCTTGTAGCAGTGACACTATTGGTTGTGTTTTAGAGATTATACTTTTTGGGCTAGTCTGATTGAGTTATGAATTTAGAAAAATTTTGATTATTTTATTGATTAGTTTAGCTTTAGACTTTTACTGTTTATAAATATATATATATTAGTAAAAAAAAGTATAGACTTCATATTTATTATTTGACTTCCATAAGCCAAGAAGGAAACCACTAGCTTATCTTCTGATTTAAATAAGGGAAATAATATAAACATTAATATTTTACATGTGTAAAAGTTTAATAAAGTTATATCATTTTCCAAATACTTCCACATAGGTAAATAGTTCTATTTCATAAAGAGCTATGTATAATAATAGAAAAAATTTATAGACTTTATAGATGGAAATACTGAAAGTATAATAACATTATTCATGCTTCAGCCGTAACATAACTAAGCAAGCAACCAATTAAAAATTGGATTAGAAATTGATATCATATCTTCCAGAAATAGTACATTTATTTATTTAATCCTTATAAACCAAGAATGAATTCATTCCTAACTTATCCTCAAGATTTAAATAAAGGAGATAGTAGAAATATTAATACTTCAAACTTTATACGTATGAAAGTTTAAAATTACATGACTTTTTCAAGTAACTGCACAAATAAACATTTCTTTCTCATAAAAAGCTACATAAAAAAAAATTATTAGGGATTTTATAGATCGTAAGTATTAAAATTTAATGAGATCTTACTATGTATATCTTTTTAATTAGAGTTCGGCCACAATATTATGAAGCAAGCAACCAATTAAAAACTGGATCCGAAGCTGAAATCACTTCATCCAGCAACCGTACGTTTATTTGGCTAACCAAAGCCAATAAAAGCATTCCTAGCTTATTCATACATTTAAGTATACTTTATATGTAAAAAAAGATCCGATTTATAGAACTTTTTCAAATATTTCCCCAAGTAAACAATTCACTCTCATAAAGAGATGTATATAGTAATAAAACATTTTCAAGGGCTTTATACATGTAAAACTGAAAGTTTACTTTACGAGATCTTCCATGCATATTTTTTAATCCAAACCCAATGATTATATAACTAAGTAACCTGGATTGGAAACAAGAAATAATACCATCCAGCAATAGCATTTTTATTTGTCTTACTCCTAGAAGTTAGAATGGAAGTGCTTATAGCTAATATCCTAGATTTATGTATATATAGTGTTGTACCAATGGCTTTAATGTGCATGGAAATGATTTTATAACTCATCAAATTTGTAATGTTAAGAATATAAACCTATTCAAAGAACAAACAAGTCTGAATATGTTATTAGGACAATTAATTTGCAAGCAAAATTCCCCAAAGAATCATTTAAATAAACCTGCAAATAACGCCATCTTTTTTGTTATATCAATGCCAAATAAGATAAAATTAAGGAAGGTTCCCTATTCTAGGCATAATGTATATGTCATGGTAATGGACTTTATAGAAGTGCATTTTTCAAAATGTTCAAACAACTTAATTATTTATTTCATTTATATATGTACATGTGTGTGTGCATAAATAAAAATATATAAAGTACCCTGTAACCTCATTTGCCATTGCGATGATTTCAGTAATCCGAGATTGAAAAAATTAAAAATAAAACTTTTCTTTTGAATGTTCTATATTTTAATTTTTTTGTTTCACAGTGCATATTCAATACATATAACCATATTTGTGTATCACATTTTCAATACACATACCCCAATAAACCCATTATTTAAATTTAACAGGGCTTGGAATCAAATGCCATGAATATGAGAACTGTATATTAACATAAATATACTTACCTGCCTCTAACAATATTTTCTTGAATTAATTCTTTTATAATTTCTCTGATATTAGACACATTAATTTTATTTATCAGACCATTGATACTTTTTTTTAAGGCTTCCCAAGCTATTCTTTGATAAGCCATACTGAAACAAATTAAAAAAAAAAGAGAACAGTAATTTAATAATAGATTATTATATTACTAATAATAATAATATATATATATAGCTATCAAAAGATACTTCATTTACATAGTAAACACAATAAGTCTCAGATCTACAAGTAAACACTGATAAACACATTTATTAAAACATTCATTTTTTAACACATATTTTCTCTTAATAATCAGTTATTTCTACCAATAGCATTTTATTCAAGTTTACAATTCGATCTTTAATTTCAACCATTGTTTCTATCTATATCAATAATCTGTTCAAGGCATTTAGAGATATTGCATTTATTAAATCATTATCATCAATCTTTATTTCCAACTTTCTTCAATAAGCCACTAAACAATATTTTAATCTTTTCTTGGCAGTTATCATTAGTTCTAATTTCTTAATTTCATCTAATAAATATTCTAAGATTTTCAAAACCTTTGAAATACTACTTATCAAAACAACCATACTTCCATAAAACTGCTGCATAAAATTTTGGACAGAAGGAATCACCCTGTTCTACATCCATATTAATACTAATCTTTTCTTTTTTCTTTTTTTAACTACTATGTAATCTAATCACTACTACTGCATTTTAACAAATAGTGTTCAGAATATATATTTTAGATCTACATCTTCCCAACGCTTTAATTATCACAGAAATCCTTATAATCGACAAAGTAATTTTCATAATCTATAAATCAGATGCAAAATGATAATCGCCACTCATACGTTTTCTTCAATAATCTCTCTTAATATGTGGATGTGATCTAGTATATAATAAATACATTAAACGCAGTATGTATGTTTCTTTTTTCCATTGGTTTGAATCCAAAGTTCTTTGTAAATAAGCTGTAATTAATAGAATTTTTGCAAAAATAAAATTTAGTCCATTAATTTCAGGAAATTAGGGAGTCAAAATAATGCTGATTTGGGATATTTATCTGATGAGCGCAAATATAGATAACATGGCCTATCTAACATTCCTTTACAAAAATAACTTTCAGTTAATTACTTCTTAAATGTGTTGTTGGTAAACCACTCTTTTAAATTTATTTCAGTATTTGTTTAAAACTTTGGCTTCCTTTACTGTAGAAAATGAACAAAAAATAATAAAGTTTAGAAAAGATAATACTGACTCTATTTCATCTCTAGTTAACAATATAAACATTGACTAATGTAATTTAGTTAGCAAATCTAACCAGTTTATAGCTAAATGACTTCTTTCACAATCAAGACACTATTAGATTGTATCCATCTTGTCGACACTTTTACTCATGATTCTATATAATATATTTCAATACTTCATTTCATCATCATCATCAACTATTATCAATCCACTGCATAATGAAGGTCTCTCGAAGTTCAATCCATCTTCTCTGATCTTTATCTTCTCTTCTCCATATCACCCTCGCGCACTTTCTTATTTCATCCATCCATCTCACATGTGGTCTCTTTCTGGGTCTTTTACAATCTCTTGGAATCCAGTTTAAGATTTCAATTGTCCATCTATTATCATCTCTTCTAGCAATACTTATAGCAACAATTTTTTTTTTACTCTGTACAATATAAAAATTCCTACATCAACTTTCAGTCGAATAAATTTAAAAAGAAATATCAGTCGTATTAAATAAATGGAATTATTTTCCTCAACTTTGTACATTTGTGCTTGAATATCACGTGACTGCCTATGAAAATGACCGTTGAATTATTTATTTTTTAATTTCCAAATTTCAGCCAAAAATTAGCTATATAGGTTTCTATTTAATATTAGTGATAATTGTAAGCTCTTTACATTATTTTTAACATTAATACAGAAAAGGTGTTATATACTATAGCTCGAACAAAATATAAATTGTTTGTTTGAAATAAAGGCTGGTTGGCAAAAGAATATCCTAACTGTCCAGAATCAGAGGACATTAAACAAATATTTGAAAAAGGGTATTGTGAACAAATGATGGAATATAATTAAATTTTTCCATAGATAAAAAAAATAATGTCAAATATGAAGATTTAATTAAAGAAAAAACACATATAGAAAGTTTCAGTGGTACGCACAATTTATAAAATAATTACGCCTTGATGACAGAGTTTGTATTTGAATTGTACTGAAATGTTGTTTTCATTGGATTTTTTTTTATTTTAAACTATTGAAATGTTCAGATTTTTTAAAACTATAATTATAAGACTTTTTACAACATACTGTATAGAACTTTTATTTGGGAAAATGTTAAATATCTATGTTTTTATTGAGTTGCAATTAGGTAACGTGTCAAGTAATATACTGTTAGTAACATTTCATGAGACAAAGAAGATTCTACCGTCTGTATATTTTTGAAGTAAAAAAGAGCGGCACGAAAAAAAATATCCGGTAAGAAAAGTCCAAATATACAGGTTTTTTTGTAAATTTAATAAAAAGCAAATATTATAAACATGTTTAATAAGTAAAGAAGACATTTGTATGTGTTTGTTGTTGTTTAAAAAAATTTGAGTTTTTTTCTTCTGTCCGAGTATGGTTATGATTTTGAATTTTTTTATTTTAACATTACAAACAAACAGAACACTAACCCTAAAACTAACCCTAACCCTAAAACTAAGCCTAAACCTAACCCTAAACTAACCCTAAAACTAACTCTAAATCTAACCGTAACAACTTTTACTTTTATTACGATTATTATTTTTTTAGTTAACAACAACAAAAAAAGTCGTAACACAAGTAAAAAAATATCCAATAGAAAATTGATAAAAAAAAGCCGTAACACAATTTAAAAAGTATACAATATAAAAAACATGAATCAAATTGTAATTTGTTGATTTTATTTTACATTTATTATTATCAATTAAATTGTATACGTTAATAAAAAATAATATTTAAAAAAGACGATTTTGTTTTGTTTTTATTTTCGCATTACAAAAAAGCACAGAAAAATTATTAAAATCAACGACCCGTGAATGTTCATATTTTATAGTTTTAGCGTGAAAACGGCGCCATCCAACGGCATCTTTATCTATAATACAAGCACCGTTTCATTTTATTCTATAGCTAATAAAAGCAAGCTGTGTGAACAAGTGTATAGGGGAAGGGGGGGGGGAGTAAGTAAACCATAATGTATTATGTTGGGGAAAAAATCCTTAGGATGCAATGTTACAACATTTATCTGTCACACTTATGACCTGAGTTCAAATCCAGACCAAGTAGACTTAAACATTTTTTCAACAGACTTAGGAAGTAAGCAATCCATCGCTGACAAGCAAACCACTCAATGTTGATTGGTAAATAAGTATCTAATTATTCTTATCTAGAGAATAGACAGAGATAAAAAACACTCAAAATCGCACCAAACAGTAGACTTGTTGAATACTATTCTTCTAAAAGACTTTTAAAAAAGCTGCAATGGGCTTTCTAAAGGCCATTTTATTTGACCTACAAGTTGTTTACAACCATTAAAAAAAAAAAAACATTAAATAACAGTTTTATATTAAAATCGTATTAACCATTACCTATAAAATAGATGAAAATTACAAAAGCATCTGCAATATGTAGAAGCATATATAAGATATATTATGATTTTGAGGTTAACTGATGCTATTTTTTTCTTGAAAGAACAATGAAAAAAATAAATGTGATGAGAATGAAATTTTTCTTAAAGGAATAATTAATTCTCAACCCAATGACTGACCAAATTAGTCAATACAAAATGGTATAACATACTACCAAGAAATTACTAAGATAGCACTCAATAAAATAACCATTTTATAAGGGTAATAAAAATGAACTGATCTTCCCCTGTTTCATAATAAAGGTTTTTAAAAAATATATAAATTGATGACATTATTTAAAAAATAAACTTGTTATTGTTAATTGTTGGTTAAACAATATGTTTGAGACAAATTGATTTATGGCAAATACGTCATGAATAAGTTTCTTTTTAATGCTTTAGGATGGCAGGTGCATGTTTTTTTATTTGCAAACTATCGTTCAATGACTGTGTAAATACATACAAATGCACACATACACATAAATATAAATACCTGCTTTTGTCTGTAATTTTCGCTTGCATCATTCTTAACTTTGCTGGTGGAATATATGCCCCACCAGTTTTGGTGCCGAGCATTTCTTCTGGCTTTTCCTTTTTTGACGACGCTTCATCTTGATTGGTTGTTTTTTCGTTCACTAAATCTTTTTCACTTTTATCATTTTCTCTTTTTTTTCTATCTGTAGTCCTTTCACTTTCATTTTTTTCTCTTTGTAATTTTGAATTGTTTTCTTGACTATAACTTTTTGCAAACGATTCATTTCGGTTACTATTATAGACTTTTTCATGGTTGGAATATTCTTTCCTATCATTCTTTTTGGATTTTTTCTCTTTTCTATCATAATGACTTTCATCAAAATATTCCTTATTCAGTTTATCTATACATCTGTTATTTCTATCCCTACCATCATCATTGAAATCTTCCAAATTAGTGAAATCGTTTTTATAAATATCATCGTCATAAACAACAGTTTCCCTAGTGTCCTTAAAATCTTTCCGCTTTTCTTTCTTTTTCTTGGATTTGTGACTGTGATACTGTTTTGTCTTATTGTGCTTTCTTGATTTTTCACTATTTATAATACTATTCGATGAACTGCTAACGTCATCTTCATAATCAACTATTTTCTTCAGTTTATTTCTTGAATGATCGTTTTTATAATGTTCATCATCACAACCCAAATTATTTTTAGAAGCATGTTTTTTATTATCTGGTAAAGAAGAAACATTTTCCCTTTCATAAATTCTATCTGAAGATGGGCTTTTATGACGCCTTCGTTTATAATCCACAGGTAATGAGGAATGTTTTGTATGTGAGGTCTTTTTTTTATGTTTTAATTCCTCATATTCATTTGTAGTATGGGAACTCTTTCTTTTTCGTTTATGGGAACTCTAAAAATAATAATAATAATTAAATAAATATTTAAATAATTATTTAAAAATTTTAAAACAATGTATAAATATAAAATAGGATATACACCTGGGTCTCGTTTTATGCAATAGATAGATTCCTCAGAAAACACGCACAAAAGAAATCGCAAAAAATAGACTTAACTTACTTGAAAAATGGGGGATATGTTCCAGTAATTTTCAGAAATCGTATAAAAGCAAAGCAACAAGGAAAAATTACTTTAAAATTCGCATTAAAAAAATAAAGAATTAAAGTATGATAATAAAAAATTTGAAATATTTTAAAAAAATTAACTACAGTATTTAATTTTACATTTTTTCATACATATTTTAATCATTACCGCTATTTGACAATATGCATTTATTTGTAAACTGATAAGAAATCAGATTCGTGATGTGATGTGTAACTAGCGCCACTTTCAGTCTTGTGCTGTGTTAATGGTTTTCTGTTTCTATATTTAAAAAATGAGATCACAATCAAAGCAAAAAGATTATACATTATCATTAGAAAGATTATTTTCAGTTTAAAAAATCAAAAGTTTAAAATTTTTGAATAATTATTGCGATATTTTTATACGTAAGTATACTATGTTATTATTATTTACTCATTAGTATAAATATGTTATTTACATAGAAGCTAAGATTCTAAATACAGCTTCAGGCCATATTCACGTTAGCTGCTAATATAATGTTATATTTTTGAAAAAAAAAAAAAATATTTCAAGTCAAAAAAAGTTATTAATAATTTAAATTTCTTGATATCTAATAAATATAGTGAAATATGAAAGATATTAAAAGCAAATATGAATCGCATAACTTCAAAATCGCATTAAAATAATCCGCATAAAACGAGACCCAGATATACATTTGTATTAAAACTGATATAAAAGATCAAAAATGTCTATATAAGAAAGAAGAAAGTTTAATTATTTTATAATAATCACACAATTATTAAACATTAAAAATAAGACATTGACAATTAATTTTAATCAGGCATTAAATTTATAATTAATTAATAAATTACTAAGCTTAAATTATTACCTACATAATTCCATTTGTTGTTGTTTTTAGACAAAAAAATAATAATAATAATGCTGTTAAACACTAATAATTTCTAATTACATTTTGTAAACAATTATGCAATATTTCGAAAAATGCAAATTATACCAAGATATGTGCTGCAATCAAAGTGTCGTCAAGTATAGCCTGTATCCCTACACTCTCACATGTTATTTATTTTCATTGATAAAATAAATTTAATATCTAAAAAAAATGTCCGATGCTTGAGAATAATAAGACAATTACAGCAATAACTAGAGATTGGAAGACTGAGAACTGAAACTGGAAATTTGGACACCAAAGTATATCCAACAAAAGATAAATATATTTTAAAGTCTTTAAAATTAAAATTATAATAAATCATTTTGTCAAAAAAAAAATTTCACAAGCGTTCACATTTAAGTTAACGATTTCACAGGCAGTAGCGTGATTGCCACTGATTCGTTGAAATCAAAATTTCTTTTGCTTTCTTTTTAAAATTGGGGGAAACACATAAGGATGGCATTTTAAAAAAACCCAACATTCTCTGCAGCTTGAGTTCCTTTTTAAAATGGTGTATGGCATGTTAAAATCGGACAAAATTTGGATTTTTTATCAATATTTTTATTAACAGGTTCATTCAATTTTTTTTTCTGCTCAGTTTACTAGACTGCATGAAGAAGACAAAAGTAGAATTTTATTATCAGCCAGACTCCTTAACAAATGGATCTAAGATTCACAGTAATTTATAATTTCAAGGCCTTCATTCCGAAAATAAATATAATGTAAGTATTCAATTCTAATTTCTTTATTATTTGAATATTTTAAATTTTTTATTATTTGATAAATGTATAATTTATTAGTGTTTGCGTTTGTATTAGTGTATCTGTGTAGTATATAAATTATACTTGTATTCAAATATAACAAATGCAGTGGTTTATATACCATGAAATTTTGGGACTCTGATCCAGTATGTTTGTGTTTGTACTTGCATGTCTGTGTTGTATAACAAGTAATGATTTTCATGTATAAAATTAAGGTATTATAGAGCAGTGCAATGTAAATTTTAAGACTGATTAATTATCAGATCCATAGAAAGGTTACAGTTGATAAAGCAATCACAAAATTTATTGGGCATAGTACCATGTGAAAATATAAACTCTTAAAACCAATAGAGAGGTTTCACATGGTGCGTGTGATGATAGCCACAATGGTTATGTATACCACATGGAATTGTATGCAGGCAAAGAAACAAATCCTGATTCCTGCCTATGCCTTGGTACTCATGCTGTGGAGTCAGTAGTTTTGTCACATCTTGCATCACATTATTTTCAAGTCTATAGCTAGCAAATGAGTTATATGCAAAGAAATTATATTTCTGTGGGACAATAAATATAACAAGATAGCATACACAAAAAATATAAGTATCACTAGTGACCACAAAAATTATAAAAGGAAGAGATGAAATTCATTTTATCAGTGATACAGACAGTAGCCTTCAATTTCTAGTTTTGGATAGATAAGAAGCCAAATGCTGTGATGACAAATGCATATACATCTTCTGGAAATGATTCATTTTGTATTTTTTATTAGGATGAATCTTTTTCTTATAGTTGCCTTGAGATTTTTTAGTTTTGGGATACAAGATAAAAATGAAGAATTCTTATGCGACTATCTTTGTAGATTCTGAAGCTACAGATTTATTATATATAGTTTGAATGAGAATTTTATGAGAAATATAAAGAAATTATCAATGAAGATGTAATTTTAAACTTAGTTAATGATAAATTAGAAATTATGAACAAACAATAAATTAATAATTATTTCAAATGTTGAAATTTCTTTTTTTTTCTTACTTTTTTAATGATAATCACTATTTATCTTAGCCTTATTGTTCTCCTTAGTTTTTCTATTTTCTGTCAATATATAGCATTTTGCTCTAACATTATTAAAACAAAAGTTATTGTGAAAATTGTGTCTCAAGTCAGTTTTTTAAAAATTCAATATGGCGCCAAATATCCTGATATAGTTAAAACTACATATATCTAAAAATATAAAGTTATTCGAATTAGTTTGATATTTGCCCAATTACATAGAAAAAAACAATTTAATTCAAAATTTTTAGGTAGTGCAATTTTTTAAATAATTAGGGTGAATATTATTTGGGCACATATGCCTACTGCCTATAAAAGCTATGGTATATTCTGCCTTGAAGGAAGTCATTTATCTAAAAACTATTTAATTAATAATTTCATTGATTTCTTCAATGCCTATCAGGCTGGCTAATGTTCCAATGCTTAAAGCAGACCAGTGTAAGTTAAGCAAATGATGTGATGCTTAATTCGGTATTGGCACAAGAGATATGTTATAGATATGAGCATAGCTGATAACTAATTCGACATATTTGTGTTATCATTACATTTTTAACATATTCTCTGTTTTCAAATTAAAGCTCAATAAATTATAAAGAATTAAATTTAATAAAATGTTCAATATTAAAATGCATAAAAATAAAAGACAAAGTAGAAGAAATCCCTATACTAAAATTAATTTAAGTGGGGGGTATTTATTCCTAGGAAATAGTTACGTTGTTTGCTGAAACCTTTGCTTAATGAATTTACAGTTCTTCTGTTTTAGTCATGACTTTCCAATATGTTTGAAAATACTACATAAAAAAGGAAACTGTAATTTAAAACTTTTTTTTAATCTCTTAAAGACTATTCAAAAATCTTCAGAAACTCTGATAATTGCAACTGCAGAAACATTTATATACTTGCTCATTTTAATCATTCACATACATATTTAATTATATAGAAATGCTTATTTGTTTTAATTTTAACCAGAAATTGCAAAAGCCTTTGAATCTTTCTAGGATCAAACTGAAATGAACATGTACTTAGAGAAAGAGGAATTATGAAGAATATGTAAAGATTAAAAGGAAGACAGGGAAAAAAAAATTTAGTGATGATCTTTAAAAAAAAAAACTATCAAATTTATTATTATTAGTAAGTAAATGGGATAACTGTATAGTCATGAAGATGATTTAAGATCATGGATAACAAGAGATATTAATCATATTTTGATAAGAAATAAATTTGAATTCATATGACTATTAAGAGTTAGTTTTTCAAAAGATTATGCCTTTTGAAGTTATTATATCATTCAAGAACAAACAAAAATCATTTAGTCAAACATTTAAAATTTACACACAACCATAAGTCTTTACAATAAACATCTAAACAGAATTTATTTAAAATGTCAGACTTATTTAAACTGATTTTAAAAGATTAATTCACACATGGCCAAAAAAAAATAGTAAAAAAAATATTTTAATCTTACAGTTCATTGATTTTGTTTTGAAGACATTAGTTCATGTTAAAGCAAGCATTTAATGATGGTATGTATGTTCTGGCTCACCCATTGATAATATGTTAGCAACCACTTTCAAAATTTAATAAAACAAAAAAAGCAAATTAATTAGATAATCACACTGAATATATCCAAGATTAGAAATGTATACGTAAAATAACACAGAAATCTAAATTAATCCATTAAAGATAGAATTTACATTTTATTTTATAAATCTTGAAAGATTTTCAATATCTATACCAGTTTATGCAATGCCTTTTTAAAATTACATTTAATATACAGATCAAAGACAATGGCCCAAGATTCATACATTAAATATGCCTAAGTAGCAAAATATATAGAGGAAATTAAGAATGTGTTCAAAAATTGCTTGGCATAGCAATGGAGATCACATCAAGAATAAAGTTTTTGGACAGTTTAAATGTATTTTAGTTGAAAAATCTGCTAACAAAACTCGACGAAAGTGGACGTTTTGAAATAAAGACTGCCTAACAATTTTTATCGTAACATCTTGATATTAAGACCAGACCATAAAACCAGAAAATAACCCCATCAGGACAATATTACATTCTGCAAGGTATTGGTGTGTTTTAGAATAATCTACCATTCATATCATAACAGGTGATAACAAGTTTAAACTAAAAAAAAAAAAAAAATTATTGATTGGGGATGGGGTGGGGGGGGGGGGTACACTCATTTTGCTAGAATCCTAATTGAAAGTGTTAAGAATATATATTTTTTACAAATCATAATCCCACCAATTGAATGCAAGGTAATCCATTTCTAAGACTTTCTTTAACAGAGAAATATGCAAAAGGTAAAATTGAAAAGTGAAAGTACTAGAGAGTAAAATGAAGTGCATCAGATTGAACAAAACCTAAGACATATGCCACTAACACAAGATGCAAATCTTGACTAGAAAAACAGCTTATCTGAACATTAAGATTTTGCCAGTTTTTTTTTTAAAAAAAAAAGAGCAATTGAATAGTTTATTCACTCAGGAGTTCATAATAAATCAGAGTAATAAGAGTGATAGAGCTTAGTTACAATCCACGGATCTTGAGCTCTAGAATCCGTAACTCTAACCACTGGTCTAAACCATATAGGATGATTTTGCCAATTGATTTAATCAAACATTGTCTTTGCAAAAGCTTGAACGTTCAGAAATTCTACTAATACATGCTACTGCATTATGGAATGGCGAAACAAACACAGCTTTTGTATTAGTAAGATATATATATAGCAAAAGTAATAGTGTTTAATTAAAAAAAACATATATTAATCTTTAACTGAGGTTTAAAATTTATATCTGGACTAGGGATAATTTCTAGTTTAATAAATGAATTGTGATAATCATCAATGTATTTATCTAGAATGGACTGTGTCAAAGTTGTAGGTAGAGTAAGATTGGCTCCTATAAATCAAATGTAATAATTTAATCTTGATAAATACTGGACATATGCTAAGAATAAACATGAAACATTATGACTTGGACTAATTGATGAATGCTAGTTCAGCAGGAAATGCATCTCGAGAGTCATTTGTCTTTTAATATATCTTTATTTTTTAAATCAATAGTATTCCGTCCCATGGACAGGACCAGAGAGTAGTCACATCACCAATTCATCCATTTTACCATGTTTCACAACCATACAATAGTACTCTACACATGGCATTTAATTAATCTTCTCGTTAATTCTCACTTCAAAGGTCCACAAAATATTTTCTTTATTTATGTTTTAAAAATGCATGTTGGAGTGAAAGTTATTAAATACATTTATAATACTAAAATAAATTAAAACTATTAAGACTGATTTTTAATTGAAATTGGAGTATAAGTTTAAGTGTTAGTACTTTTATTACTACTGTAAATTCATATAGGTATTTGTGAATCTTCATGTAAACCAAGATGGCAGCATGTATTTTTGATAAATATTGAAAAATTTACCGTTTCCACGACCTATAATCTAGTGAAGATATGTTAGTTGTTAAATTTTTAAAAAAAATAATAATAGATTGTTAAATTTTTAAAAAAGTGCTAAATTCTGAAAAATTTCATTTAGAAGCATTATTTCAATTTTTTAGCTATATTAGAATATAGAAGAGACGAGATGTTTTTAACATTGTTGTATTTTGTTTCAATTCAGGGTAAATTATCATCGTGATCAAAATTTGGGACCTTCCTGTCACAGAACATGATGAAGTGGAGTATTTACAAAAGTATGGCATCCTGCTGTCTCAAAAAGTGTATATTAGTGGTCATGATATGAAACTTTACATTCAAAACTCACAAGTATCCACATTTGAACCAGAATTGGATAACAAAAAAGAATTACAAAGTAAATAAATTACGTAGGAGACAGCGTAAAAATAATTCTACAAAATCTTCACAATGACCTACTATTCTGAATTATAAGTTCATTCAAAAAATTTAATTTTTTAAAAATAACATTAACAATTGGAATAAAAATTACAAATGCGACTCAAAAATGCTATTATATGATTTTGGAGGTCATTAGGGATTGTACACTGACAACATGAATAAAATATAAATATTGTATTTATATATTTTTTTAATTCATTTTTTTGTTACTAAATTAATACAAACAAAAAAAATAAACTTTAAATATTGTAATTAATTTTTTCCACAATGTTTTTTTTTAAAATAACAGTAATAATAAAAAATCCAATCTATATATTAAATACGTTTCCTAGCAGCCGTTTTTTTATAAATACTTTTGGGAGGCCCCCGAAACAGTACATTTTTCAAAACTATAGGCTGGCATCTTGGTTTATCTGAAAATTTACAGGTACCTTCAGATATTATCAATATGTACACAGATATGTAACATTTAAAGTAAAAAAAATATATACCTGCTCTGAAGTTTGCGATATATTCTTCGGAGATGATGACCTTGGACTTCGATCATCTTCACATCTTCTAAGAGACTCACGATATGGACTGGGACTGCTAAAACAAATTACATTATTTATAACCAAAAGAGAATAAAAAAATTAGTAGCAGGACTATTTTTTTTTTGATAAAAATTTCTGAAACATAATTCATAAATCTATTAAAATTATATAATATTGAAAGATTTATATGAAACGAATGACATTTATTAAAAAACTTTTAATATCTAAGAAAAATTAATTTTTTGACATGTTAAATTGCTACACTGTAATTTTTTAAGTATCATTTTAATAGATCTACCTTACA
Organism: Epiperipatus broadwayi; assembly: GCA_028023455.1. Classification (NCBI taxonomy): domain Eukaryota; kingdom Metazoa; phylum Onychophora; class Udeonychophora; order Euonychophora; family Peripatidae; genus Epiperipatus; species Epiperipatus broadwayi. The sequence goes on from JAQFVV010012527.1 coordinate 874,006, forward strand.
ATACAGAAATTCAAATTTCAATGAAATTTGAACCCACAATCACATACAGCTGAATCAATGGTGGATCATGGAACCCACAAATTTCAAAACTTTAGAAAACCAAAAGATGAACTATTTTTCTTTTCCTTTTTTTAAATAATTAAAAACAATATACAAACATATAATGTTAAGTGTTTAGAATATTATTTAATATTATTTTATTAGCTGTGAATACATAACATTTTCATGTGCAATGAATAGAAAACTACAACCACTAGTTCTACATAACAAATATCTTTTTATAATAAGAGAAAAATGTTTTATTACTATTATTATTTTTAATATTTTGGATAAATTTAATTACCAATCTTCAGAAGTTAACTACAAAAAAATATTAAAAATGATGATCGTATAGAAATAGAATAGTATAAAGAATATTGTAAAAAAATTTAATAGATGAGAGAAAAGTTGAAATTTATATATAAAGAAATAATTAATAGTGCTGTTTAGTTTGTGTTTAGAACAACAAATTTAAATACTATATTATAATTTATTACAAGTGATTTTTTGATTTAATGTATTTCTGAAAACTCATCGGTAAAATATAAAAAGACAGAAATTGAATAAAGACAACAGTAAAAAGTGTAAGTTACTCCTTGTTTTTTTTTTAATATTTTATTTACTATAAAACTGTACAATATTTTAAGTAGTATTGACTTTCAGAAAATAATTAAATATTACAATTAACTTAAGACTAAAGAAATTTGAGGAAGATTCCAATTTAATAATCATATACACTTAAAATATAAATATATTAAATAATCTCAATATTATCACATATTCTTTTAAATTCATACAAATAAAGATACAATAAAAGACAAATGACCCCAAGATGCATTTCATGCTGAACCAGCACTCATCAGTTGGGGAGTGGTAATATTGAGGTCATTTAATTTATATAAATAAAAATGTAAATGTTCATTTGTTCAAAATCTTAAATCTCCGAAAGTTCTTCACCGATTGCTTTAAAAATTTGACACAATGTTGCATTCGAATATGCGCGTTTTTATATACCTACTATCTACTATTATATAGATGTCACACCTGTGACAGGTAAAAACATGCTTTTTTTGAAAAACAGCTATGCTAAATATTTTACGATTCCATTTCAATGTTTCCAATTGCATTGTTAAATAGAATTTTCATTGATTTCAATTTATTTTCATTTTGATTTGATTATTTCATGTGAAAGATTGCAATTCCGTTTGCTATCACCATCAACAAGGTTCAGCCAATCTTTAGAATTGTGCGGTTCAGATCTAAACATGGATTGCTTCTCACATGGACAATTATGTTCTAAAGTCGGCAAACCAGACAATCTCTATATCTGCACAGACAGTCAGGGCCAATCTTGCAAGGATTGCTTCTCACATGGACAATTATATGTTGCATGTTCTAGAGTCGGCAAACCAGACAATCTCTATATCTGCACAGACAATGGAACAACAAAATATATTGTATATCCACAAGCATTGTGAAATTAAACATATTAGAAACATGCACCACAACAATGTGTGGCCGGGTATGGCTCTATGTGTTTAATTGTAAAAAAATCAGGTATATTCTTTGAGTTTTGAAGTTTATATCTATGCTAGAGATAATCTCTAGTTTAGTAAATGATAAATAATACTCATTACCATATTCATCTAAAGTGAATGTGTCAAAGATATTGGTTGATTTAATTTGACAATTGTAATTCAAAATGTAATTATTTAAAATATAATATTGACACCTATTTTTTATATTATGAATAAATAAAGTAATCACAATTTAAACATATTTCTTAATACAAACTTTAACAATAATATTCAAATAAAAAAATGTATTATGCAGTTATTTATTGCTTTACATTTAATAGAAAAATCAATAACTTATTTTCAGTTTCTGCATAGTAGTTCAGCAATTTTAACAAGTTTTATTATGAATTTTTGGAGATAGGGAGAAAGCTCTAACTCTACCACTACATATCTATAAAATTTTAACAAGTTTTATTATGAATTTTTTAATATAAAAACCAGAAGTTTAAATACTGTAAAATAAATTTAACAGAATACTAATAGTATTTCATTATGAATATAAATAGTTCCTTTTGATAAAATGCATGGGATCAAAAATAAATTAGTTATATTTAATGTTTTCAAAATATTCTCAGTGTGTGAAGCAGCATTACATTTTAGTGATGGACTTAATAGGTTTTAACTTAAAATATAGTAGGGAATGAAAATATTTACGAAAAGAACTAATTAACCCTTAATACTGTTTTAAAATTTTTATTTATATTAAAAAAAGTATTTTGATACCGATGAGTAAGTATATTAGTGATAAATATTTGATATATTTATATAAACTCCGAAATATAAATATAGCTCGATACATAATGTAAACAATTCATGATATTCGGATAGTTGTGATTTAAAGCTCTTATGTGAAACAAAGACAATTGCCTTTGTTATTTATTAAGGATTCAATATTTATTTATATTAAGAATCTTTACAAAAAATAAAACATCATACACCAATTCATGCATTATTTCATATAAATAAAAATCGCATCGCAAATGGAATGGCACGCATAAACCATAAAACATATAGTTAATGACGGCTAAAATGATAGAAATATAAGGACTTAATAAAGTAAGTAATGAATCTATCTCTTGGATGTAATCCGGATTTGTTTTATAATATTTTGTTAATAGTTAAAGTGTCTAAAAAACAAAAATCAATAGGTTAAATGAATAATAAAGATGGCATTGTTAACAGAAAATCTAATTACAAAAGAATTTATTTTCATCAATCCCATTAATTTATGAAATTACACTCAGTATTAAAATAAATGACTCAAAATATTAAAAACTTACCTAATCGGCATTACACCACAGTAGTTAATTAATTAATAGAAAATAGTTAACAATTTAAAGCGTTTATGTATAAGATGGCGCTCTATTTAACATCTCGCGATATTACCTATTAAAATCGAGATTTGTAAATTCGCTCTCGCGTATTTCAATACTTTTTGCAAAGCGTAACAGTTATGCTTTAATAAAAAACTAATTCTATAAAGAATTTTCTGGTGTTAACTTGATTTGTTCTGACAAGAATATATAAAAAAAATATTGATTGTGCGCTCTTGTATGTACCTATATTGTGTAATTTATTAAAATTATCTGTCCTCAATCAAAAATATCTTCGAAGGTTTAAAAATTGTCAAGATTGTAAATCAGAATACGCTGATTCAAAATAATTCCTATATTAAGAAACTGTTATTTTTTATATGAATAAAATGAAATAGTAACAATGGCACGTTAGAAGTTTGATTCCAGCTAAGGAAAGAAAAAAGAAAGTTTGAACATATAAGTGAAACTTTTGCTCAGCCTACAACTTTAATGTTGCTTTGACAACCATATTAATATTGTCTTATTTATAAATGATTTGATTATTTTATATCCTTCAGTCGGAATTGATTTTTAAGGTATTGTGTAGCTCATTGCTATTCATATAGCAGTGGTAACTCACACTTGGTAAAATACTTATAGCCGCATAAATTTAGATAAACATTACCTTTAGCGGGCCGAAACATTTACCCTCTAGTGGAATGATTTCAAACTATAAAGCATAGTTCTCAGTGATATATATTCACAAAAATGAAGTCATTATTGCCAAGAGTCCTGAATGAAAATTCCTGCAGATAGGATAAAAATAAAGCATTATTGGTACAAAATTGTCATTTTAGCCTACGTTTTGCATGCATCCATAGGTTCCCCACAATTTATGTATGGATATCTGTGTTGTCTGGATCCAGGAAATTCTTTTGCACAACAATAGACTGCACATGTGTGCTATTATAAATTTTGCTTAGGTTATTATATGCAGCCTACTTGTCCATAAGTATGTGGATCCCTGTCAAAATGTATAAGGTTTCAAGAATAGCAGCCATCCTGTTCTGAACCTTTGTCAAAAAACATTTTCTTGATCCTCTCTCTTTGTGATTGAATACCCAATGACGTAGCCATTCTCAATATTTTCTACAAAAATATTTAGTTTCATTGACTTCTATAAATACTGGCCCTTCCATCATTATCAAATCACTGAGCTGCTGTGGATTTCACTCAAAGTTTCTTGCACATTCGTCTGCAAAAATTTGCCCAATCTATAACCTGGATACTTACATCACTCTTGTGAACAATGTAATCTTGTTAATTATTTGCCTAATAAAATACTTAAGCACAAGAATTTGTAAGGACAGATGACTTCTGGGAAAAAAAGCCATGTCTGATGGATATACGGCAGTGACAATCTGAAAATTCTCATTTAACAACATATGTGCCTTCAGTATATCTCACCAGTGAACACTGTTCGTTACAATGCTGACATAAGACTTCTCTAGCAGCCTCCTCACTAACTACCCTCATTGCCAATTCTGGAGTTCGAAGTTCCTCCATCAACTTGCCATAAATGTCAACATAATGCATGAATAGCCAGAAAATCTAACATTTACTGGCATGATAAATGTTACATGATTTATGCCTGTCATAGCCTTATTTTAATTAATTGTGAGGGAATGCAATTCTCACATGAGTTCTCTGAATGAATTTCAAACACCAGATAGCATATGTACAATTACTTTGTCAAAAGTAACAAGTTTACAACTGCAGATATTGTCAAATTACCAACTTTACAACTACAGGAAAAAAAAAAAAGTAATAAAATTTGAAAAAAAAAGTTCAAAATTATTTTACCAGAATGTGTATGTTTTGATCCACTAAAGGTAATGTTTACCTAAATTTATTCCGCAGTTCTTTTGAGCTTTTTAAATTTTACTTAGATTTGATGAGCCATTTAAAGTGAGCTTATAGTACATCTGTTTTAGACATTTCAGCTGCCTGAAGTTGCAATGATTCAGATACAAGCAAAACTTTTTGTTAAATATATAATCCTTAGGTCAGCAGATATAACCATACTCTAATAGCAAATTCTAAGCTTGCAAATTAATAGCTGACAATCCATATCTGAAAATTGTGCTGTAGAACCTGTGCACTCATTATTGGCCAAATTTTATTGTGATATTTCTATTGCTATATGGATTGCAAATTTACTTCATTAAGTGATCCTATAGCTTCTTACAAATTTGTTTATCTGAAGTATTCATGTATAATGTGGTTTATTTAATAAGTGATAAAATCTTTTAACATACAAGAAATTAATAAAATAATACAATCTGCAAGTGTAATATATTTGAGTAGTTTTTAAGATAACTTGTTCATTCAAATTTTTGATATTAACTCTCCAGTTTGTTATCGTGATACTCTATATCACTTTATTCTAAACTATTTTCAAATGAATATTGGCCATACTAGATTGTTTGCTTCAAATTTGTATTGCTTATAATGTAAAGGAAATATGGTCAATAAGTGATATGCTTGTATACGGAATTATAACCTCTATCTGTGTAGATAATTTCTTGTTCCTCTCTAGCTGTGTAAGTATTCTCTTGTTCTTGCAAGTTGTTGAAATGATTGGTAAAAGAAAAATATTTCAGAAGTGAAATTACGGACATAAGTTATTTGTTTAAAATGGCGGAATGAAAATATGTAAAACGGATTATGGAAAACAAAGAATTATGGATAGAGAAATTGATAACAAGCCAGACCATAGAGAAATGGTGAGGACACATTGATTGGTGGAAATACAGAATAACAGATCATTGGAGATAAGAGAGAATCAAGCCAATGGACGGGTAAATCCATCAAGGTGTGAAGACACGTCACACGGCAAATAAAAAGACTTTTTTTTAAATATACGTCTGTAGTGTAACCCGTTTTAAAAGTAGCGTGTACTTGGAATATTTTCTTTTTTGAATAAACCTATATATTGTTGTAAATAATAAAATGGAGTAAAGGTTTTTTTTAATACACGACACAACTAACTAAACAATAAATTTAATTGAAAACTATTATTATTTCTAATGCATTTTAAATACTTGATGGGAAAGATCTCTGAAAGTAGATGGATCATTATTTGAAAAGCACCAATACATCGCACCAAACATGTACACTACTTGGTAATTGTATTACTTCTAAGGAATAAGGTATCTATATAAATCTATCATAAAAGCCATGAAATTGACTTATAAGTTTATATTTGGGTTTTTTTTTCATGTCTTATGCAAATATTTAGAGCATATATATTTAGAACTCTACATACTCCATCACCATTCATACATCACTTGACCACCCCTTGTTATGCTTACACAATTTAAAGCATCCATACTACAGCGCCACCTAATGCAAGACATAATAATCAATAAATGCTAGAAGGTTTGTGCATCTAAATCTTTATATAAAGCCTACTCATCCAATATTCCCAGTCTAGTTTTTAACTTAAGGCTTTCATCAATGAAAAGCCTTGGATTTGATCTTAGGATCTAATACAATCTTCCAGCAACTATAAAGATATGAGTCCAAAATGGAATAGTCATACAGATCTGAACCCAGTTCAGCGTTTATACATTTTGATGTCTTTGGGCCTACTAATCACCAACATCTTTAAACTAGGATTGGTACCATCACATAAATACCACTCCATGGATTGAAAATATTGTGTTTTCAGTTTGGACTCCTAGTTTTATAGCTAACTTAAAAGGTGACTAATGAAGTAGTCTGGGGATATTGGATAAGGGATAAGTAGGCACTACATAGTGATTTTGATGCACAAATCTAGTATCCATTGATTACTATGCTTTTCACTAGGTGGCGCTACTGTATGAAGAGAGTTGCTAATGTTTCATCATTTTATACATATATCCCAGAAACAAAGTTAGTCAGTGAAATGCATGAGTTCAATGTAATAATCCAGGACATTTTATAAAATTATTACTTTTATTCATATATGTGTAACACTTAAGAAAATCAACAAGATGTCGGTGAAAGAAACCAAATAATGCATTTGTTATTTAATGAATTATTAAGGAGTTATTTATTTACAAATAAAAATGTACAATTATTAAATGAAAAACATTTATTTTAACTCTGGTATTCCTTTTATACTCAAATTTGATTTCTAAATAACTTGCAGTGTAAGGAAAATATCTTCCTTACTGTCCAATTGTTCTCTGGTTCAATTTATAGGTAAAACATGGGTGACTGTGTGATTATATATTATTTCCAGCCATTTTGATCCACCGCAGGATAATCGCTGAAAGCAGTCAAGTTTCTTTGATCAGTAGTCTGTATTCTTATTTCATCCATTCATCTCGCAGGCTAGTTGTTTTACAATCTCTTGGGATCCAATTTAAAATGTTTTCTTATCATTTTTTTGAGTAATATGTTCAGCCCAGTTCCAATCTCTCAGTCATTTTAAGAATGTCAGTGACAATTAATTGTTTTCTCACCTATGCATTTTGGATTCCAGTCTTTTGTATTCGTAACATATCCATGTTTTATTAAATGGTCAGTATTCTGTCAAATGGCTAAAATTCAGATTCGTAAATGAGAATTGGGTCAAGCATGTATTAAAATTCTTTTTAACACATAGGCATATTTTTAATATTTGAAAATTTAGCAGTTGAAGTTAGGAGATGTAAAAGTTCTGAAGAAGATTGTTGGGGCAATCGAAACTGTAAAAGAGGATGGTAAATAAAGTATTGTGTAATAGTAGTAAAGTGCATGGATGATTTACTATTATATGGTCATTTTTTAATAGTAATTTACTCCAAAAACAGCACTTCATCCAATTTTAATTTTATGATTAATTGCATCCATTATCTTTCCATCTGTATTAATAACCTGACCAAGATATGTGTAGTTGTTAACTTCTAATTCATCATTAGCAATCTTTAGTTTTCGAAAAAATTCATTGAGTACCACTGTATTCCACAGGTGTGCAGCCTAAGGGCCATGTGGTCCAGGATGGCTATGAATGTGGGCTAATGTAAATTATAAACTTATTTAACATGTTACGATTGTTTTTTATTTTATGTGTCATCGCAATATGATCAAAATAAACATATGCACTCAAAAACAATATCAAATATCCAACTTTGGTTTTTTTCCCCTCTTTTATAACAGAAACTGTGAAAAACCTCAGTGATGTTTTATTATCTTGATATGTATATTTTCAATATTAGTGATCACAAGCTTGGAACCTGGTTGACGATTTTACAAAACTTATCAAATGCTTGACTGCATAATTAGGATTATTATTTAAGGACTTTTTTACTTATCTGTGGTAAAGGATATCAGAAAAATTGTGCATTGATTTTTTTTTACTTATCTACTTTCTGTAATATTTGTATATTTCACGTGTAGCCCAAGGCAAGTCTTTGTCTAGTGTGTTCCAGAAATGCCAAAAGATTGGACACTCCTTTAATTTTTTTAGCACTTATCTTTAATCCCCTTGCAACATTTCCTGAAGTTTTATATGCAAAACAATCACATCATATTCAAAATCTAGATGACTAGATAATCTCTTTTTTTTAATACTCTCTTAACTTTCTGCTTAATCCACAAAATAATTCTAAAACTGCTATGAAAAAATTTACATATGAAATCACCCTATTATAACCCTTTTTAGAGGTAATATTCTTTCTAATAGTATCTAATCTAATGACTGCAATTACATTTATATAAATATTTTTCAGAGTATCATGATCTGGTTCGATATCTTGATGATCCAAAGCTTCTAATCATCAAGGAAACACTACAAAATGAAATGTTTGCTAGGAAATCAAATCATACATCACGTGACTTAATTTAATACGCTTATACTACAAATGTTATATAATGAGTGTGCTAAGAGCTCTTAACAAGCTTTTCAAAATATCTCTATCCTCAGACCAATTTCTAGCTCTGGCCGTCATCAATGAGGTGCTATAATATAATAAAAAAGAAATGTCTTTCTGTAATCTACAAATCCAAAAGTATATTTGCATTTCATATTCATTAGTCTTTTTTATAACTTTTCTCAATTTTTAAATGTCATCTTTGCTAAAACCATTTTAAACCTAACTAGATTTTTTTTTTTTCGTGTTTTTTTTTTTTTTTTTTGGTCAGTTAAAATCAAAATTCCACTTTAGATAAGTTATAATTATTTTGATAAAATTTTTATACAAAACTTATATAAAGCTGTTTAGTTTGTAATTTCAAATATTTTTTATCACTTTTTTATATCAATATTACTTTCTACATTCTTCCGATTATCTGGTATAGGAAACAGAATATAACGAAAAATGACTATTTCCTATTCATACAATTTCTAATTTTAAATCTGTTGGCTCAGATTATTCCTGTTTTTATTAGCACTTAATTATGATATTATTGATGCTATATTGTAAATGCAAGGGTATATAGAGGGACTGCAGCTATTCATGTGATATGATGAATGATAATATACAGCTATGAAACTCTTAGTCAACGATCTTTGCGGATAATCTATAAAATACAAAGATTATCATAAATATTCACTATATTTACATTACTTAATACAGCAACATCATTATTGTTTTCATAGAATATGATTTCACAATAGCAATTTATATAATAACATTTTTTAGGGTGTCTTTTTTATTGTTGAGGCTTGTATAATGATATCCATTTTTATTGTCTGAGATTACTCTCAGATTTTAAAACAAAATATGTAGCCTAAAACCATTAGAATTAATTATATTTTTTTTTATATTAACCGTACTTAACATTCAAATTCATCTTAAAGTAAATGATATGCACACTTCATGCAATATATTTGATAAATACATGCATGTATGTGCTTTTAATGATCTGTATTTGTATGACTCATCAATTCAATTATATATGTATACTTTTATTTAATTAATATTTAATATACATATCAACTGATATATTTTAACAGTCAAAACTCTCCACTTATTAGTGCCACTCAGTGCAAGCCAGAGTAACCAATGGATGCAGGAAGGTTTGTGCATAAAATCCCTATCCAGTGCCTACTCATCAAATATTCCAGATTAGTTTCTAACTTGTGGTTTTCATCACTGAGGAGCCTTGGGTCTGCGAGCACTGCATCTAGATCTTGGGATCTAATGCAACCCTCTAGCAGCCATCTTTTATCTTATTAACTAACTATAAAACTTTGAATCCAAAATGAAAATACTAATGTTTTCAATTCAAGCTCATTAGCTTGTATAGTTATATAGATCTGAATTCAGTTCAGCATCCATACTTTTTGGTGCTTTTGGTTCTTTAATAACCACAGTCACCATAATCCTATTATAGCACGATTGATATTAAACCACTAAACACCACATGATCACCATTCTCTATGCTTACACAGAGGCAAAACTCTTCATACAGTAGTGCCATTCAATGCAAACCAGAGTAATCAATGGATGCAAGAAGGTTTGTGCATAAAATTCCTATCTAATGTCTATTCATAAAAGTCTTTTCTCAAAAATTTTATTCTTTCATTTATATGTGATTCAAGTTTAAAAGAAATCATTTTCGAGGTCAGTGGACAACTGTTTTACAAGCAGTTGTCCCAGGTTAGCAGGTTCACTTCCCGCTGATGCTGTGACACATGAGAAAAAAAAAGAAATCATTTTCTTTTTTTTTATGTATTTTTAGATATGGTTTTGGATAAAACGTATTATTAATAAATGCAAATTTACTGCAGCATCTAGATTAATTTATAAGATATTTCATGTATTCTTGTATACAACTTAAGATTAGTTTCCAGACTTTTTTCATTTTATTTTGGAAGCACAATTATAAATTATCACAATAGATAGATCTAACCAAAATGTATATTTCATTATAGGTAATTATAAAATATATGTATAGATTAGTAATTAAAGGTTTAGATATTTTCTCATATCGTAAGTTATTAAAAACATCATGGCAGTAGTAGGAATAAATAATAATAACAATTCCATGTGAAAATGCTAAGTAGAAGATTAAATAGTTGTATTCAAGAGATTTAATACTAGATTATCTTAAAATCATTTAAAAGTCTATAAGCAAACAGAGAGCGATATATCTAATATAAATTCTTATGTCATACACGATTCCTCTGTCAGTTGTTTCATAATGGTTAAACTTTTTCTGTAGACTTAAGTAAGAATTCCAGAGATAATGCAGTTTTGTCCAAGCCATTCTATGTATTGTTCCTTTTCTCTAATCGTTACGATTAGAGATAGTTGACTGGTTACCTTCCATTCCATATTAATGTTGATTTAAATAAAGATAAAATTTTAAACACATTTATTTTTAATAATAATATTAACTGGTTTTTTTTTAGCAAAATTTATTTTTAAATTGTTTATCACTTCATTGATAATTTCCACATGCATGTGCACATATTCTTATATATATATATATATAGCCAATTCAATTGAACAGCTGATCTCTACTGAAATCAATCATCCAATAATATCGATTTCTGTTCCTAACTTTTATTTTTAGACATAATTAAAAGAAAGAAAGAAAAATATTTTAAAAATAGCAATTTAATTACATAATATCTAAACTTTTAATAAAATATATTTTTTTTAGAATTCATTTAATAATCTAAATATTATAAAATGATAATTACCTTAATAAATCAAATTATTTCATATTTATTTAAGTATTAAATAATAAATCAAAGTGTTAATACTTTTTAGCTAAAATAATAATAATTATTATTATTATTATTATTATTATTATTATTATTAGTAGTAGTAGTATTATTATTATTATTATTATTATTATTATTATTATTATTATTATTATTATTATTATTATTATTATTATTATTAGCAAATTAAATATTGTAACATGACACACAGTCAAGCACGAAGACTTACAAACATCATTATAAATTCTTTAATTGGATAAGGCTTTTCCTTACTTAATATTCCCTAACGATTTAACATACTTTAAGTTAAGTAACTTTATAGATTTAATTGATAACTGTTAAAATTTAAATTTACTTAAAATAAAAATATATTATTTTAATAAAATACTAATACAATCTTTGTACTTTAAACAACATTATTATTAAAATTTGTACTTATAACAGATTATTAATATGCATTTTAAATATTGTTTAATACCTTAATAAAATTATATAGGGTAATTTTAAGTGTAATTACTTTAATATTAATCTCAAATGGTCACAAAGAGTAATTACTTATCTAAATTTAAAATTTTTCTCATTTTATGCATCTATTTTAATTAGTGTACAAGGCTCAATTAAAAAGGGTACAATATATAATATTATAAAAAAAGTGAATTTATACAAAAATCTAAATATTAACATCTAGAAATAAATATTAAAAAACCACTATTTATAGTAAAATATTTATTAACTAATAAATGTGTGTGTGTGTGCATGTGAAGACTAATTCCAATATTATTTAGTTCATCTATAGTAGGTTTACCTAATGCTAGTTTTTCATATGAGGATAAATTAAATACCTGTTGTGATTTCTTATAAGATTTTCAACCTTGATTTCAGTTATATCCTTAAATCAATATTATTTGACTACGATGATGATTTTTTAGTGTTTGCTATTCAATAATATATTTACTAAGGCAATAAACCTAAAGCTTGTGCAGTTAAAAATGTGGAGGTAAGGACCTCTACAGGTCTTAACCACAAGCTTACACATTGGAAGAAAAGAGGGGAATATGTGTTTTTATTTATAGAAATATCAATATAAAATCCCAACTAATCTTTGAAATTGGTAGTTCACTACTTAAGTAAGTCTTGTAATGTTTAAGCTCCATAATAATTGGAATTTTGATCTAAGATTTTTTTTAGCTTTTGATTCTAACATTCAATTATTCTTATTATGCATATATAGTATACAACTATACACTAGCATAAAAAACAACAAGTAAATATTCAATTATTAAAAATGGTTGCCAATAAGCAAAATACTGCAAGATAATAAAGATTCTAAAAGTCTTACATTAGATATAAACTGACCCAGAGCGAATAATTTCGGTAGGCTTTCAATTCAATAATGATTACATCTTAATTGCAAACTAATTTATATCTATTGGACTAAAAGGAGAATTGAGTATACAGTGATTGGTGAATAATTTAGATTGTGATTTAATAGATAATGCCAAATGGGATCCTGATTAACTAAATGTTTTATTAAGATTGAAAAAATGTCTGTTGTGATTTTTATGTATCAGAATAATATATCTACAAGGATAGTTTCATATTTCTTAATCTTTTACAGGAATATGATGAATTAATATGATTATTTACTTCCAGTAAAGTTAGTAGAGTTTGGTTTTATGTTTTCATTAGTAGATCAGTACAAATTATTTTTTAATGTGGCTTTGTACTTTAAAAAAGGAAAAATATTGCAAGAATAAAATCATTGGTGGTCGAGAGGTCAGCGACAGCTGCTTTACAAGCAGTTGTCCCGGGATAGCGGGTTCACTTCCTGGCTGATGCTATGACACATGGGAAAAAAATAAAAATAAAATAATGTAATGGTTTTTTTTTTTAATTTTTCATAGATTTTTCAGATTTATGGCAGATGTCTCTAGAGTTATATAGAAGGACTATTCTTAGAAGCTGATAAGTCTGTTGAGGAAATCATCATATTGTTATAGATTTATTTTATTAAATATTGCCAACACAAAGTTTATATTATGGATGTAAACAAATGCTATATAAGTTTTATTTTCATCATGTTCATAATAGTGTGGAAATTCTTTTTTTATATATACATATATTTTTAGGGCTGCTTTATAGATTTGAATATTTTGTTTTTTCACAATTAATGGTATATATTTAAGAAATCCAAAATAAAGTATATACTCTTATTCTTCTCCTTTACTTTCTTTACATTTCTTCATATATTCATATATATTGCTTATAATAACTTCTTTCATATACACTTTAAGCAAAAATTTTTATAATAAAACTTCTTTATTTTCCTGACAGTTTCGACTATCCAGCATTCTTCATCAGAGATTTCTCAAATTTCCTCTACCTTCTAACTGTCCGGAAAATAAAGAAATTTTATTTAAAAAAAATTTGCATTAAAGTATGTATGAAAAGAGTTAATATAAACCCCAAATGCCATAACTTGATATAATCTTTTTCATATATTTATTTTTACTTCTTATATTGTAATCTATACTAAGTTTCATTCTATTTTTTCTAACAATCTTCATAAAAAGAGATGACTAAATTCTGCGTAGATTATCTAAACCAGTTTATTTTTATTTTACCTTATAATTCTTATATTTGTTTTGATGTTTCTTATATTTAATTGCTAATATTTATATCAAATAGTAGTGTTTGTAAAATGATGTTAGTGATATTATTTATAGTCATGTCAAACTGCATGGGAGGAAGTAATTACAAATCACATCCATATATTATAGTGGAAATATTGAATAGTATCCATAAAACAATGTACCTATTGTATTAGAAGTTGACTCACTCCATGTATGGAGATTCAGTGTGCTACTAAGAAAGACTCCAAAATATTTCTCATTATGTTGGGAATGTTTGATGGGCTATATTAATACTATTTTGGTGTCTAGTTGTCAGGCAGGAAAGGAAAATCCGAATTTGCAAGATCACCATTGGAACCTAGAATACATAATGTATGGACTCAGGCAAATTTTTTGAAGATTGAAATAGATTATTTACAGGTTGTCAACTTAAATATTACATAATTAAGTTGGATTGGACTGGGAAGAATTTAGATAAGAATATACTGTCTGTTATTTCACTTCAAGGTCAACCAAAATAAAAGGATAATGCTTTATGATTAAGAAAGATATTGCAACAACTGTTATCATAGACAAACCACTATTTATTTGAATTGATATCAATTTGATTTTGTGAATACTTACTCAACATTATTATACTTCAAGTCTACATTTTGACAATTTAAAAAGTTAAAGATAGAATTGAAAAGTTTCTGCATACAGGATTTGATAAACTTGAAAGCAAGACATTCTTTAGTGACTAATAACTAAAACGTCATAGTCAAAAAATAGAAAGGAAGCAAATGCAGTTGACAAATATGGATTTGAGGGCAGAAATAAATTAGAATAATAACTTTTTGTAAAATCAACAGTATTTTTATTGCCAATATGTTTTAGACATCATTAGATGGAGTTTATAGGAGACCAATTGATTGCATTCTTGGCATCTTTCAATGGAAGACCAAGTTTGAATGCAAAAACTTGCCAGAAGCAGATTGCATTCTGGGGAATATTTTGAGTGCAACAGAAACATAATATCCACTGCTTGAATATAATCTTGGAAGTGTTTCATACTTCTAATTTTAAACACAATGAAAATTGGATCATAAGATATGAACTGTAGATAGAAATGAAGATGAAAAAAAAATCAAAACATCTATCAGAAGAACAGTGATAAATTCAAAGAAAAGAAGATAAATCAAAATTAGAAAGATGAAATCTTTCAGGGGAACTGAATATAAAATTTTCAAAAAGCATTTATGAAAGACAAAAAAATATTTGGATAATATTTACAAAAATATTGAAAATAGAAATAACACATGAAAAAGCATATTTTAGATGATTTGTGATACTGAAAGGATGTTTTGACCATGCATAATTTTGCCTGAATAGTGTCAATGGCTAGATTATATAAGACAAGTTTAACAATGATCAAAGAGATGGAAAACATCAAATATCAATCAAGGTACTTTTAATAACTCTGCATCAAAGAAACTTTGGTGGTAGAAGATGAGGATGCAATTTTTTCAAAATTTTCAAGAAACTTAAAAATAATCAATAAAAGTTTAGGGATTATGCTAATTAATCTTAAAAAATGAATGAATAACCTATAGGTTAAAATAAACTTTTTTAATCATATAACAAACAAAAAAGCTTTTTAAATGCAAATAATACTATTCTGAAAATGACAGAATGGATTATAGCCTTATTTGGAAAAGTTGCCACATACACAGGTTTTAGGAAAGGTCGTGGAACTAGACACTTCATTACAGATATATGTTGGATTATAGTGAAAAGTCACAAGATTAGAAAAAAACATCTATTACAAGCATATTGAGTCCATTGACTTGGTTATTTTGGGAATGTTCTTAGAGTAAAATCTGATCATTTTATTGTTCTTAAAAAATATCTTGTTTGGATAAGAAACATCTTGTTAAAACATATAAAAAAAGTGATTGAGTTCATAATGGCAAAGGAATTTTTTAGGACAAAAGTTGTCTATCCATTCATCTTGGTTTACTGAATACATAATGAGAGAAGCCAGATTGAAAAAAGACAAATCTGGATTCAGGATTAGTGTAAGGAACATCAAAACTTGGGTATGCTGTTAAAATCACATTTATGCCTGAAAATATAGATGTTAAGACTCATTGTAGAAAATTTAAAGAAGGGAATAAAAAGATAAGGCATGTGATTTTAACATTGACAGTGAAAGTGTATAAATGGGTAATATATTTTACCTCCACGGATCGTTTATCAATAACAAAATATCCACCAACCAGTAGATTTATTGAAGTATAACACTACAAAATTGCAATGGAAGATGTAGAATTGGTTTTTGTTATAATAAAATTATTGATATGAAAAAAGGAAAAAAAAAGTATCATTGCTTCTGAATTGTGATGGTGTTGAAGATTTTTTGGGATTCTTTGGATAATAAAAACAATAAACAAGCACTTCAAGGCCAAATGTGAAATTGTATTGTTTTCTATTGTATTATGTATGATTTTAGGAACATTTGTATTATAAGAATAAGAACATTATCGGCAAAAAAAATAATTAGCATAAAGTAGGAGGTCTTGCTATAGAATAGCTATCCATGTATTTGCCAGATATAGTGTCAAAGTTACGTATGTTTCTCTTATATCTCATGAAATATAATGTTGGTAATGACCATATGTTCATTTTGAGTAGAAAATTAAAAAAATTGGGCTCGAGTGTTCAATACTTAACTCTATGTATTAGCTGTTTATGGGCAAGTCTAAGTTATAATTTGTGTGTCGAAGTGCATATGTATTCCACTAGCGCCATTAACTTGTGGGAAAGTTATGTTAGGGTTAGATATTGTTATCTGAAAAAGTTGCCAAGGTTTACTCTGTTCTAACCTTAGTTCTAGCTTTCCGAGTTTTTATTTCTATTTTATTCATGGCTAGTTGCAATAAACTTACACTTTTAAATACTCTGATTGTTTTATGATTCTATTTCGAAAAACTGTAGTAGTATCTAAAAGTTGTACTTTTATCGTGATTGATGCTATTTATTTTCAGTTTTTAAATATACCGATTTTTTATTTCCCCAAAAATATTGTACACTCCCTTTAAAATCATCATTAAGCGACTAGAATGCCCTGACCTCTATGAACGAAATATTATATTAAAAACAAATGTTAAGTAATTTGAGACATTCTATCTGCTAATAATTTTAGATATATTTGTATTTAAATTAATATTGCGTGTTATCATAATCAGTGGCGGCTCGTGTATTGTAATCGTGGAGGTACTGCAATTTTTTAAAATAAACATACATACATACAGGGAAATTATATTTATTCACAAGAAAAATATTATGGTAAAAAATAAGTATATTTAAATATTATTTATCAGTATTATATTAAAAATTGCTTTAAAATAAAATCTATCTTTGTTTAGTTTTGCGAGAAAAGATCAATAACTTTTTCCTTGATATTGTGGCTATTGAAAAATGTTTTATTTATTGAAACAATTACAAACGCATTTAATCTTTCCTGATTCATAGTGCTTTTCAGAAAAGATTTTAGTCGTTTCAATGGTGAAAAGCCGCTTTCGGACTCATGATATAGTCATGGGAATTGTCATGAGAATTTTTATCGAAATAGCAATTTAAACTAAGAACACAATCTAAATTATTTTCTGTTATAAATTTTAACAAATTAATTGATTTGCAGTAGGCATGCGTATCGGATCTACTGTAATATAGAAAACATTCGGCTTCTGTTAATTGAATGTAAATGCCTGCAGGCAGAAGAGCACAAATGGTAGAGTTGTGGAGGAGTAAGTACAAATGGAGTGATTGTATAGAGTGTGGGTTCCTGGTTTTTATGCTGGATTTGAGAAAGGATGAGGGGAATTTAGATATAAGAGCTATGGAGGTGACGTGTTGTGGAGGTGGGATGGAGAGGAATATGGTTTAAGGCTTAGTGCAGGGAATGGAAAGGGAAGATGGCTAACAGGTTTCTGTAGGCATAGTGTGGGAGAAATTCCTGACTCTAAAAAGGAGAAGCCACAGTGCAACGCATCACAACATACTTGAAGTTGAGTTTCAAATGTTTTTTTTATTGATCATGGAATATGCTTCAGTTGGTGATTTTATTTCTTTTATAGACAATTCGTTTTAAAACTCACAGAGAATGCTGCAGGCTATTATTGACCCCTTTTGTTCTCTTTGTCATAAATCTGAAGAAACAATATGTGATTTCCTGTTCCAATGTCCTGCTCTTCTTATCTTTGGAAATATCATTGTGTCAATTATCAAATTGTGTACTTCTATTTCTACTCTCATTGATAGCATAAAACAAGGTCTTTCTTCTTCAATTAGGAGTTTTTCTTATTTTGTCTTTGGTTCCTAAGATTCCATTTTAGCTTCAACACTACATCTAAGAAATTACACTCACTGTTTTTTCAAAAATTAAAAACAGAGACAGGGCGCTTGCCCATCTAGACATTGTTAATGCTATCTAGAATTTGATCTCTTTCAATCCCATTATAAGCAAAATAATTATAAATTTATTTAAATGCACATTGATTATGTAAGTAATATTTACTAAGGCTATAATCTCAAGAATGTGTGCATAAAAATGCGATAGTAGGGACCTCTACAGGTCTTAACCACAAGCTTACATTTAGGAAGATTTTTATATATTTATTTTACACCTTTGTTATATATTTACAAAATGTACTTGTTAATAAGCATTTATTCAGACATTGTAAACAGTAATTTAAAGTGAGTGGTCTATCCTCATGCTTTAATTTCCAGTACTTAAGATTTGCCCATATATAAGCATTTGGGTTGGAAAGAATAAGTGGATTCATTTTATTCTTTCATAAATACTATATCTTGTGTTGGGAATGAAAGTATTCATTTATTATTAACACTTGTAAAAAGCGCATGCACAATAGCTTGAAAAGGCTGATCTTTAATGTATTACAAAATGTACTTGTTGTAATTTATATACCATTGAGTTTGTTTGTGATGATAAACTCCAAAATATCCTGTTAAATTTCATATCATCTTTCAAGTTTGTAAAACAAAATTTTGTAGTCTAATAGAATGGTTTATTTATATATATATATAAAAACCTAGCAAATTTATTCTTATTAAATAATTCAGCTGCCACTAGAATATTGCTTTTCCATATCCATACATATGCAATCATATACTTCCTTTGACTCAGCAGTGAGTGTCTCTAAAGAATTTTCAGAGTACTTTGAATTTTTTATTTTCAAAATAGCAGATTTAAAATTTGCTATATATTCGTGTATTTTTAAGAGATTAATTTTATGAGATTGTATTTCATTATAAATTATTTCAACATGGCATTATTATTTTTTACCATATGCCAAAGCATCAGCCGGGAAGCAAACCCACAACAACTATCTGCAAGCAACTGCTTGCAAGGCAGCTGTTCTGACCTCTCAGCTAACAATGCTTGACAATATGGTATTATTGATGAAACAGCTCCAACAAAAAACATTTTTTCACATTTACCTGAAGATTAGTGATGATGATATATTAAATGTGACATGTTGGACTATTTCCATCGTGTATCATTAAATGTTGAATGTAGAGAAATTTTAAACTTTATTTAAACTTTTCAAATACAAACAACTTAAACCATTAAACATCACATGATCACTATCTCTTATATTAGCACATAATTGTTATTAAACAAGGTGACTGCTGACAAGTTGCATTAGATCCTAAGATTTAGGTGCAGTGCTCTCAGATCCAAGGCTCCTCACTGATGAAGGCCACAAGCCAGAAATTAGTCTGGGGATATTGGATTAGTAGGCACTAGATAGGGATTTTATGCACAAGCCTTCTGGCATCCATTGATTACTCTGGTTGGCACAGGGTGGCACTACTGTATGGAGAGTTTTGCCTTGTTTAATACAAACAACTTGTTAGTAATAACACACAGATAGACAACACAAGCTAATAATTACACAACTTTTCAAGTCGTATTATTCTTTGCTCTTCATCAGGTGTTGGTGGTCTGTCCAACAGTAGAAAAATATGATTTTAGTTCTGCTACTTTTCTTGCTAGGCAGTGTTTCAGCATTCTAGGACAATTCACATGGTGATTCTTTGAAGATTAGATCTGGTGCACTTGGTGAATTTTTATTCTATTTTTGTTTAGTTTATTTAACTCTTCTGGCTGCATTAACATTTTTGTTAAATGTTTCAAAAATAAATTCCAACAGTTCTTCAATAATTCTTTTTTTCTTGTTTCTGCACTATATTTTAATCACCAAACTCTCAGTCTCTGTCAGTTTACTTTCTTTTTACTCTGACTTCTGATTTTTAACTGCTGATGGCTAAGCTCTTTAATGACTCTCTTATGACTGATCTTTCCTGCTGGCTTTCATTGCTCTCTGGTTTTTATGGTTTGATCTCTAACTTCTGGCTGCTCTCTCTGATTTTTTATACCATACACACAAAAGAACAGAATGTTGTAATCTAATTATTTTTGATTTTAATTTATTTTTCTAATCATTTTGCAAATGACTTTTTATTTTCACACAAAAAAAAAAATTCTAGACTTTTATCGAAGCTTTACCAATTAAATTTTGATACACTCTCTTGGTACATTTTAAAAATAATTTAAAAAATATATATATCCAAGAGATTAATCCTTAACAAGCATATTTATCACAGTGTATCCAATTATTTTCCAATATATTTAACACTGGTAAAAATATTTTTCTACTAAATATTTTAACCAAAGACAATTAATGAAATCTTTTTAGTATTTTTTTTCTTATCTACAAATTTAATTGAACAAACTAACATATATTTTAATAAGTTATTTCCCTTTATCTTAGACAAACAAAAAATGTAAATTGCATTAATGAAAATTTATCAACAAAAATTTAATATCACAAATAAAGAAAAATAAATATTTTACTACCTAGCTGACAATGTAAATATGTATGTATATAATATTACAAATGCCCCTTTTGGTTTTTAAATTATACTTATAATATTACATTTTATGAGTCAACTAACACTTGTATTCAGTGCTAGCTGACCAAATCTTATGATGGCAGTTTGATATATATATATATATGTTAAAACGAAGATTTGCACGAGTTAAATATATAAAATACATATTTTGCAGGTTCATCCATGTTAAAAACTTTTAATATTAATATACTGACATTTCGACTTGGTCACACAAGCCATCCACAGAGTTATAACTCTGTGGATGGCTTGTGTGACCAAGTCGAAACGTCAGTATATTAATATTAAAAGTTTATAACTCTGTGGATGGCTTGTGTGACCAAGTTGAAACGTCAGTATATTAATATTAAAAGTTTATAACTCTGTGGATGGCTTGTGTGACCAAGTCAAAACGTCGGTATATTAATATTAAAAGTTTATAACTCTGTGGATGGCTTGTGTGACCAAGTCGAAACGTCGGTATATTAATATTAAAAGTTTATAACTCTGTGGATGGCTTGTGTGACCAAGTCGAAATGTCAGTATATTAATATTAAAAGTTTATAACTCTGTGGATGGCTTGTGTGACCAAGTCGAAACGTCAGTATATTAATATTAAAAGTTTATAACTCTGTGGATGGCTTGTGTGACCAAGTCGAAATGTCAGTATATTAATATTAAAAGTTTTTAACACAGATGAACCTGCAAAATATGTATTTTATATATATATATATTAAATGGAACCTGCTACCCCAAGGTTGATGGTGCCAGATATAATGAAACCGCTGGATACATCATACGATGACATGAATACGACTCTGTAGTTGGATGACTTGAATATAATGTATCAACCAATCTACAACAAGTCATATTCAAAATTTATAATTTGATGGCACATTTGGGTGTGTCAGACGTTACAGAATCGGGAATTGCATATAATAAAGGGAGCGCATCTCACTACTGTCAGACCTAGGCCTTCAAATAGGTTGCTAAAGATGTCACAATGAAATGCCCAATTCCAAATCACATCTCCTTTCAACATACTAACTTATAACTTACTAACAATATTTTTATGTAACTTAGACCAGTGCATATACATTACATCTCCCTTTTTAGGCCCCATTACACCACAGAATTCAAACTCAGGCAGTCCTTGCAGTCAACTCTCTTCAGGGGTGGACTTACTCAATTATTAACCAAATATGCCTATATATAAGCATAGATATAGGAAAATACTGATGATGATCAATTATTTACAAGAGCAATACATAATGATGATGATCATCATCAAACCTTTAA
This sequence comes from Epiperipatus broadwayi, assembly GCA_028023455.1. NCBI lineage: Eukaryota > Metazoa > Onychophora > Udeonychophora > Euonychophora > Peripatidae > Epiperipatus > Epiperipatus broadwayi. The sequence continues at coordinate 896,513 of JAQFVV010012527.1, forward strand.
TGGTGTAAATTTATAATGATAATGGTAGTGATCAAACATCTAGTCGTATCAATGCACAGTGATGATGGCAATGATCAAACAGAGATTAGATTGGTTTAAACAACTTAATTTATTAACAACATATATAATAAATATTTATAAGCAAAAAAATAATAAAATAAATAAATATTCAATTATAAAGAATGGTTTTTCTATCATCTTGATGGCTTCATACAACAGAAACAAAATAATCTGAAGTATATTATATACAAAATTATATCATATGATTTCATTAAATATATACAGAAAAAAAAATGAGAGTTTACTAATTCTAAAATTACCCCATTAATGTAATTATTAGAATGATATTTTTATGTTAGGGTAAATACATTTATAACTATTATATATATATATATATAGCCCCACTCCCATTTATAAGTGTGTGCAAGTCCTAGTAAAATTAATGACAGATAAAGACCATTTACTCAGTGGGTTAATTGTGCTTTCAGAAATAAAACAAAATTACAAGTAAATATTATTAAAACTAATTAGTAACAAAATAGTTTCGTTTGTCCTAAATTTAGCCCTCAATGTTAAATATATAAAAACCTTACTTGAGGTGAGATCGCCTTGATGGATCAATGTTGAATTTCCAGAGGAATCTGTAAATTTACTTTTATTAAAAAAAACTATACATATTAACTGACTATGATTCCTTTTTTAAAAAATACATCAACATATGCTACTTATCCATCCACTGCTTTCACTTTTAAATTGCAGATGATCGAATTTGAAAAATGAATCTTGAATACGCAATACAAAAAAAATTACAATACATAAACTTTCAAATAAAAATGATAAAAAACAAAAAAAAAAATAATCACATGAATCAAAATAAAATATATTCATCCTGAGAAAAGCAAGCATTTTATCTCCTCAGTTAAGAGTTTATAAATTAAAATGTCAATCTCTATATATAGCGTTCCTGTTTGCCAACTCTGTTAATATTCATATTTTTCATGCTGCTTGGTTAAAACAAACACATACAAATTATCTCCTGAACATATATAAATCCATGGAAGATTTATGTACCCCAGCACTCTATAAAACAGATATCTTGATGAAAAATTTTATAATTTCATAATTCTATAATGACATTGAAGCTAGCTTTGGAAAATCCCACAGCTTTGGCCTTTTATCCCAAATATATCATAATGTTTTCTTTATTATAAACTATTATTTATAATGTGGCTTAAATATATATATACAAATAGCTTTTACAGACAACAGTTAATTTTTAGTAGTTTCAGATTTCCTTTGCATTTTTTCTATTATAATGAATTTTAGCTTGCAGAATCAATTAATTCACTAGTTCATTTCTGCTAATTATAAATTAAAGTTTAACTTTCCAGTTTTCTTCTATCCAAAATAAAGATTTTATATCATCTTAAAACTACAAATATTAAAATTTTACTGTTTTTTTAGATGCCAAAAAGTTTTTTTCTTTTTTCAAAAGAAATAAAAATTCTAATGTGTAAATAAAGTTTGATTTTTGAAAGTAAAAGAAATAAAAACTTAACTTTTCTGCTGTCAGTTCAATTCCAGATTTTTTAAAAGTCAAGAATGCTACTCTGCTGTCGGTTCAATTGTAGATTTTTCTAGTAAAGAGAAGCACTCTCTTGTCACATGTTTGCTAAAAAAACCTATTGTTACAACTTAATAAAAAAAATCAATATGTAAAATATTATTATTATTATTATTTTTATTTAATTTTCATTATTCCAAATTCGATTATTTATCAACAATTTTGACCTCATATCTATAAATTTTGATCTTTGTCATGTCTGTTCTATAAGTCAATCAATTAGTATTTTTAGTTAATAATATTAAAAGAATAAAAGAAAAACAATTAATTTCTACCAATAGATGAACATATTAGTTTATATGCATATATACTTCATGTGTATAGCAAATTTGTTTGCTTTCTCACAATAGATAAAAAAAAAGAATTAATTTCTCAAACATATCAGTCTATATGTATGTTTATATGTGTATATATTACATTTGTATAAGCAAGTATATAAGATATTTTATTTGCCTACCACTTGGTCTGAATTCTAACATTGTGAAAGAAATTGGGGAGGTGTGAAGGCAAGTTGTAAGCCATCTCTTACTATATATATATATAAGAATAAAAATCAGGTGGAAATAAATGAAATGAAAATAATATATGTATATGATTATAAGAAGTATTGATTGATAAATATAAAATATAAAAGATAAAATGTATTATATATAAAAAGGTCATAATTATTTAGAAAGGTATATAAAGATATATGCGGGGATGTAAACAATGATTATAAAATAGAATATATATATATAATGTAAAATTATATCTTCATGTATATTTGTGTTATCATTCTGAAGAAGATTGCTGGGGCAATCAAAACCATGAGCGGTGGATTGTAATTATATGAAGCTTTGTAAAAATAATAAAGAAAGGACTTGATATTAATATTATATGAATTTGGCAATGAAATAAGAAAGATAAAATTAGAACACTTTAGTTTATTAATAATATTGTCATCTTATGGTGTTTTTTTTAAAGCCTTTTGATAATTCATTTACTTTTCAGTGATAACAATGTTATACTGCTGTATTGTAAAAGATTTTTTGTACTTTTCTTAGTTGTGTTCAAGTTTTTATCCACAAAATGAGGTTAAGTTTGAAAGTCTTTGATGATAGTGAAATGAATGTTTTTCAACTGAAAGCAACATATTTGATAGGACTATGTGGCATAATAGTTAATGTTTCTGGCCTGAAATTCATTATGGGGTTTTATTTCTGACTGCCAAACTTTCAGAGGATTGAGTCAAAGCCAATCCACATATATATTTAGTATTGTTCAGTAAATGGGTATATTGTTATACTTAAGTAGTGAAGCAATGGATCTGAAGTCCGATCCATGCTTCACAGCCTTCTATAAACTTAGTTAGTATTATAGACCTGAATTAAGTTTATAGTCCAATATCAGCAGGGTTTTGCATTTAAATATTTTGTTTTAAATAAATTCCATTCTAAGATTAGATTTCTGTTAATAAAAATTGCTTGTAAAACCTATTAGTCAAACATATATATACATTAAGCATATATATATATATATATATATATATATATATATATATCATATTATATATATATATATATATATATATGAGTTAATTCAAAATTCTGCTGAAATAAAATGCTTATTTTATTAAAAGAAATAAGAATGTATTTTTCTTTTTAAATCTTGTTAAAATATTTAGTATGATTTGATTTTGAAATAAGCCCGCCAACATTTTCTAAAAGAATGTATATTTTTAATTAATTAGCCCATTCAAGGCAAATTAAAGATGGCCTTCTCTTTCTTTTTTAATTAATAAAATTCAAAGTTTAAAGAAAGAAATTTAGAGTAAAAAAGTAAAAGTTATTTTTAGAAAATGTTACCTTGAAACAAAGGAGCATGGAGGGGGCTTATCAAGATCTAAGATCATACAAACAATAGAAGGTAGCTTACAAAAAAGTTATAAATAGGAGAGTGAATAAAAGACTTGGCATTCAGATTTTCCTTTTGGAAATAGCATTTAGATTTCTCTTTGGAGAACTCTTTCAGAATTTGCTTGTTGATATTTTATTCCACAAAGTTATACAACTGTCGTCTTCAAAATCACAGAGAAGTTTGAACATGCTACAAGCTAAAAGTGATATGACTTTGATGGATTTTACTATGCTTGGCTAGGCAAATAGCTTTGCCTATCGCTGAGGTTCCTAAATACCATCCAAAATGCCGTAGTATCCACCCAATATAATCTGAACTCTGTGCCATGTCTGTAGGACTTTTCATAAAAGCATGCTACTTATTTCAATTTTCCTTGTCCAGACAAATACCTAGTGATTGTCGGATCAAGCCATGAATGCTGCCTAACAGGAGCAAGGAACTAAGATGGTAACGTATCTCTCCTCATGAACTATTTATTATGCTACCCTTTTTGTTCATACCTTTCTTAATTGCTTAACTGAATTATATTTTGAATTGTTTTATTGAATGATATTTGTAATGTAACCATTTTTATTAGACTAGTCTTAGATATATATTGTGTGATCATCTATCTATATATTTAACCCTATTTCCTTCACTATTTTTCATTACTAACATGTATAAATATTTTGTATTCCATTGCGGTTAAGTTTAAAAGTTAATTTTTTTCATTTAAAATCTATTTCCAATTTTATTTATGTTTCTAAATTCCATACGAGTAAGTTTCCTTTGTTTGCCAACTTGATCTCCTCGATAATGCCGCTTTCGTCCACCATTAGCTTATACGTATATCTGATTTAGCTCTATACATCTTAAATGATTTTTAAACTGTCTGTTTTTAGCTCAAAGCAATTACAAAATGCTTTGCGAAAGATTTTTATTATTGTACTTTATCGAGGAGATTCGAGTTGACAATTTTATTAAAATTGGGAAGAAAAAACCTAGACCGCAAAAATATTATATCGTTTAATCTGTTTTTATTGTATAATTAGTTTGTTTCATTAATTTAGGGGAATAGCGGAGGCCATTAATCATTATTAATATTTTAAAGTCATTAATTAAATACCTTATTTAACTATAAAGCTTCAGTTTTTCTAATTTTATTTTAAATGCTTTATTTTACTTTTCACTGATCCAGGCACGCAAAACACATATTTCATAGTACTTTTACACACATTTAACTATTTAGCTCTGTAGATGTTCACGTCCATATCTCTCCTCTGATGCTAGTTTTGGGCCAGATGAGAAAATAATTTATACGTGTCTCAGATAATGTTGTTGGTTCATAGTTAGCCTTGAGAATAGGCAAATAGGGCAGAGGTCATAGTATTCTTGATTTAATATCTCACATATGGGTGGCCTCAAGGTACGTTCACCTAGTATTCGAACTGGGTTAAACCAACATACATCATCTGACTGACACAGTAGAGGATAGAGTTTTCAAGTGAATATAAATAAATTTGAATAGTGTATCAGTAATAACTGTTAAAGATAAAAAAAACTAATGATATGGACATTAAATGGCATTGAATTAATGGCATAAAATATTAATAAATAAAAATAAAATTGTAAATAAAATACTATTAGCATAAGCAATAACTAAGAAATCATTAACCTTTTCACTGCCAAGTTGGGGTTTGACTTACCATAAGAAATTTCTGTAAAAATTGTTAAAATCTGCTAAAAAGCATTGGTGGTCGAGAGATCAGCAACAGCCGCTTTACAAGCAGTTGTCCCAGGTTTGCAAGTTTACTTCCCAGCTGATGCTATGACACATGGGGGAAAAAAAAGCTAATCATCTCAGATTTTGTGCTGTATTTCACTGTATTTCATGCAGTACAAAAGCAAAGTTTTGAAACAGTTTTAGACACTTTTGGCATCAATAAAACGATGCCAATAAGCTTTTAGATATGAGTAGTATATTAACCCTATATCATATTGAACACATGGGAATTTTTTACTAATTTGAATTTGAATCATTGATAAAATGCTCATAAATGTGCTCTCTCTTTTTGATGTCTGTTCTGAATGAGTCAACTATTATGGAACAGAATTCAATTAAATAATAAAATAAAACCGCTCCTATTAAAAAAAGACTAGTGGTGAAAACTTTTATAAAAGTAAATGATTTTTAAATGAAGATTTTGAATTAAAACATATCAATCTTCCATGATATTTACTTTGATTTAAATATCTATTCATCTAAAAGACTAACACTTGATTATAGAAAATTACTGAAACTTTCTTGGTCTATTAAAATTAATAAATAAATTTTTAATGATTATCAATAATGAAAATCTGTTCTCCCTCTGATCCATAATTTTTTTTTGTCTGCAGCATGCCAATAAATTTATATCCATTTCACATATGGTATCTTTCAAAGTCTTTACAATTTGTTTTGCAAAGCAATTTAAAAAGTTTACTTGCTAATAAATTTTCACATTTTTTAACATTTTTGATCCAATTTCATTTCAGACTTTTAATTCTTTTAATTCCGCCTGGGCAGTCTGCTTTCAACCCTCATATGTTATGTCTAGTAGCACTTTCTACTTCACTGTATTGTTTAAAATCCCTATACTACATGTTTTTTAAGTGTCCAAGTCTTAAATTATAAGTAATCACTAGTATGATACATTTATTAAAAAACATTTTTTCAAGCACTAGAGAAGTCCTTTAGTATTAACTTATTTTTAGCAAAATCTTTTCATCTGATTTTGATCCTATAGTAATTTTGTCCATTATATTTTTATCAAATTAATAATCTGATCAAGATATATTTCAATTTATTAATAACAATTCTTATTTTCTTCATTTTTTAAAATCATTGAATATTACTTTATGCTTAACATTTTTTATTAATGCACCCCACTTCTTAACACCATCATTTTGCAGTTGTCCACTACTGCAGTTTCTGCACTCATGGATAATTGTGATATGAAGAAGATAAAAGTAATAAATTGATAGAAACAAAAAAACGTGAAAATTACTCTAATCTCTTTAATTTTTGTCTGTATTTTTATTGTTTGCTTGGATCTGAAACTCTTGCAAAATTTCTTGAAGCTTTGATGCCTTATTTGCAAATACAACTACGTTATCTGCAAAATGTAGAATCTTATATAAGCTTTCATTATTTCTATTTCTTTATTTTAATTTTTAATATTTGCTTTTTATTCTTGTAATTGTTAAATTTCATTGTCTAATCAGTTGTAAAATTTTGATATATACTATTTAGAATTTTAAAATATTGTGAAACTTTGTCAAGGCATTCCAAAGCTGTATCAATACAAAAGTGCTTACAAATATTAAGTCTCTTTTTAAAGCAGTAAAGGCTGAAGCAAAACCACAACTTCTAGTTTTAATCCTTTCAGTAAACTCTTGTAATATTTAGATATAATTTACATTGCTATAAACACTGACGAATTTAACTTATTTTTCTGATTGGTTTGGAGCCAATGTTCTCTGAAGATAAGTTATTATGATGTTAATAAGATTATATATAAATCTGACAAGACTAATATCTTATATTCTGAAACATATCATGATATTCTAAGCTTTAATCAGTACTAATGTGCTTAAATATAAAAGATCTTTCTATAATCAGCAAAGTCTAAAGAAAAAACATTAACTGCTACTTTTTGGTCCTTTTAATCATTTATTGTAATATTCAGATGACTTACTTTGCTATAACCACTTTAATATTTAATTTATTTTTCTGATTGGTTTGGAGGCAAAATATCTCCATAAATAAGTTATTATAATCTTAATAAAGATCATACATTTATCAGACAAGATTAATATATTGTAATTTATATCATTTGAATTTTTTTTTACTTTTCTAGTGTACTGTTAATATTTAGACATTTCATAGACCTTTAGGTTTTCTTCCACTGATTATTTTAAAGTATCCATAAACATTTTAAAAATTCTTGGAATATTTTGATTTTTGATATATTTTATTGTATAACATTTCTCTTCAATGAAATTGTTTAGAATTTCAAAATATATTGCTGTAACTGAAAAAATTTCTTTTCTTTCTCATGTTTTGTTTCTATATAATTTTTTTTTAGAATTCTTATATATATTTTATGATGTCATTATTAATATCTTTTTTCCAAACAATTTTTCTTCTAATGTCATCATTTTATGTTTTTGAGTCTTTTGTGCTTCTCTTTTTTTTCCCCACATCATAATTGAACTTTTTTGCATCATTATTATTTTTATTTCTTGCCATTTTACACTTTTTACATATTCAATTCTTGAAAATAAATTATTTTAAAATATTCCACAATGGCTATAACCAGTATGTAATACCATTATAAATTTTTATATTTTTTAATTTCATAAAAAAATTTTAATTGAACAAACATTCACCTTAGGTATTTCTATATTTCGCAACAATCAAATTAGTTTGAATTTAAATCACATAAGTTTTATGCCCCCTTTTCAAGATTAGCAGTAACTTATATCACTTGTTGTCCAAATGAAAATAATTTTTCTCCAATTTTTCAAATGATAGTTATTTTTCTACCTTTTTAGACTAATATTATAATACTTATTGTAAATAAAATAATGCTTACAATAATAAAAAGCAAATTTATTTCATTATAATAACTGATTGTAAGAAAGCAATCTACTGATTTCAATTCAAAGATATTCTAAAATAAGTTATTTTATTTCTTTATTTTTGTGATTTTATAATTATATATTTTAAATTTTTTATACCTATCATAAATTATGCTTATAATTAAAAAAATCTAATTTGGAATGATAATTATATGGAACAATTACTTATTTTAGGAGTAGTATGAGATACCACTTGTAGAATTTACTTATAAAACTGCATTGTAGGCATTGTAGAATAATTTTATACTCCTGCTTTTTATACATTGTTTAGTCTGATTTTAGAGGCACTTTTGATAGAACAGCTATTACAATTTTATAGATCCCATTCAAATCTAAATCAGCTACAAATTTTATTAATACAATGGAACTATGATTACATTGTATCAATATACATTACTTAAATTATACACTATTCAAAAAATAATTAGAAGAGAGTTGAACCCAGACTTTCAAGTTCTATTTAGTATCCACTCCATCTTATATAACTGATACGCATGGCCACATATATGTGAAAAATATAAATGATCTTTAATATATGCATTTTATGCTGAACCAGCATTCATCAGTTAGTCCAGATCATCATCTCTCTCACACACATATATAATCAGTGCTCAGTTTATATTAAAATAGCAAATCTTCAAACTTCAATGAGCTATCCATATCATTGAAAATCTGATTATGGCACATTCAAAGCTCTTGTTTGCCAATATTTGTTGTTTAATACTCATGTTGGCCATAAGTCAATCTGATCCCTCATATATAGGATCTTAAGCCAAAATAAACAATAAGTATTTTATTATAATGAAAGATTTAGCAACAAAATGTGAGTTATTATACATAATATACATGCGGAGACTTGGAACAAAAAAAAATGGAAATTGTGGCTCTACTATATTGCAAAAAATCACAGTATGGATATAGTATCAAATGACGTTTTGATAAAACCTTCATAACTGAATATTCAACCGAATAGACAACATGAGAAAATACCTCGAGGTGTAATTCTTTAACACTCTTCTTTTAGGGGCGTGGCACTGAAATTTAGAATTTTATATTATTTAATATTTTTCTTCAAACTAATGGATGATGAATACATGGATGTAAGGAGGGGGCTACTCTACAGTTATAAAACAATAATATAGCTTCACAAAGTTTTAAAAAAAAAATTATTACAAAATAATTAATATTTATTATACAATACAAACTAATAGCAAATTCGTTATTACATGCCAATACAATATAACATAAATTGATTTATTTTGTTACATTACGTTTTCAGATGTGAATAACACAGTTTTAACGTGTCTATTTCTATGTATGTAGATGTTTCCCCAGCGGTTTAATTTTGTAAATTTAGCAATCATCATCTTTACTTGAAGTTTTTCCAAGTAGCGTTTACTAAATAATATGGAGCTATTAAATTGCCTCTTTGTTTGATTTTTTCTACGATTTGCCTTAGTTCCATTCCCTGCGGATCTACCAATTTCCCGATAGTGATTTTACATCGTATGCACTATAACGCGAAGTACATGAAAATTGTAAGCCTTATTTCTGCATAAACGCCTTGTTTGATTAATCTTTTAATGGGTATAAATTGCTCAAATGAATTGTTTATTCATCTTGTAGTAAGTGTTTTATGGTAATTTAGATTATTGCATCTTATAAATATATGATCAATGGATTCCTTTTTCCTGCCGCACATCTGGCGCATAGAGTCTATTTTTTTTATGTTTCTTCGGTGTGCCAAAAAGGCATTCGTGGGAAGGGAATCCACCTTATATTTGATTATGAAGTCTTGGTACTTTGGTTCGATGAACCAACAATGAGATTTATATATTAGTTGTTGATTGGTGATATCCAATTTTCCGTCGATTGTGTGTTTCTCTCCATTTAGTAATTTAATAATATTTAAAACATTTTTTTCTAAGAAAAACAGCTCTGTTTCTCGTGTTATCTATATAAATATATTACTGAAAATAAACAAGAAGTACACATATTGCACTAACCTTTCTATATATTCTAAATTATCTGATGCTCTTTTCTATATGAGTATTTTTTTTAATAGTGACCATTTAAAACGTACATTTAAAATAAAATTAAGCCGCAACATTTATATTTTTATTATCTAATCTACTCTATAAGCGAAACTGTGATTTTAAAATTCACATTCCAACATAATCTACATTAGAAAAAAAATACAATTTTATTTTAACTTATAATTAAGAGTAGCAATAATCTATTACAGAAGAAAGTTGATTTGTAAGACGGGCGGGGGGGGGGGGCAGTACAATGTTACTCGATGATATATGTAATATACAGAAAAACATAAAATATTTTTTTAATGTTTTGCTAATTTGAGATTAGAGATAACTCATTAGTATGTATACTTCTATGTAATTTGAATGTAGTTATTGATATTTAAAAACTGGAACAATTGACATCAAAGACCGAAAAAAACTTGTTTAAATTGTAATAAAATATCAAGATATCTTGTATTAAAACTAGCAGATATTTCACACACACATATATATATACCAACATCATTAAACCTTTTTGCAAATATAGATAAGATAGCTATATCCAATGGCTAAATCCTTTAATCATCCAGTTAACACATAGCAAATAGATGACTAGATATTTTTGGCGATCAAACAAGAAAGAAAATTCTTAAATCTTCGCCATCTAGATTAATTAATTTTTCTCTTTTTTTTTATGAGGGTTATTGCAGATGTCTTTGCTGTGTATTATTTACAAACTGTTTTACATGTACATATAAAAATCATCATCATCAGTTTCAACGTTTATTGATTTATTTAGAAAGATCGGAATTTAATTCACTTTTTCTGATACCTCAAGATGAAGATCTTTCCATGTTTAATCTTGTTTTTGATCACTCAAGATGAAGATCTTTTTAAACGTAATCCAGTTGTTTTTGGTCTCTCAAAATGAAGATCTCTCCAAGTTTAATCCAGTTTTTTCTGATTCATAGCTTCGCTTTTCTATTTTGCACCAGCAATTTTTTTTATCCATCCATCTCATGTGTGGTCTTTTTCTAGGTCTTTTGCAATTATTTAGCTTACAACATAAACGTTTACTATCCATTTTTCAGCAGTATATTTAATCCAACTCATCAGTCTCTTAATTCTTTCAATGATGTCAGTGATTCGTATTTGTTCTATTATCCATTTTTGATTTATTTTTGTTACTACCCTCCAGACTTTTTTGATTAATCTGAAGCTCTCTGTATTGTTCCTCTGTAAAGTATTCCAAATTTCAGATCCATGCAAAAACCCAATAAAACATAAGCATATGCTTTTTTTAAGTTGTATCTACCAAAATCATTCCATCCAGGTTTAATTCTTTGATTAATTTCATCTATCCTATTTCCTTCTGCTTTAATAATCTGATCAGGTATTGGTAGTTTTTCACTTCTACATGTTGTGATTGTCAATCATTATCATCTTTTTATATACACTTGTCAAATTTTATCTATTCACAGTTTTGGCATCATCCACTTCAGAAAACTGCTTACTGATTCCAACAAAACAGATGGTATAACTTAGGTGAGAAAAAGATTTTCTATTGAATACCAGTATATAAGTGGGAATAATGTGGTGTTTGTTATTGTTATACCAATACTGGCCATAATGACAGCTTAATAATAAAAGAAGAAGTAAAATTTAGTTGCTGGAGGAAAGGTGTGCTTAATCCAAAAATGTAGATGCATTAGACAAAGATTTAAAGCTCTTTATTAATGAGATCCATAAGCTAGAGACTAATCTGGGAAGATAAATAGAAAAACACTGGATAGGGATTTATTAACCACTACCATCTGGTACCTAGTTTAATCAAGCTTACACTAGATGGTGTAAATGTAGTGAGAGGAAGAGGATTTACATGAATGATTATCACTTATCATTTATTAATCTAGAGATATTGTTAATACTTAACAAATAATGAAGATATGTTTATGAGATTATGACCTAGTTCAACTGAAGAGTTCTGATTCAGCATGAAATGCATATTAAGAGTTATTTCTTTTTTTTTTTTTTAGATATCTCTCGTCATATACTTAAGAATGAGTAACAGAATTGGAGTTTTAAGTATATCTAAAAATATATATCTAGAAAAAGAATTGAATTATTTCATGTGTTTATGTTTCATTAGAAAAATATATATGAATTTTTAATTGAATTTTAAAGTTTATATCTGGCTAGGAATAATATATAATTTAATAAATGATTTGAAAAATTATTAATGATGTTAATAAACAGCCATTTTTAATTGAGTAATGTATAAAAGGTCGGCCCATCCCTCACATATGTATGTATAAATGGATTATTCTCCTGTACATGAGGGGTCAGGGTAGGATGAGAACCTTGGCACTAAGAAGGGCTTTGAACGTTCCATCATCAGATTTTCAATGAAATGGAAGGCGGAAGAGTTGTTAATTGGAATAATTTGAAGCCTGTCCATTAAAGTATGAAGATTGGCTATCTTAATATAAAGCTGAGCACTGATTATATATATATGTGTGAGGATAGTAATCTGGACCAACTTATGATTGCTGGTTTAGTGTGAAATACATATATTGGTGATTATTTATCTTTTCAACATGTGTGTGATCAGGTGGGTCAGCAATATGAGATGGCACTGACAGTAGTGGGTCATGTAAAAGTCTGAGTTCGAATCCCGCCTATATTACATATATAATATTGAAAATTATGTTCCATAAAAATTCTGTGGACAATTAAGGCATTAATATTAAAAAATTACTAAGCCAATTATTCCCAACTCATTTTTGGTAAAGCTTTTAATCGATAACTTGGTTTCACAATTTTAAATAATGTCTTAATAATTATTAAATGTACACATACTTTTGATGAATATATATATGTGTGTGTTTGCGCATGTGTGGAAATATAAAAATAGCCTTCACCATATCGAAGAAGTTGTTGAAACATATCACGATTTATCTGTATTTTTAAACTAATATATATATATATGAGATTACTTTGCAAATAAAAATATATTCGAATTTATAAATTCTAAAAGTTGGAAAATTTATTATTTTTCAACGAAAAAAATCTGCAAACATCATTCATTTAATTTTTTAATTTGTGTTATAATTATTAAAGATAAAATTGTAGTTACTATTTTTTTTTAATTTGCTATACAGTATTTCAAAATTTAAGAAAAATTAAAATGGACTAGGGTTAATAATAACGAGAAAAAAAATATTCATTTGACCATCTGGGTTTAATCCTAAAATCCCCTTCAAAGTGACTGTCAGATTTTATTTTATCTATTTCATCTCATCATTTAAAAAAAAAAAAAAATCTGCTTACTGAGTTAACTGTTGGACAGATAACAAATTAACAAAAAAGTAATGTCTTAACTTGCAAAATAAGTAAGATTTTTTTTTTCTTAATACTTTTATCTGATATCAAAATTATAAAAAACATTCTTAAGGTGTCATTTTTTAATTCCACCCACGTCTTCTTTCTTTCTTTCTTCTTTTTTTTCTTACATATTTTTATTAATAAGTAGCTTTAGCGAACAAACATAATCATTAGTTCAGGTCCACATATTTTATTGAAAGAACACTCCTGTTTCAATTGTATCGTAAACATTTTACAATCTGCCGTTAAAAAAATACATATTTACGAGTTTTACAATATTATTTTTTTCATATTTAATAATATTACAAGATATATGTGATGTGTGTGTCTATTTTTGTTCTGTTATTAATAAAAAACTTTATAAAACACGATAGGTAAATAGTTAGTTGCTATGGAGGTCATGAGACATTAAATCACCTAAATAGCAGAGTATCAGACTAATTTTTCTAATTACCCAAAATGATTTTTTTTTACGTTATTAAAACTAAATTTATTTTACAACTTTCACTACCACTAAATTAAAGTGCCCAGACCTTCCAATGATGAGGAACGTGCTTAATTTTAATAGAAGATGAGCATATTATTTTAAAGCCATTTAACATAATATATAAATAAAATTGTAGAAGCTGGCAATGTTATAAAAAATAACTGAAGCAGTTAGAAAGTAATATTATCAATTTCTGAAAAGTAATTAAATTATTAACAGATTACATGGTATCATGTATATATATATAATATTACCAACATGAACTTATGCCCTCAAAAATTTGCATATGTTTGCTAAAAAAATAATCTTTTCTGAATATATATATATTCAGAAATCAGCAGTATGGAAACTAGTTGAGATCACACTAAATATACCAATGCAATTTTTATATACTTATCATCATAGTAATTATAGTTGATACTAAACTTTAAATGCCAATTTAGAAGTCATTTAATTTAAGCCTCCTTTATATTGGACAAATGATAATAGAAAATACAATGCTTATAAACTTATTTTTAATTAACCTTGCTTTCAAATAAACATTTAAATATAAAAATAAATAATTAAACACCCACAAATATGCAATAATTTTATTAACATTAATTTAACTTACATCTAAACATTTTTTCATAATCCTCCAAGCAGTGATGCTTGGTGAAAAAAAAAACAATATTTTCTTGACATATATTTTTGTCATGAATTTGATATCATCAGCAGCTCATTAAACTAGCTGAAATTTCATTGAACACAACAATTCATTTTCTTTATAATGTCAATTGCAATATTCAATTTGGTATTAAAGACTGAACAAAAATTTAGTTAATTAAAACTTTTTTAATAATAAGCAAATACATCATTTAACAACATTTGGTTGATTGGTCCAAATCAGAATTATATGTGGGTGCTTTACGAGGAAAGTTACAGATGATTTTGGATTCTGACTGATCAAATAAACAAACTGGATATGAAAGTAGTTCTAGCATAATGGATCATATTTATGACTTAAGAGAAGTTATGGAAGAGACTAATGAATATAAGTTGTCATCATGCTTTGAATGTGTAGATTGCGAAAAGGCATTTAATTTATAAACATTTCTACAGTGTTTCATGCATTGATTAATCATAATAAAGATTCAGAATACTGTCATAAACTGAAAAATATTTATTAAAACACAACATCAATG
The DNA here is from genome assembly GCA_028023455.1 of Epiperipatus broadwayi. Classification (NCBI taxonomy): domain Eukaryota; kingdom Metazoa; phylum Onychophora; class Udeonychophora; order Euonychophora; family Peripatidae; genus Epiperipatus; species Epiperipatus broadwayi. The sequence continues at coordinate 911,768 of JAQFVV010012527.1, forward strand.
ATAACATTATGTAGGGACACTAGGAAGATAAACATTGACAAAAGTATATAACATGATTCCATATCTCTAAACCTTTTCACAGCATTTTAACAAGTAGCATTTTGTGACTTAAAATGGGGAACTAAACAGTTAAAAGTAAATGAAGATTACTGAACTCAATTAAATTTTGCAGATGATTTAAAATAGAATTAAAGATAAATGTTAAAAAGATAAGTAATGCTCAATGGATATTCTCAAAATAAAAAAATAAAGATGGATAATGATAAATTTAAAAGTTAACTACAAATATCTTGCTCAGATTATTAATTCAGATGAAAACATAATGGACTAAGTTAATCATAGAATTGAACTAACATTAAGTGCTTTCGATAGAAATAAATTATTATTAAAATTAAATATGTCTATGTGCTTGAAAAGGAAGATCTTTCATAAATGTATTTTATTCAATCTTACTTATAAATCTGAGACTTGGACACGTAATTGAAGAGCAATACAAAATTTTATTTGATGATAAATGAAAACAATGTATATAAGGAGTAACAAGAAGGGATTAAAATGGAATATATGGTGAGAGAACAAGCAGGTATTATACCATTAAAAAAATTAAGAGATTGAAGTGAAGCTGGAATACACTTAGTTTTGGAAGAGATGCCTTAAACTGGATTCCAAAAGATTGTAAGAAATCTAGAGGCAGACCATATGTAAGATGGGTGGCTGAAATAAGAAAGTTTGTAGGTGAAATGTGAAGAAGAGCCACTAAAGATCAAGACTGGATTAAGCTTAGAGAGACCTGCATTGGATTAATAATGATTGAAACTAATAATGTGCTTTAAAGCTTTTATGTTTTATTACACATATTTCAAATAGGCAAATAAAGATTATTAAAAATCATCAAGAATATGAACTCAGAATATTACAATGAAAAACATTATTTAAACAAACAGAAACAACCATTATAATCTTAATTGTTTTTATATTATAAAGTTGCTATTAAATATTTTAAATTATAAATATTTGTTTAATTTGAAATTTATTTTTTTATATTAATATATTTCAGGCATAAAATATTTTTGGCTTTCTATGAAATGATAGTGTAATTTTATATTGTTAAATTATAATGTCACACAAAAATTTTATTTTATTTAATTTGTCTAAAAATTTAAATATATGCAAGTCTTAATGTTGCCAGTTTATTTATTTTTTCATGAGATTGTTTGGTTATAGATAATTACGTTTGACTTGTCAAGCATCGGTGGCCTAGCAGTTAGCATAGCTGTCTTCCAAGCAGCTGGCCCGGCTTCGCATCCCAGTCATCACTTTGACATATATATATAATTACATTTAACTTTTTCTTATTCTGTAATTATACAATAAATTTTAGCTTTATTAATATAAATGCTTTTCTAACTTTATGGTTTTGGTTTTTAATGACATTATGTCAGTTTTATTGTTTTCATGGGTAATCCAAGGAAAGATGACAGCTTATGACAGTTTCAGAAATTTTAAAATGTACACAGTTAAGACTTTTTCATCAAAATTGACATGACTTGAGAGCTTCTTTAGTTGCATATTTAGATAGATAGATAGATAGATAGATAGATAGATAGATAGATAGATAGATAGATAGATAGATAGATAGATAGATAGATAGATAGATAGATAGATAGATAGATAGATAGATAGATAGATAGATAGATAGATAGATAGATAGATAGATAGATAGATAGATAGATAGATAGATAGATAGATAGATAGATAGATAGATAGATAGATAGATAGATAGATAGATAGATAGATAGATAGATAGATAGATAGATAGATAGATAGATAGATAGATAGATAGATAGATAGATAGATAGATAGATAGATAGATAGATAGATAGATAGATAGATAGATAGATAGATAGATAGATAGATAGATAGATAGATAGATAGATAGATAGATAGATAGATAGATAGATAGATAGATAGATAGATAGATAGATAGATAGATAGATAGATAGATAGATAGATAGATAGATAGATAGATAGATAGATAGATAGATAGATAGATAGATAGATAGATAGATAGATAGATAGATAGATAGATAGATAGATAGATAGATAGATAGATAGATAGATAGATAGATAGATAGATAGATAGATAGATAGATAGATAGATAGATAGATAGATAGATAGATAGATAGATAGATAGATAGATAGATAGATAGATAGATAGATAGATAGATAGATAGATAGATAGATAGATAGATAGATAGATAGATAGATAGATAGATAGATAGATAGATAGATAGATAGATAGATAGATAGATAGATAGATAGATAGATAGATAGATAGATAGATAGATAGATAGATAGATAGATAGATAGATAGATAGATAGATAGATACTCTGGCATTATTAATAATAATGTAAAATATCAAACTGAGGTTAAATATATTGAATGCAATTAATTAAATTGAGTATACTTTTGATAAATGTGTGTAATAATCAAAGTATTAAACCAAGTATATTTTCATGTGCGTCATAATTATGGTTATCATGATTATGATACGTACATTGAAAGTATATTCACTCTAATTAATTGCATTTAATATATATATATTGATACTGATTTTATAGACTTCAATATCACTTAATATTGTTATTAAAATATTTTTAACTTACAGAATAAGATAGCAAATTGATAATGTAAGTGATAGAAAACAAGCAAAAATGTATACTTATAAAACTTTTTTTTTGTCATAAAATGAGTAAAATTTAATAAATGATTGAAATTATAATATTTTTATTATTTTTTTTTACTCAAGAGATGTGCAAGTAGCAAGGCAGTGTCATTTATACTGATCTGTATTTCCTGTTCATTACCAAGTGGATCGTCATTCCGATTGGCCTACCGATGTGGATTTGCACAATCAGAAGGCCATCGATAAGGGGAAGCATTTTGGTATCATTAAGGATGGTAATCCTTTGATTGTAGTAACCTGATGGAAGAAATGTGCTGGATTCACCAATACATTACGGATTATTTATGCTTCTCAGACCAATACATTACCTCTTTAAATAGGTTCTAATATTTTGAAAGATCTGCAATAAATCATTGTATTTAATTGGTTTATTAATGTATGAAAAATTCACTCCTGTGCATGTATGACTTTAAATAGTAGTTTGTCGGTCAAATCATTTGACATGGGTTTAGTTTTGTTGTGTTTTTTGTTGTTATTTAAAAAATAAGTGCAACTACCAGGGAATTATCTGTTTTTTTGTTTGTTGCAGTCTTTGTCTCTTTAAAAGCATGCTCATATTCTGCTGGTTTTGAATTATCTGCTTTGCTAAATTCTTTAGCGATAGTGAAATTTTATAAAATACTCTGTAGTATAATGTATACAAAATGTTAAGCTTTTTTTTTTAATATTTAATATTATATTCTTGAATTGTGTGGTTAAAAAAAAAACTATAAGAAAAAGAGGAAAAAACAAAAGAGATTTTTTGTTGTAAAACAAAATAGGGAAAAAATATTTGAATTTATTTTTTTAGATTTTTTTAAATGCTTTTACATTACCTTGTCCTATTGGTGCTTTTGTTAGGATATCCAAGTTTTTCCATTTCTTAATTTGAACATCTTATATTAAAGAGTAAATATTTACCAAGTTTGCTAAGTGCATCAATGATGTTGCTTTTTTTTTAATATTTATATTCTTCCACTTATTGATTTTTTCCTCAAAATTAAGCATTATATGCAATACTTTTGAACTAAAAACTTAGAAGAAGAATTTTTAAAGTTGTTTTATGAAGTTATTATCAGAATTTTGATCAACTCTGAGCTTATAATTTTATCTTCACAACCTTTTGAGCTGGTGTGCAAATCATCTGAAAAAAGACAACCATTTAAAATATTTGAATCATCTGCCAGCTTTCTATCAATTGACTTATAAAACAATAATTAACTTGTCTACTATTGCATACAAAAGTTTTTGGCTAGAGATGGCACTCATGTTTCTTACATTTCTTTGACCTCTGTAGTTACCTGTAGTGTTATTTCACCAATTTTGCATATATTGATTTATTAGGTTTAAAAAATCTGATGATTTCAATATTGTATATGGAAACTATAAATGAGTCAACAACCAGTACATGTCTGATAGATTTATTATTCTCAGGCCAAGACAGCATTTGCAGTAATATTTGGAAATTCACCCTGTAACTTGTATTGGTTTTTAAAAATGCTGTGGAAAATTGCATATTTTCTGTAGTTTATTTAATTATTTATAATTTTTTATGACTATTTGTGTAGTAATTATATAAAAATAAATATTTCCATGATTTTTCTTAGATTTAATTTTAATATATGTTATTTTTAAAAATACAAGTTAGGAAAGACATGATAGTAGTATGAACAAAATTACAATCAGTCATGTTTTGAAAAACACTATTTTTCTTTTTTTTTCTTATTAGCTTTTAGTGCATTTCCAATCTTTCTAAAGTTTTCTCAGAAAAATGTAATTCAATATAAATAATACATACAACATGTATACTAAGAAAAGCATGTTTAATAAGATTTTCTTAGTATACATGCTGTATTATTTATATGGAATTATCACCTTTTAATAATATTTGTTTAATGTGTGACCCGAAACAACTCTTCTTTTTTCCATTGTAGTCCACATGCCAAACGATTGAACATCTCTGCATTAAACTTTATCAGCTATTTAAAATATAAAGTAAATATTCTATTTGTAAAATTAGGCAAATATTTTTAGAAGTATACAAAAAAAAAGATAGATAACAGGTTCAATTATTTCAAATGCAAAGCACTTAAGCAGAAAATTAATTTACTTCAGTAATAAAAAATAATGAATAATATATGATTGATAAAAGCATGTTATCACTGTAGTTAATTGTAATTAATTAATTGTAATTAATTAATTTATTTATTTATTGTAATTAAGTGTAATTAATTATAATTAATAATTATTACAATGTAATAATTATTACAATCTAATAAAGTAGTTTTTTTCTTTAGCAGGCATAAATAACTATAATTAATAAACATATGCTTTGAAAGTTCATTTATAAATTTATAGCTTTAAAAAGGATTAATTGAATTAGAATTAAAATTTCATACTTGCTATTATAACTATATCTATTTGCAAAGTTTTAAAATGAGAAAAAATCTCTACTTTGTTAACTAAAAAATCATTCAGTTTAATATTTATCTTACAACAACTATCTAAACTAATTTAAATCATTCCTTTGGCTAAAGTTCTTCGGTCTTTTTTACAAAGAAAGAGAACTCAGTAAAATATAGTTCTTTTTTTATTAAATATATTGTTAAATGCTAAAGTTAGAGGCTGCATCATTTATTATAACAGCAGATACTATTGTACAATAACCTTGAACATTACATATATCCTAATTGTGATTATTTATAATTAAATGTTTGTAGTTTAAATGCTTGTTTACACAATTTCGAGATGATAATAAATTTTCTATTTTGTTAACTACAAAAATAAATCAGTTTACTATTTATCTTGCAACATATATCCAATGTCTATTTAAACCCATTACTTTGGCTGAAGTTGTTCATCACAATTTTCTTTATAACCAAAGAGAACTCAGAAAACTCACCAAATTATGTCCATTTCTGTTATTAGACATATTATTGAATGCTAAAGCTAGAGGACATGTCATTTATCATAAACAACAGTTACTATGAAACAGCAATCTCAAATATTACTTACTTATATGTTCATTACTATGAGTACAAATAATTACGTATAAATGCACACAATAACAATCAACCCTTAAACTATCACAATCTTAACCTATAATCAAGGTAACATTCTTAAACAATAAAGTTGGTACCAGCTTTATATATGGTCTGACATATTTATATAGACACTAAAGTCTGCAACTTGACCATGAAGTGTGAGATTAATAATGCAAAGAAGTTTAAATAAATCTCACTAATCAGGTAAATATAATTTGTTTTGAAACCAGACTAATAAATAGTCAATTATAACTTCCAGATTCTGAAAGCAACTAAAAAATAATCATTTATAACTTCCAATTTTATATGAAGTTACTAAGACAATAAAGCTAATTACTCAAATCTTTAATAGGTTTATACATAACAATCAATCCTTAAGCTATCACAATCTCAACTTATAATTGAGGGATTGCCTTGACTCTAGATTGAGACTGTGATAGCTTAAGGGCTGATTACTATCATCTATATTTATAAACCTATTAAGGCTTTGCGTAGTTGATTTTACTGCCTTAGTAAGTATATACTTTATATGAAATTTGGAAGTTATAAATGATTATTTATTAGTTTGCTTTCAGAATCTGGAAGTTAAAATTGACTATTTATTAGCTGCTTTCAGAACAGGTTATATTTGCCTCATTAATGAAGTTTGTTTATACTTCTTTCCATTATTAATCTCACACTTCTTGGTCAAGTATAGTCTTTAGTGTCTATGTAAGAAGGCTGCCTTGACTATAGATTGATCTTGTGATAGATTAAGGGTTTATTGCTGTCATTTATTAAAGCTGTGAGTAATTGGGTTTATTGTCTTAATAAATGTACACCTGTGGCTAATGCTTTAGATATTATTTTTCTTATATTTCCCATTAAAATTTTGGCAACCTCAATGGCAGTCCAAATGAAGTTGAATACTAAGCATGATCTGTATTTAGTTACATATTTGCATATCAACAAGTGGATTTTAGTAAGCAGACATAAGCAGTTTAATTCATATTTTTCCATTTTGTTATGATATATATCAATTTAATCAATGGTTTATAATAAAGTATATCTTTTTTGACCGATTGTATTCACAGTCAAGGTTCCTTATATGAAATATTACATGATTTATTATTTAAAGCCACCCTATGCAGTTTGGCATAGTTAGTAGAGGATCAACATGAGATCGAGAGGTTCCATGCCTGGCCTCAAACTTGTTATAAACTCCTGAGAAATAAAGCCATATGTCCTTTTTCAAAGTAGTATATTTATTATTTTTTTACTTCATGTACTCAATAAGTTAATCTTAATATAAATAGCAATAATATTGAAAGATTTCTATACATTCAATATAATGCTACATGGTTTATTAAGTTGTCATCTGATTGGCTTGACAAATTTAATATATCCATTACTTTATAATTCATCTGTCATGTGCAGATGATCTCAAGAGATTTTACTTAGGGTAGGGCTTATATTATCTGCATCCTGAAAAATCATGCTAGGGTTTATTTTCTGGTTAGGTCTTATCTTTCTGCAAACACGTGTATTTTAATCCAAAGTGTAAAATATGACGTCTGTAAAAGCAAATATACTATTTCAAAAATTAAAATTAGTAGACTTATTCCAGTTAGATACTGAAATTATGTAATAACTGAAACACATAGGCTTATTATATACCTGTGTCTATATATGTAATATATAGGGTATATGAGCACAGACTTTCACATGACCCACCACTCTCCACACTATCTCATAACACTGATATAATTGAACACATATATGTTGAAAAGATAAATAATCACCAATATACGTATTTCAGGCTAAACCAGCAATCATCAGTTGGTCCAGATTACCATCTCCACACATATATGCTATAAGTGCTCTGATAAATATTAAGATAGCCAAACCTCATACTTTAATGGACAGTCTTCAATCTACTTAATACATATCTGAGCACTTATAGCATATATGTGTGGAGATGGTAATCAGGACCAACTGATGATTGCTGGTTTAGCTTGAAATACGTATATTGGTGATTATTTATCTTTTCAACATATATGTGTTCAAGTGTATAAGTGTTATAAGATAGTGTGGAGAGTCGTGGATCATGTGAAAGTCTGTGCTCATATACCCTATATATTACATACTGAAATTATGTTATACATGATTTAGTGCACTGATAGAGTCTCAAACCTTGGAGTGTAAGATTTTCATAACCATTTCTTCTCTGACACTTTTACTGAAATTTCTTAAATTAAAATACAATTTTTTTTTAATATGGTAAAGCATTGACCAAGAAACGAACCCTGCCAGCTGCTTGAAAGGCAGCTACGCTAACTGCTACGCTACCAGCACTTAACTAAAATACAAATCTTGTTGTTAGAGATTCTCAATAATAAGATACAAAAAAAAAAAAAGAACTCAAATCCATCTATTTAAATGATAGTCCATTGTTCTAGAAAATCAGTAGTTAAAATTAACTTAAGATAAATTTATTTTATGTTAAATCCCAAATTTTTAACTTAAGATAAATTTATTTTATGTTAAATCCCAAATTTTTATACACATTTGTCATCTTTACTGTGATTAAAAAAAAACTTATATAGGCAAATGACTCTTCAACAGCTCTAAAAGAAAAATAGCAATAAGAGATAGTACTACTGTCAGGGTTACCTTAGTTTTTAATCTTTGATTTATCCTGTAGCTATAAATAGACATATAATCACTTATTTATTAATAGGTATAAGATGGTTGACTGAGTTTACTATAAGCTTTTTTTTTAGCTGAAGAAAAAAAAATCTACGCTTAATTGAAAACTGAAAAAAAACAACAACAATTCTATCTGGCCAGGATTCAAGTCCAGACCACAGGCATGATACACATACGTTTTGTCACGACAATTTAAGCGTATCCATCTTGACTCTATGCAAAAAAAGAAACAAAGACAAAAATTAAACAAACTTTTTTTTTTAATGTCATAGCATCGGCCGGGACGCGAACCCGCAACCCGGGCAACAGCCTGCAAGTGCAAGGCAGTCGCGCTGACCTCTCGACCACCAATGCAAGACGAAATAAAAAAGAGTTTTGTATAGATTATATAAAGCAAATTGTCAAACATAAATGTGATATATCCATGTATCCAAAACAATACGATTACGTAATTAATAAAAGTCTTTTTATAACTTTAAAGTCTATAATAAATTTCAAAGCACGTCCGAAAACATTTCCAATGATCTATTATGTGCAATTTTTTGATACAAAATGCAGATAAATAAAATAGTGATTAAAATGAAATAAGTTTTAACATTAATTAAAGACGACGAAACTTAATTAGGTCATCTCCAACCGGTGATTAAATATCCCACACATTTTAATTAAAGAAATTATAAAAGAAAGAAAGCCATTATTACTGAGTATAAATTGCAGAGTAATGTTTTTTTAATTATTAACACTATAATGATTTATATATTTTAAATTGTTTAAAGAATCATACTGTTTACCGAAGGTAATGTGTTAATAAGTTGAAAAGTAGTAATTAAGATAATACGCCTTTTAACAACAGAAGTTTTATAAGTTTTAAAATCAACGAAAATTTGATATCATATGTATGAAATTAATTCATACAGACAAAAGTATTTATTAGATAAACAATAGAACTAAATATTATTATTACTGTGAAAGCAATTATATAAGACAATATATAACATTTGTAAATACAAGCTTATTAAATTAGGTCATGTGACATCTGACTTTTTTTTTTCATTTTATTTTTTGCTAAGATGGCTTTTGGCGATTTTATATTGTTAAAGCTATTAATATATGGTGTATCTGAACTTAGTTCAGTCCCATATGGTTATTTAAGTTAGATAGCTGGATTGGAAGACATATGCATGTCTGAAAATTTCAGATTTTTTACTTAATAGTTATACATTAGATAAAGTGCTGGGCTTGTACTGGTATTTTTAATCTAATGATTGAATATCCTAGAACCTTACAGAAGATACCAGTAGCAGAAACTGGTCTAAAAATGACTACTTCACAGATAAAGTGCAGAAAATGTTGGCTTCCATTATAAAATTTGATATTTATACAATTATTTTTAACCAGGGATGATCCTATAGATGACATGACAAGGCATCTGCATCAAGCACAAAACTAAAATAATCACTGAATTGAGAAATTAAATTTGAATACATTTATATCTACTAAATATATTTACTTTTATGTAATACATATTTTTTCCCTATTACATTGATTACTTTGTTCATCGTTTTTAGATATGTCTCTTCAATAATTTTAAAATGTGTAGTTTTAAAGAATTAATATTAGGTGTCAAAATTGATGGACCAGGCTCCAAGACTAATTATATATGTTTATATTTATTGGCACAATATTTATTTTGCATATATTTACTTTCCCTATTAAATTTATAAATAAATACATATAAAATGCATACAAAGGAAAGCTTGCTGCCTCAAAGCATTTTTATACAAAAATTATAATCTTTATAAATTCGATTCTGATTGCAAAACTAATATGGAAACATATATCAATGATTTACCTAACATCGGATACAAAGATTCAACTCTCATTCAAATGGATAAAAGTTTTACATTAAAATTTAGAAACAGACCTATTCAAGCTAAGAAAAACCCTGGATATAATTTCCACATGTAGCTGTGGATATGCATCTGTATAAATAAAATCTGCTGGAATATACAAAGTTGGTCTTCACATCCCTCTCATACTGATTACCTGTTTAACAATATTAAAGATAAGCTGTCCCAAAAACAGAATTCCCAAATTGTAAACAAAATTTTACACAACATCACAAACTGTCATGCTATTTATTACAGAGAATTGTATGCCAATCTATCTATAAGACTTACATAGCATAAATACCAGTACAATCGAGCTAAGACCAATATGGAGATTACATCTATTTCTCTCAACAACAAGTCTAAATACAGACACAGCTTTGAACGTACATCTTCCAGATATGACTACTATGAAAGAAACGATGCTAAATGTTAAGTTAAAGAGGCCTAGCATATCATCAAAAACATACATGCAATCAAGAATTTTACAATATTAATGCATGAAACAAATGATAAAAAACGTAAGATTAAAGAATCATATCTTATACAAAATTCATCTTGTGCTATGAATTCGAAATTAACCAGCTTTCCGATTAGTTGTTCCTGGACAATACAATGAAATGTTGAATTCATCGCCATGGAGAAAATAGAATTTTTTACACTGTCTTGATAATTAATGACTTGTAAGAGTTGAAAACGCTTGGCAATAATTATTTAGTTATTATTTTCTTTATTTATAGTAAAGAAACTCTGTTTTAACAATTGACGAATTGTTATATTATATTTATGTTATATTTTAACAGAAGTATTATTTATTTAAATTCTTAATAATAAAGTAAAATTATAATCATTTATCAATTAATTTTGATTTAACAACCATGGACAATATAATCAAGCTCAGTGAATGATGGTATCTAATAATTTATATAAAAAAGGTTATTCCAAAAACTAAATATTTAATTCTTAAGACATTATTTGCAAAGAGTATATATACTTAAAATTTTGTACACTAAATATAAGAGCTTGGCAAAACTTATCTCTGATATGCTAACACATAATAAAATCATTTATATTACCTGATGATGATGATGATATTAATAATAATAATAATAATAATAATAATAATAATAATAATAATAATAATAATAATAATAATAATAATAATAATAATAATAATAATAATAATAATAATAATAATAATAATAATAATAATAATAATAATAATGTGTTGATAGCTATAGTAATAACAATATGGATAGTGTTTAGGAGTAAAGCCACAGATAACTGGATACATTTTCAAAACAAAATTTATTTACACTATTTACAAATTTATAAAATAATAGCAAAAGAAAATAAATATTCTTGATCAATTATGAACAGAAACTACACAAAACAAGATTTAATTACATAATTATATTATTATAGGAGGATCTCTTTTGATCTGATTACAAATTTTAATACATTACCATCTTTTAATGAAATATTATTTATAACTACTCCTTTAAATTGAATTTATTTTGACTTATTACATGTTTTATATTTTTATTTATTTATTAAGCATGATTTTACATAGCTTATTCATTTAAAATAGACACAGGTAATATAATTCCAAAATTCCTATCCAATAGTTAACAAGCTACCAATATTATTTTAGACAAGATAACATAATGGATATTCTTAAAGTATAATAATTTATGCTACAAACTATTTAACTATTGACTTCCTGTTTTATTCAATCTATTTTGAGAGTCAATACTACTATTGTTCTACATTTCAATCCTTAATTTCATATTATAGGTCTCTACTAACATCAATGAAAACATCAGCAAAAATTTGGGTATAAATATGAAATAACAAAGATTAATGGTGGAGATGGAATCATCTTGAATAGATGAACACTAAATAACAATCTATTAATATAAAATAACTTTGACAAATATTATTTTTTATCATCATTTTCCCAATGTTAAGTGCAATTTACATTTCTAAATATTATCTTCTGAAATAGTTCTGCAGCTATTAATGCAAAATTGTTAAAACTTAAGAATATGGAATATAGTGAAACATACGATATATCCAGAAATATAATAGGGTTGAGATAAATGAACAGACAACCTAGACTATGGTCATTTCACAACTACAAATGCAAAATCCCAGTATCACTTATGGAGCACATTTAGGGACATGAAAAAGGAAGGGGTGGTCAATCCCTTATTTAAATAACTATACAAATACACTATGAGAATATGACCATATTCTACTCCAAGCTTTATGGGTATCATTCACAATTTACCCATAATAATCATTTCTATTCTCACTCAGGATAGGGGAACAAGTACACTTGATGTGACAGAACATGGATATATCACATATTCCAAATATTATATGCATATCATTATAACCATTCAACATGATAACAACCACATCTCATACTAATATTACTTATAAATGTAAACATTAAACAAGATAAATTACTATTTAATATATAAAAATTACAATTATCAGTATCAATTCGAAAATGATCCATAACTATAATTGTCATTAGTTGTAAGTTAGTTATGTATTACATATAAAATTCAATATCAAATGCACTTAAATTGACAAGAGTTGGATATGACTCTTCTATTATCATTTGGCAATTGTGACTTTTTACCAACAAGAAAAACAAATATTAAGATAAAATCATAATAATTGAACAAAATTTAATGATTTATTACGAGAAATTTTACTCTTTTACCTGTGATCATATTTAAAATATGAACAAAATTTATACTAAATAAAAATACTTTTACTTTTTTATATATTTTGAACAAGCTTATTTTCATATTACTAGTTTCATTTTCTATGTAGACTGATTTTTATATCTGTAACACAAACATACACAATATTACAATACATGTTAAACTAATAATAAACTATCATTACATAAGCTTTCTTCACATTTCTTCTTGTGAAACAAAGAAAGAACAACATTTTAATTACAACAATTTGAAATCTGCAGCATTATTTAATTTACGAACATTCTTTACGATTTTAAAATTAGTTTATTTAGTTTCTATCATCTCATTTCTTCCTTTATCAGCATGATAACTATTTATTTTCTTCTTTTACATCTAATAAGTGGATTCACCGGAAGATATTAACATTTATATTTAAACTTTTACTAGACAATATTCTGAAAATTTATTCTCTACAGGTATCATTAAGGCTTTTATTTTTACAGAAATGTGTGAGAACTCCTTTCAACATGTATTTATTGATCCTCTATGATATGAGTATATTCTATACTTATTTATTAATTTAACTAGTAATCCCAGTACATTGTCAGGTCCTTAAATGGTTGCAGTCTCTTCCATTAATTTTAAATACTTTGGAGATGCAGAAAATTAAGAAGTCGATAATGAACATCACTTTGTATTATTTATTACATATATAATTTTTTTAAGCATTTGGGACTATTTAATAAATAGTGCATGAAAGTAATATATATTAAGGCTACAACCTTAAAACTATACACCTGAAAAAATGATAGTAGGGACCTCTGCAAATCTTAAACACAAGATTTATTTAAAAGACAAGAGCAGTGATGTGGCCACTGTTATCTAAACTTACTTATCTAAATAAATAGGACAATCTAAAGCATTTTGATTTGAGAGTGTAAGGCTATTAAATACCTCACTAATTAAGTCCACAAATTCTATAACACCTTAACACTCATGAAATTTTTTGATTTACACTGAGTCAGTCCTTGAGATCTTATGCTTAGAAATCCATTAATGGTGTATAAAGTTATAAAAATTATATTTATAAAGCGCATACTCATTACTTTAAAGTATTATATATTAAGGCTACACCCTTAAAACTATGTGCCTGAAAAAATGACAGAGCAAATCTTTATTTAAAAGACAAGGAAGGCTCTTGTCTTTTAAATAAATCTTGTGTTTAAGATTCGCAGAGGTCCTACTGTTGTTTTTTCAGGTACATAGTTTTAAGGTTGTAGCCTTAATATATATTACTTTAAAGTAACAAGTATGCACTTTATAAAGATAATTATTATAAATAGTATATTATAAATTCAATAATTATAATATGGTTACACGGTAATTAATACACTAGAAATTAAGATAACATTTAATTCAATATTCATGAAATACTATAACTCAATTTAATGAATGTATTAATTCTACTTATTAGGTGGGGTTTTAATGTATATCCGGTTTTAGGTCAACACAAATACACAGTGACATAAGAAAATTTTTAATGTCAAGTGATTTAACAAAATATTTTGAAAACTTTAATAATGAATTATACTCACTTTTAATTGTTAAATTAGGTGGATATAGACTATTGTTGTTCTTAAATTAACTGCAACAATATAATTTTTAATTTTTCTTAAATTACTTTCTCCACATATTTTGCAACTTTTATAAAGTAATGGAAATTGTTGATATTTAGATTTAACTTTAAATAATATTTCACCTTAGTGAAAACATGTCATAAGTGTCATAAATTTAAATAGCAATAAAAGAAATTAAATATCTCTTATCATAGACTGCTTTTTTTAAATTTATTTTTCCAATTGAAATAGTTTTTTCTTTTCCCTTCCTCTTGCTATTCCAAATTTAGTATAATTGTATCTATACTGCATCTTATTAATATTATAATTATAAACATTTATAAAATAAATAGCAAAATTTCAAGCTTACAAACTTCTGAGTTGATTTAAACTTGAATTCCATTTTGGCAGGTTTTTCTTCAATATATCTAATAGGTTTACAGTGAACCATTTATAATTATTAGTTGATGGTCATGGACTGTCCTTATATGTGATTGCCAAATAGAATTTCTACTCCATTAATTAAAGTTTCCAATAATAAATACTTTGTATTTATATTCTGGGGAATAACTAGAGAGAAATATAACTCTACTGAGGTTTAATTAAACCAATTCAATTCCATTTCAGTTCAATTCAAATTCAATTCTTTCACTTTCTAATAATTTTCAGTTCCCAATATAAAAATTGGTGCTGGCCTATTTCTTAATTTTTACCAAGGGGCTGATTGTAAAAAATAACAGACCAATTAAATTATTATAAGTGGAATGCTTTTACATACAATTAATAACTTTCAATCTATAAACATAAATGACAACTAATTAAGTTCAACATTATTGTAGATTGCAATAAAAATATGCTTAATAATTAATTATAAGAATTAATTTAAAATAACTAATTTTAATGCTTTTGATGACAATTGTTTACCAAACAAAATGTGAAATATTTCAAGTTTTAATTTAATTATAATACTAATAAATTATTACTTTGACACTATTGAAATTAATCCATCTCATGTAAAAAGCCTCATACACAATATAGAGATGTAACATCTTGAACAGCCCAATTCTTTGTCATTTTTCAGGTTTATTTATGAAATTCATCTATTTTTATTCTACAATCTAACAATCATGAGACCACACCACTGATATTATATATAGATTTAATATTAAATAATTATTAATTAAAATTTAAAATTTTAGATAATTGACTATTTAAATAGGGCTTAAAACATTGAGCCCAACCATAAAGTTACATTATATATATCATCATCATCAACCATTATCAATCCACTGCAGGATGAAGGTCTCTCCAAGTTCAATCCATATTTTTCTATCTTTAGCTTCTCTTCTCCACATGACCCCTGCACACTTTCTCATTTCATCCATCCATCTCACATGTGGTCTCTTTCTGGGTCTTTTGCAGTCTCATGGAATCCAGTTCAAAATTTCAATTGTCCATCTATTATTATCTCTTCTAGCAATATGTCCAGCCTAACTCCACTTCAGTTTTTTAATTTTTTCAATGATGTCAGTAACACCTGTTTGTTTTCTTACCCATACATTGCGTTTTTGATCTCTTCTTGTTACTCCCAACATGCAACTATCCATATTTCTTTGAGTGGTCTGAAGTCTCTGTACTGCTCTTCTATTAAGTGTCCAAGTCTCAGATCCATAAGTAAGAACTGGCAAAGAACATTTATTAAAAACCTTCCTTTTCAAACACATAGGCATATTTCCTTTTAGTATCAAGTGATTTCTACCAAAAGGCACTCCAACCAAGTTTAATTCTATGACTAATTTCATCTATTATGTTTTCATCTGTATTAATAATCTGACCAAGGTATTTGTAACTCTTAACTTCTTCTAATTCATCATAGTCAATCTTTATTTTCATATTTTGAGCAAATTGATTAAACATTACTTTAGTTTTTTTAACATTTATCTTTAGTCTTACTTTCCTATTTTCATCTGATAACTCCTGCAACATTTCCTGCAGCTCCAAAGCATTATTTGCAACAACATCTACATCATCTGTGAAATCTAAATGACTTAAATAATCTCCATTTACTTTCACTCCTTTAGCTTCCCATTTTAATCCACAAAATACTTCTTGCAGCACTGCTGTAAAAAAAGTTTTGGAAATATGGAGTCATCCTGTCTTATACCCTTTTCAATGTTGATTTTCCTACTATGATTATTTAAAGTTGTAATTATAAATTTATTTAAACGCACATTGATTACGTAATTAATATTCATTAAGGCTGTAGCCTCAAGCACATGCATATATAAATGCAATAGTAGGGAACTCTACAGGTCTTAAACCACAAGCTTACTCTTCTCCTCTTTTCTTCCAAAGAGTAAGCTTGTGATTTAAGACCTGTAGAGGCCCCTACTATCACATTTATATACACATGTGCTTGAGGCTACAGCCTTAATGGGTATTACCTACTATGATTATGTAATCTAATTATTACTGTTGCATTTTTATAAATATTTTTTAAAATATGACAATATCCTGGATCTACACCTTGATGATTCAGTGCCTTAATAACTGAAGAAATATTTATAGAATCAAATGCCTTTTCATAATCTACAAATCCTAAGCATAATGGCAACTCATATTTATTTGTCCTTTCTACAACTTCTCTCAATACCTGGATATGATCTACTGTACTAAAACCACTTTTAAATCCAGCTTGTTCTCTTGGTTGGTGTAAATCCAATGTTTTCTGTAGAGGAGTTGTAATTATCTTAGTAAAAATATTGTATAAAACTGATAAAAGACTGATAGGTCTGTAATTTCTAATATCTTCTTTATCACCTTTTTTAAATATTAATATTATTACTGCATTTTTCCAATCATCTGGTACATCTTTATCATTTAGACATTTGGTATATAACTTTGCTAAAAAGAATTCTATTTCTTCACCTGCTTCTATTAATATATTAATTATAATTCCATCATTACCTGGAGCCTTCCCTTTCTTCATAAATTTAATTGCATGTCTCACTTCCTCATTCAAAATTCTGGGCAATTCTGAAGATATAATAGGTATAGGAGGCACTTGTTCTTTATTACTATATAATTTTTGATAGAAGTCTTTTACACATTTCATGATGTCATCTCTCTTTTTAGTAATAATGCCAACTTTTTTCTTATTGCAGATATAAATTTTCTACCAATACCAAAATGTTATTTTACACTCTTTAGACTTTTTATTCTCTTCTACAATTTTTCTTGCTAGTTCACAATTATACTTTCTTATATCATTTTCAGTTCTTTTCTGCACCATTTTACAAAATTTGAAATATTCAATCTTTTTTAATGCATCATTGTTGTATATCCTTATATTCCTTCTTTTCTTCATAAATTTTCTAGTCTCAGTAGAAATTTTATTTGTCAATTGCAGATTTTTTCTACCAGCTATCTTTGTTGCAGTTTTTAAAAGTATATCAGTTATTTTCCTATTAATGTCATTCAAATCTGAAATCATGTTCAAAATCTACTAATACTTGAAACCGATTTGCAAGTTCTAATTTAAATTCATTAGAATGTTTCTGAAGATTAAAAATATCAACTGTTAATATTGTTTTTTGTCTCTCTAATTTTGCATTAACATGTATCTTACATCTTACTAATCGATGATCACTTCCTGTGTTAAATTTATTAAGAACATTACAATTTTGAAATATGTATTTTCTGTTAGTCAAAATATAATCCACTTATGCTGTACCTTCATTTGGATGCTTCAATGTCCATTTCCTTTTAACATTTTTTTCAAAAAAAGAATTCATAATATAAAGTTTTTCTTTTTCTGCAAACTCCACAAGTCTATGTCGTCTCTCATTTCTATTTTCCATAACCAAAATTACCTACAACGTTTTCATCTTTCATTTGTTTACCAATTCTAGCATTAAAGTCTCCCACAACAATTTTAAAATGTTGTTTACTCTGGTCAAAATCTTTTTGTACATCGATATAAAAATCTTCTACTACTTCATCACTATGAGAACTTGTTGGGGCATAAATCTGAATTATCTGCATTTGGCATCTGCTATTAAATTGTAAAACTAATCTTGCCACTCTGTCTGATACACCATCAATCTCCACAATGTTATTCTTCCATTTTTTATTTATAATGAATCCTACTCCACTTTTATTTCCAATATTTGTGCCTTTATACTAGAGTATATGTTCACTTTTTAAATCAATTGTTTCTTCACCTTTTCTTCTAACTTCACAAAGTCCAATAATGTCCCATTTAATATAAGACAGTTCTTCTTCTAACTCTTGGAATCTTCCTTCACTTGAAAGTGATCTGCAGTTGTAAGTTCCTAAATAAAAAGTCATCAAATGGCAGCCTGACTCCACAATCAGGGACTTCTTAGTACCCTCTGCCTTTGGCCACCAACCACTATCTTGGTTGGTGACTTTACAGCCTCCTGGGAATAAGGGCCATGATTTATTTGTGTCTATCATGATTGTATATACTGGAAAAAATAACACACACACACACACACACACACATATATATATATATATATTTAAATATTTTAAAATAATATATTTTTTAATTAAGTATATAATTAGATTAAATATGTATCATTAAATTTATATAACTATACAAGCAAGTTGACAAATATTCAAAACTTTTTTAAATTGTTAGTTGGCATAGTATAATAAAAGAAATCATAAAGATCTGATTGCTCCATCATGTAACATCTATTAATTAATTATGCATAAATAGGTTTCTCCATTGTTGCACTAGCAGCAGCTAATGTGCACTTTCTTGCCTTAATTTATATATTCATTGTAACTCAACTACTGTCATAATCTGAAAAAAAAAAAACACTATTATTTTTTTTAATTTCTTTATAGTGAAGTTGGAATTTAAAAAAAAAAACCAGTAGTTAAAAGTGTGTTTTTTTATCTTGATTGAAAAAAATTAATGACTCTTTTTAATTCACTTTAATCTTTTCTAAAACAGCTTATTAGGATTTTTATCAAAATATGTTATACAAACTTTACTTAAATTTTTTTGATCAAAATAGATAGTGGAATTTTATGATTACTAGTATATTTATTGTAACATAAAAACTAGCTTGTTTTAATTTCAAAATCAAAATTAATAAAATATTAATTAGATCTCTTTAAATGTTTAATTTATAATAATTATTTTTAAATTCAAAATTATTTAATCCTTAACTATTATTCCAGTGTAATATAAAAAATATTTACCAAAAATTTTTGTGTTTATTTTTATTTTTCCTTTCAACTTTATATTATTTTATGCCATGAGACACATAACCATCTCAATGTATATTGAATTAAATGTTTCTATGGATTGTTATTATAATAATGAATAGGAATAGTGAGATAATATCCATTAAATAGAGATAAAAGAGCTATTATAGATTTATGAGAGAAACTTGCTTGGCCTCAGGAATTGTTTATTGGTAATAATTGACAATTTTTGGTAATATCAAAAGTTAAAGTTTGTCTCTATTTAATGGATATTATCACTTTATTTTTATTCATTATATATATATATTGTAATGGTACAGATTCCCTAAGGAAGGAACAAGGTGATCACATCTCACTATAATCAGATTTGGGGTCTTCATATAGGATGCTATGAATAAAATTATTTAAATTTAATCCAAAATTGAATTCATTTCAAATAGAATAATTTAATATAAAATATTTAATATAGACACAATTTAGATTAAATTATTCAATCTTCATCTTTATTAATCATTCTTTTATGTTCAGAATTCAAACTCAGGTAGTGTTTACAATTAACTTCTTCAGGGGTTTCCATCAATTCTACAGCAATAACAATATTTAATATAATCTCAATATATTTTTAAAATTTATTTCAACCAAGTTATTAGGATATAAAATGAATATAATAGTGTGTAGATATAAGTATTTACCTTTATTTTGTTTTGTAAAATGAATAAGGAAATAAAATAAATTAGAAACTTCTTTAAATTTAAAATAAACTTTAACAATATTTATTAATGAACAACAATTCAAATTTATTTAATATTTCCATAGTAGATACATATCTCATAACATGAACAGATTCTAACAATTTATAACATAATAAACACATTTTTATAATTCACAAAAAATTATAACAATTCTAAACTAGCTAATCTTGATTTAATTCATATACAAATAAATAAAATACTAGTTTTCTACTTCACCTTTGAGTAGTAAGTAAAGCACAATTTAAATTATTTTATGTTCAGAGCCAAATGATTACAGGAGAAAAATAAAGGAGGCATTCTATATTAATAGATACATCCATGCCATTAACAGAAAGGACACATGCTTCGAGATCTCGAAAAAATGGGCTACATAACAGTAGCTTATTTGAATATTTACATTTGCATA
Source organism: Epiperipatus broadwayi (assembly GCA_028023455.1). Lineage (NCBI taxonomy): Eukaryota > Metazoa > Onychophora > Udeonychophora > Euonychophora > Peripatidae > Epiperipatus > Epiperipatus broadwayi. The sequence continues at coordinate 932,854 of JAQFVV010012527.1, forward strand.
TATTTATTACACTTTTCATGAAGGCTATGAGTATGAGGCATGGTTCCTCGAAAACATTCAGCCGATAAATTTTTAATAGTAAGTTATATTTTCTCTAATTAATAATTACAATTAAGTATTTTTTGTTTTTACATATAAGGAGAAATTAAAACCATATTTAATACAAATAAATAGTAATATTATATTATACAATCTGTATGAGAGAATTCTGAGTTCATGCTACCATTCCTTCATACAAGTAATTAGTCATTTACACAACTAACAACAAACATTATCATATTAATTAAATTAGTAACAACAATGTTCTATCATATCACAAGTAAATCCAATATGAAAACTGCTAAAATATTACCTTCATATTAAGTTTACTTTCATACCTCAATTCATATCTCAGTTCATACCTCTGTCAAGTTGCTTTCATAGAATATCTAAATTTTATTAAATATCTAACAAAAAATATTTGATTTTATGATCTTCTATTTTTCATTTAGCTTTCTTAAACGAATCATTCCAATGGCAAACAGGTGTTAGTAACAAAGGAAATAAAATTAAATATTTTTAAATGACAGTTCATGAAGATAATAGATTCTAATAACAGTTCATATTACTGTCCTATTCCTTTCCATATTTCTGAAGTAATGTTTGTTAAGAATAAAGTTCTTTATTCCTCAGTCATTCATCATTGCAGATACAATCAAGATATCCAGTTGTTCCAAAACATTCTTCTTGCATGATGTTGACATCTTCCATAAATGATTTCAGTACCAACTGGAGCTTCATTTAAATTATATAGATGAATTACATATCTTTAGGCATAATTCCTATGACAAGTGGTGTTTACCCACTCCACATTTTTCTATAGGTATAACCTTCTTAAATTAATTTTGGTTTAAATATATAAATGTTTTCTGAAGAAATTTATCAATTTCAGAATTCCAAATTAAAATGATTTTATAAACGTTTGTAATTAATAAAACATATATAATTTTGTTTTGAAAATACGAATAATATTAATAAAGAGTAACTTATTTACTCTTCTATTTGAGTGGTATTAAAATTTGTTTTCTAATAAAACTTTTATCAGTAAGCAAATCATTCAAATAATTGATCTATCTTTTAAAAGTATTCTATATTTGAACACAATGAAATTATTGTACAGAGTGGCTAGTACATTGGCAAAAGATAGACATCCTTAATAAATTATCTAATTCAGGATTTATAGTAGACACAACTTTCGGTAGCATGTATTGCCTATATCATTTGGTTTTCACAATTTTTACATTCTACCATTGTTAATTATATTAGTAATCAATAATTAAATTTAATTTCATTTCCTTTGTATTAGTTGCTAGGCTGTGATTTGACCTTGGGGTTATCTCTATGTCAACATCTTGGTTAATGAATGTTATTAGTTTTATACAATTGAATGAAAAATAATTATTTTAAATTGTTTTAATTTTATTAAAACAACTATATATAAAAAAGAAATAATGTATCTACTAATCATATATACTTATGTGATAGTTTTACATATTCTCACAATATATATATATATATATTGTAACCAATAAATTGCATGATCACAACTTTCATAATTGTTGCCCCCAGCTACATAATACCCAATTGTATACTATGCTACCTATCGTGCCGAACACGTACGTGCGCTAAAAATTGTAACCACAACATAAGTGCGCTAGAGACCACAACCAACATCTGGAGCAACTTACCACAGACCAAACCAATGATATAACATAAACTTTTTATGATTTTATTTGATCGCAGCCAGGGTGTACCGTGAAGAACTATCATAGTAGTATGATAAAAATACATTAAGGAAATTATAAGTGCAAGGTTATTATCTTTCAAACCTTAATTTGCGATTTTTATTGTATGAGACCCGATGGCCGACCATGTACAAGATGGCATAATTTGTGGAATTACATAAAATTATGAAATTTGAAACCATCTCTATGATTTCTAATACAAATGCTAGTCCAGGTAAAGCTTTGCAATAAATAAACATAAATACTTGGGTTCTTTTTTATAGTTTACTATATTACTGAGACTCTTATTATACTGACAAATGACAATTTAAAAACGTTAAGTAAATATATTCAATCATGTAATTATTTGGTAAATCTGTTTACAAGTTTAATAATTAATTTGTATTGTATACTAGAATCAACTACGCAAAGCTAAAATGATGGAAAAGGTAAATGGGATTTTATTGTACCTTACACATCATAGACTACCAAAGACGAAAAGCATCCAAATGTTTTCTCAAAATATCATTAAACTCTTATATCATGTTGACGATAGTATGTATTTCAATGTATGCTCTATCCAAGATTTATGATTTCTGATTTTATGAATGACACATAGCAACGGCACAGTAAGTTTAATTATAAATCAACGTTTATTTACAAATTTATGAATAATAAGTAATTAATTCCAATGTTATAATTAAAGACATAAATAAACAAATAAAATAAATAAATTATAATTCCATCTACTTTCTTCAATAACATATCATAGGTATGGTTTTTTTAAAAACCTAATCATACCTTATATTTCAGTTTGATATAATGAATGTATTGAGAAAATTATACTAAATTCAGCATCAACTCATGAAATATTTAATGTCATTTCCAGATTCAACAAATCTATACCGTAAACTTATAATCATATAATAAATAATATTATATCTGTAGGATTTAGCTATAATGCAATCATTAAATAAAGTGAAAATTTAAACTTACATTCAGGTAAATAATAATCAACCAACAGTTAATTATTATGAGGTAACTTGAATAGAATGTCCTGCTACAATTTAATGATCTAACTTATAAATTATACTTACCAATGGAAGAAGATGATTTAGCAGAATAACTAAAATACTTTGCCCAACTTATATCTATGAAGTAAAACCATATTCCTGTGGATGCATTCATCTACACATAGGAATTAAATAACACTAAACGCTTTGTGGATTTATAAACCATCACAAAGTAATAAGTATAATTACACAGTTCCGCTGATTAACCACCAGCGCAGGAATGAGTGTAAAATACAAAAAAAATGGCAATTAAGTAATCTGCAGATTAACCACCAGCACAGATTAATGCCTTTTAACATTATAAAACAACATTACTATTTACTTCACATTAAAGTGCAAAATCATCCTCCTCAGTTATTCTGACTATTCAGAAAACACTAACACTTTAGCAAATGTGGGTTCTTGCATAATAAAATGTTACACTAATCAGGACAACTAATGTACTAACTTATCTTGCTTAAAATAAAACATATGTAATATAATATAAGTAATATTGGTATAGGAATATAAATCTGGAAATACTCACAAAATGCCCCATAAAATTTGATACGTCTCATAAATTCATTTAGTACTTTTCAAGCTTTTTCGCAAGCGCTATTCTCTTGAATAAATATTTTATTCAACCCCTATTAATTTAAACTTAATAAAATATACCTTATGAACTTCACATGCAAGTTCATATAACGATAAAATTAAAGTAATGCGTTATTCATCCAATACATAAAATATAACAGGTGTGTGTGTGATATAAATAAAATGTATAGCATATTATAGTTCAATACATGAATTCTAGCAGGTGTGTGTATCACAAATTACAAAATGGTATAGCATTTTATAACTACGAATATGATCCGTGAAATCCATGTACGATGTGTTGAACAATAAATATACGAAGTAATAGCTACAATTATCGTTGAATTCCATACATGTAATTTTATCCATTTGTATTAGTTATTATAAGCACTATTAGATAAACGATTTTACGTGGCTCCATAAACACGAAACAATTTCAAAACATGACACGCAGAATTTAAATGAAAATGTTTTTCATAAGTTATTAATTTCTACATTTCTCTATTAAAACCGTTCCAAGTTTATCACATCCATGTTAATATTTATTTATCCACGCTTAAATCTAGGAATACTAATTATAGCAATTAATTTAATCATTCCAAACTGACGATAAAATTAGAAAATAGCTTTGATCAATTATTTGAAGACTGTTTATTATCCAAATGGTAAACAAATTAACTAGCAAATATATTACTGGCATTGTAAAGTTAAATATCAATCAATACTATATTTTTATTAGAATTAGAAACGGAAATATTAAACTATATTGATAACTTTAACATTTTACTTTAATTTAAACTTCTTCTTTTTTAAAAAGCAAATTTTCATATTTATAAAACTTCTGTAATTAAAACACTTATTTAATTTTTCCAAATTGTAGAATAATAAATATTTTAAAACATACCAAAATCTTGCAATTAATTCTTTTAAACTGGGAAGCTCCGACATTTTTCAAATGTAATATTGGAAATTATTACCGGTGATTTGATCCACTTGGCCAGCCAACTTGAACAGACTTTTAAATTTAGCAATTCATCTTTTAATTAAATACCACTATGTTATTTTTACGTTTATAGAAAAATTTGTGGTAATCCGTTTACTTGTTAACTATTTTAAAATAAGCTTATCAAATTTACACCATTTGCCTTTTACCATTTTCTTTTCTTTCTCCCTCCAAAAGCAAACTAACAGACGATCTTCCTTTAAATTCGCGCTCTTTTCTTTTTTTACATTGAGACGCCTACGTAATTATTGTATTTATTTTTAATAATTAAATTTAGTTGAACAAATGGTTTTTAATTCAATGGAAATAATATTTAAGACCATTTTAAACAAATAAAAATTAATATTATTTTTAATAATATTTTACCAAATTTAATGTGTTGTAAAATTTTTAAAAAGTTAAACATTTTGATATGAATTAGTATATGGAAAGAAGCAATTCAAATTTATTAAAATAATATAGACAACAAGTAAGGCAAAATATTACCCATTCTCTCTAATAAATTATTTTGAATATAAGAGAGTAATCTGTTCAAAGTGCAAATCAAGCCAATCAAATCACCAAAGAAGAAAGAGAAATTTTTATACCAGTTACATCAATTAATATATTTTATACTAAAATATATGGTTACAATATATATATATCAGTCTGTCAGTTTACTTTGACTCTTGGCCTGAGGCAGTTGTTCTAGGTTGAGGGCTTCCTAATTAAGTTGATTTAAATAGATAACTTTACACATTCAAGATTTTCATTTAAACATCAATTAAAAATATTGTGTTACAATATATATATATATATATATATATATATATATATATTAAAGCTGAGCATATATACAGTCATATATATATATACTAGCTTCACCATTTACTATGGACTAGCCTAAGACCATAAATCCAAACACAGTAAATGTGCCTCAAGCTCAATGATAACAAACATATAAATAGTTATGGTAGGAAATAAATTATAAATTAAAATTTAAAAAAAAGGACAATGAAGAAAAAAACAGAAAAATTTAAATTATTATTTTTATTTCTATTAAAATATATTTGTGTAAGTCATTATTTTAGCTGTATAAATAAAAGAGATTGTATTGATAGATAAAATGTAAATTACTAATATATAAATCCATTTAAAAAGAAATTTAATTTGTAAATCAATCGAAATAAAAACATTTATCTTAAGAATGTAAATTCTTAATATATAAAATTCATTAAAGTAGGAATTTGTAAAAAAAAAAAAAAATCCATTGGAATAGAATCAGCTAAAATGTAAGTTGTTGATATAACATTACCAACAAAATGTAAGATAGCTGGGGAAACCAAAACAATGAAGCATTGGTAACTGCTAATTAGCAAATGAAATGCTAAAGCAATTTAAAAAGACTATAAATAGAGAAGTGGCTTTTGTTCACACTCTTGCCTTTGCTGAAAATCTTTCTCTCCATCTGAAAAAATCATTTGCTGAAAGTCATTTTGCTGAAGAAAATCTTGTCTTGCTGAAAGAAATCTCTTGCTGAAACTCTTGCTGAAGGTATTGAAGATAGTATCATTACACTGCATATTGAACCATCGTTTTTTGTCTATATAAGAACATCTAGAAGTGTACCATGCCATCAATATGCATGAGTTGAACCCTTAGCTCCACTCTTCCATCCATCCTTGGACCACAGTTGTGACAATGTAGTCCAGCCAGAGAACCTTGAGAGAGTGCTTAATCGATTATTGCTACCTGATATGAACTACTGCCAAGAAAATGTAGTTTTGAACATGAAAAGATTATGAAACGCTACTATAGCCATCAGAAATGAGATTACTGTCATTATACTTATCTATGAGGAATTGTCCTTTTATTGCTGGATCAACTTGATATATTACACACATGTTGTTTTAACTGTTTCAGTTAAGATCTGTCTATGCTGTATGAGTCAAATATTAGATTTATAAATTACATTATTTTACAATCTCTAACTATATTTTTAATTATGCCTTGGATAGATTTTAACAAATAAAGTGGAGATTGCTAATGTTATTAGTTTATGTAAATAGATACACTTTAACAGATCATCCATATAACCTGGGAATTGTGTAATCACTTTCATGTATTCTTTTAAAGAAAGTAACTAGATGATTTTTTTTTACATAATGTGGAATGTAAAAAAAAACAGAAATGTGTAAACTATAATTGATTTCTGTTTGCTTGACCTGCTCTGATAAATTTGGGAATATTGTAACATAATTCATAAAAATTTATTGGCGAAAGAGTAATCCATCCAATTTCCTCCTGCTGCATTTGTTTATGACTATAGTTTTTTTTAATTATTAGAAAGAGAGAGAAAACCCAGAAAGTGTAATTGTAGTTTGCAAGTTAATGAAATGTTTCTTTGAGATATAGCTACAATGAAAGACATGTGACTATATTCATAATAAAATTTTGATTTATGTTTTTAAGAAGGGAAAGATCCAAGCTTGTGTTACGTTTTTAAGTCAATCAAAGGGTTACTACTATATATGTTTGCTTTGTAAGAATATAAGATAACCTAAACGTTCATAATTATCATTTATGTAAGAGAGGTTACAGCACATATAAATTAAAGTTTGGAAGATTTATTTACCCTACGGGAAACTGGTTAAATACTACTGAATGATTAATATGTCCACCTTTTTTTTTGTAACTGATATTAGCTCTTAAAAAAAAGGTAAATAATTATTTTATAGCGGATCTTTTCTCTTTTGTAAAATTTCGAAATCATGCTATTTTATATATGTTGAATAAATAAAGTTCTAAATTTAAGGCCACCTGTACCTATCTTACTGTATTACTCAGTGATCCAAGGGTGTCTCATACTCATTGCTCTCTTCATCATATCTTCATGAGTTAATGTACCTCATCAGTATCACAATTAATTGAGATGGGATCTCATAACTTTCATTATATATATATAACTGGACACAAGCAACTAAACTTTGTTCTTGAACTTGTTTCATGCTATGGTGAATGAAGTCCTTTTTCTCTAACCACAGTTTAAAGATGAAGTGTTATCCAGCATCAAGTTAACCTTTCATGAAGCCATCATGTTTCAAGACCCCTCTTTTTTTTTAATCATCAAGGACCACAATGTTTTATTTTCTTTATTTTATTAAAACCTTCTTAAAATAAGATGGAAGTGTTCTGTGTAAGTCTGAAAATATCCATTGGGGATTCCTATTGTTTAGTTTAAAAATTAAGCCTGGGTTATATTCAAACTTGGCCCAAATTATATCTAACTAATTGATTGGTAAAACTTGACTTTCTAAATTATTGCCTCTCTTTGAAGTGAAAGTGATCCAATTGCTGATAAAGCGTATTATCATTTTTATTTTTAAATTACTTATGTCTTTTTCACAAGAATTATTGGATCAAATATATAGATGTATGCTTTACAAAGGAAATCGTTTGGAACACCCATACTTAATTGTTAATTGCTTTACTAATGTAAATAATCAACAGTGAGGATTGTCAATTCCTCTACAAGCTTTATGACAAATGCTTAACCAAAGCCAGCACTTAAAATATCTCTGTCAGGAACACCTCCCCAAATTCCTGACCATGGTTTCGTGCTTTGGCACTCCTCAGAGAGGTGTCAGGGTAGGTTCAGACACTAAATCTAAAAATACCAACCCAAATCCAAGCACTTATCTAAAAGTTATCTATTGAGTGGAAAATCTGAAATTTTCAGACATCTACATGTCTTCAAACCCAGCTATCCAACTCAAATAGCTATATGGGGCTGATAGATCTTCAACCATACCATATATTAATAGTCATAGCAATACAAAATTGCATAAGACTTTTGGCAGAGAATATAAATAGTCAAAATAAGAGTCATAGATCAATTCATAGATCACACGACCCTAACTCTTAAGCTTGTAAGTTAAGCATTTATCATAAAGCTTGTAGAGGAATTGGCAATCCTCACTGTTTATAACTTACAAGCTTAAGAGATAGGGTCATGTGATCTATGGATGATCTATGACTCTTATTTTGACTATTTAATGTAAATAATAAACTTTTATTTACCATAAATTAAATTAGTCTCAATCAAGACAATATAGTTCTTTATAATGTTGAACTATAATGTTGCATTATTTTTATTATAGAACTTTACTCTGTTAACATTCTGTTAACTTTCCATTATAATGCTTCCTTCAGCATTATTTGCTGATCATACTCTTCCAGTGCCATATTGTTTGTATTACACACTGCACTTTGTACTGTTCTTATGGTTCTAGATCATCAGAATATTTTTTATTTGACTTAATTCACAAAAATGACTTCATTATTATAATCTTGCAAATTAGCACATCTAGGATATATTTATATTTGCACAATTTTAATATTGTGCATAATTATCTTTTTTCTAGAACTTTAATGTCTTTTATATCAATTAAATTTACACATAGCTCCACTGGGTAAGATGTGCCTTTGTGCAAGGTAAATTTTATCACCCCTCTCTCATTCTATGAAGTAAAATTTATACATTGAAAGACATTCTTTCCCAGCACTTTCAAAAGAAAAACTTGAAAATATAGCTTTAGTTATTTAACATGTTTGGTAAATATTTTAGGTGTTTTATTCATTTATTTCTATAAAAGAAACTTGGAGATTAAAATACATATTAGAATAAAACAAATGAACATTTACAAAAATAACTTTTGAAGCAATAATTAAATAATATCTTAAAATAAAATATTTATTTAGTAAATTTGAAATTTTTAATTTTTTTCTTTCAAAGCTTTTTATATTAATTTTTGAACAATCCTGCGAAGTTGTTAGTAGAGCTGGAAAATGTCTGCAAATAAGGTAGTTATTTTAAATATCTAAGTGATCCTTCTATCATCACATACCCCCTTGAAAACATTGTACCACCCTCTCCCTTTCTCAGATCGGTTCTGATATTATATAAGTAATACTAATTCTAAATCGACTTATATGCTTATTCAAAATATTATCTATAGTCAGAGTATGGTTTTGTTATTTTTTCCTAAGTACAATAATTGTAATTGCTTGTATAACTCTTAAACTTCTTTATCAATATTTAAATCAACTTTAACAACATCTTAGTAATAGTTATTGTTTGTTTAAAAACATATTTAAAACTCTCATGCATAAATTTATTCACATTTTTTATTAACAAAGTTATATTCCTTCAATAATAAAATATTTACACTTATTTAATTTTTTATGTGTGTGTTATGCCCCATATTAGTAACTGTAATGTATTATATATATATATGACAATAGATGGCGTTATACCAAAAACACTTTCAAGCATTTGTTTACATAAACGTCAGAGCGAGTATTTCACTATCTCTAACTTAATTTCCACCTTCAGATCATGATTTCAAGCTATTTGCTATCGTCAGTGAAGGACAGGATTAAGAAACTAGATCTAAAACACAAACTCTGAGCATTTAAGAAACAGTTTCTATTCAGCTTGCAAGTGTGAATCTTTTAGACACGTAATGTCTTCAAACTCAGCATAGCATGCCAGATAGCTACATGGGTCTGATATCAGTTCAGCATCACCACATAGTAGAAGCCTCTGCAATATATATCATTGCAAGAAAGACCTCAAAGGTACATTTATGAAAAACAAAAACCACAAGTTAAAAACTTGCATACGCTTGTATTTATGACAAAAGATGGCATTATAAATACAAACGTATGCAACTTTTTAACTTGTGATTTTTGTTTTTCATAAATGTACCTTTGAGGTCTTTCTTGCAATGATATATATTGCAGAGGCTTCTACTATGTGGTGATGCTGAACTGATATCAGACCCATGTAGCTATCTGGCATGCTATGCTGAGTTTGAAGACATTACATGTCTAAAAGATTCACGCTTGCAAGCTGAATAGAAACTGTTTCTTAAATGTTCAGAGTTTGTGTTTTAGATCTAGTTTCTTAATCCTGTCCTTCACTGACGATAGCAAATAGCTTGAAATCATGATCTGAAGGTGGAAATTAAGTTAGAGATAGTGAAATACTTGCTCTGACATTTATGTAAACAAATGCTTGAAGGTGTTTTTGGTATAATGCCATCTATTGTCATAAATACAAGCGTATGCAAGTTTTTAACTTGAGTTTTTTGTTTTTCATAAATGTACCTTTGAGGTCTTTCTTGTGATGATATATATTGCAGAGGCTTCTACTATGTGGTGATGCTGAACTGATATCAGGACCCATGTAGCTATCTGGCATGCTATGCTGAGTTTGAAGACATTACGTGTCTAAAAAATTCATGCTTGCAAGCAGAATAGAAAGTTTCTTAAATGCTCAGAGTTTGTGTTTTAGATCTAGTTTCTTAATCCTGTCCTTCACTGACAATAGCAAATAGCTTGAAATCATGATCTGAAGGTGGAAATTAAGTTAGAGATAGTGAAATACTCGCTCTGACATTTATGTAAACAAACGCTTGAAGGTGTTTTTGGTATAACGCCATCTATTGTCATAAATACAAGCATATGCAAGTTTTTAACTTGTGTTTTTTGTTTTTCATATATATCTATATATAGTCTGATAGTTAAATTTTAATATTTATTGATGTAACTTTTATATTTCTTTAGGACCACCAAATTAGGACAACCTGAATAACATTAACACCAATTTGATAAAAATATTTGTTTTAAAAATTCATTAGTTACTATTAATTCAGAACCTCTTACGAACAATTTGTTTTATGTTTTCTATTAACAAAAATAGCATCTCTTGTTTTCATTTAATAATAAAATATTTTCATTACTTTATTATCTAATTTTACTAATATTTGTAAATAATAAAGTCATATATATATATATATATATATATATATAAATTAAAAACCAACCAGTAACTACCTAAACATTTACAATATAGTAATCAATATTTCTCACTGCTGTCAAGGCAACCTTCTCACCATATAATAGCAAGAATGGAAATGAATGGAAATCCTTGACAGCAGCGAGAAATAATATTCATTACTATCTTTATTGTGAATATTTAGGTGGTTACTAGTTGGTTTCTAACTATATAATTATCCGATTTAGCTTTAAGCATTATTTCAATTTATATATATATATATATATATTGCTCATGTTCAACAATTAGGGATTTATATATATATATTGCTCATGTTCAACAATTAGGGATTTAGCTAGGATTTTATTTAAAAGAAGAAATTTTAGATTTTCTATTCAATAGCTTTTAGAAGCCATTAAAACCATTTCCACTTTATTTTTTTTATTCATAGGTTAGCTTGGATAACTAAAAAAAAGTTGTTAAGCATTGGTGGCCTAGTGGTTAGCATAGCTGCCTTCCATGTAGCTGGCCCAGGTTCACTTCCTGGTCAATGCATTTGACACATGAAAATATATATATAAAGTTAAATTTTCTCACTAATACATGTATATAAATATTTTATTATATCATGAAATTGGTTAAGGAATTAAATATTTTGCCAAGCAATAATATCTTTTTAAATTTAGGTATTTATTCATCCTGTTTTTCTTAGATTTAGATTATAGAATGGATTATGGATTAATTATGAGTGTTTAGTTAGAGAACAAATCCAAGTTCACATCCAATAAATGAAAAACTATTTGGTAAAACATGTAAAAAGACAATATGGCATTAAAAATATAATATCATTATTAAAAGTAGAAAGAGCTATTTAATAAACTAGGTAAAACAATAATGTAGCCTAATGAGAAAAATATTGCTATTAAAACCTGCGACCCTACATCCCTGAGTCAGGCACTCTATCATTACTCTAAACTGAATAAGACACATGAGGTATGCTAAATATTATTGATAAGGATAATTTCATCATATGAAAAATTACTTTAATTATGAGGTAGTATTTTTAAAAGAATTTTTATTTTTAAGTAAATTATTAATAGCAATGTGCTATTTTTTTTAATATAAATTAAGATATTTAAATAAAAATGATTGGAAAATCTAAACATTTTCATAATCATGTAAATTTTATTAATTATAGTGACAAAAGCACTACAGACCGTTTGTTTTTATGCAATGTTAGAGTATATATGGGGTACATTTTTGAGGCTTGAGGGATTATTACATGTCTAAGTAAAACAGGCAAAACTCACTATACGTATTGCCACACACAGCAAGCTAGAGTAATCAATGGATGCCAGAAGACCATAAGACAGAAACTAGTCTGGGGATAGTGGATGAGTAGGCACTAGATGGGGAATTTTATGCACAAGTCTTCTGTCATCCATTGATTACTCTAGCTTGCTGTGTGTGGCAATACGTATAGTGAGTTTTGCCTGTTTTAACAACAGTTATACACAAGTATAAGAAGTGGTTGTCATGTGATGTTTATTGGCTTAAAACCAATCCTGCCTAATAATAGTGGTGGCTATGGTTATTAAAGAACCAAAAATAGAAAAATTTATGGATACTGAACTGAATTCAGACCCATATGACTATATAAGCTAATGGGCTTGGATTGAAAACATTTAGGTTTTTTCAGTTTAAGACCCATAGTTTTGTAGTTAAGTGGAGATAAAGGTGGCTGTTGGAGGGTTGCATTAGATCTTAAGATTTAGGTGCAGTACTCTCAGATCCAAGGCTCCTCACTAACGAAAGCCATAAGCCAGAAACTAGTCTGGGGATATTGGATGAGTAGGCACTAGATGGGGATTTTATGCACAAGCCTTCTGGCTTCCATTGATTACTCTATCTTGCTGTGTGTGGCAATACGTATAGTGAGTTTTGCCTGTTTTAACAACAGTTATACACAAGCATAAGAAGAGGTAGTCATGTGATGTTTATGTCTAAGTAAAGAAATATTCCACTTACATTTAAATAAAAAAGAACATGTTTCTAACAATAAAGTGTTTTAAAAACCTGAACATTGACATATAAGTTTTATTAATTATCATAAGAAAATAGTATCAGCTTGTTTGGTTTAGCACAATGATAATAATATATATGTAATATATTTTGAGTTCCAGCCTTGAAATTCAAGGCTGGAGCAATTGCCACAATAAATTTAAGTCAAGAAGAATTCCACTCATTTGTATTTCTACCAATGAAGGAAATCGAAAATGTAAACATTTCCATTTGCAGACAAATTTTATTTATTATCTTGGCATCTTGACACTCCTATGATTAAGTGCTTTGTGCCCCACACAACATGCACGCGCGGCAGCCCTGTTTACATGACAGCACTCAAGCATTTAATTTTTTTTATACATTAGTATTATACAGCTTTTTAAAAATATCAAAAGTAACAACAATAATAATAACTCAGCCATTTGTATGATTTTTGACATTATGAATTGTAATTGCATTTAATTTTGACCTATAACATTAATTTGAAATTATCGATAGTTTTGTATAAAAATTATAGATTGAAATAAATGGTACTGTACATTATTAACATGATGAAAAAGGTTTTTACCTTTTTTAAAATTTTGAAATAGTTAAGATAAGATCTAAAATCTTTTGTAAATAATAATCATTACAATTTTAAAATGTCATCTTTATTCTAATTTGTAAATTTAACGATGACAAAAGTATATATAAACAAATATTAAATTATTGAATGATTTGCTTAAGTATATAAAAAAGTCAACATAAATGTTTAATATCAGTTAATAAAAATAAAAGTTTTAGTTTATTAAATTAAAAGTTCAATTTAGTATATTTATTTGGAAAATAGGTTAGATGAATAGATCTGTAAAACAAAAAAACCGTCATACTGTAAATATATAAAATATTTTGCTTTTTGCCTTGTCAGCACAGCTGCCTTACGAGCAATTGTCCCGGATTTGTGGGTTCGCTTCCCGGCCGATGCTTTGACATATATAATGTTTTGCTAAAATAATATTTATTTTATAAAAGGTTTAACTCAAAAAATCACACCCAATGTAAGCTATGATATAGAATCATATATGTTGCATACACATACGCATGTTGATTTAAATGAAAACTGGTATATAATGATTAATGTTCAATTCAATCTCATTAAGATGGAATCTGGACTAGTTTATTTGTTGAAGGTAAGGTGACATATAACAGATATGCTGTATTTTGAAACGTCCATTCTATCTTACCTGCTTAAAATAAATGAATCTAAGCTATTACATACAAGAGGAAAATGAATGAATATACATTACATTTCATAAAAAATATTATTTCAGTAAGTTTGAAGTTTATATCTGGACTTGAAATCATTTGATAATCTTTAGTCTAATAAAAGATTAGCAATAATCATTATTCATCCAAAATGGATAGAATCAAATGTGAGAGTGAAAGAAATTCAATCAAATAATAATAATTAAATTCTTTTATTTTATTAATCCATTAATTAATAAATATATATAATAAATATTGCATATATATATATATTGATATACTTTGTGAAGTTTATAATTATTCTTTCTTCTATGCTTTAAGTTTTTGATTCAGCTTTACTTTCGATACTGTGCACCATAATCGTACCTGTTTTACTTCATTCTATATGTTAAATGGGAGTAGTAATTTTTATCTCCTTTAATTTCTATGAAAGTGACCTTGGAAATAAGCATCTATGTATAATATGGGCTTGATGATGGAATTTTAATTTGGTTTCTAAAAGCAAGAAAAAGCATTAAGCTATTGACCAGTGTTTTAATAACATATAACATTTTGAAATTATTTCTCATGACTGTTTTATTAAATAGTTGAAATCATCATCAATCATTATCAATCCACTGCAGGATGAAGGTCTCTCCAAGTTCAGTCCATCCTCTCTGATCTTTAGCTTCTCTTCTCCACATCACCCCTGCACATTTTCTTACTTCATCCATCCATCTCACATGTGGTCTCTTTCTGGGTCTTTTACAATCTCTTGCAATCCAGTTTTAAGATTTTGATTGTCCATCTATTATCATGTCTTCTAGCAATATGTCCAGCCCAACTCCACTTCAGTTTTTTAATTTTTTCAATGAGGTCAGTAACACCTGTTTGTTCTCTTACCCATATATAGTGTTTTTGATCTTTTTTTGTTATTCCCAACATGCATCTCTCTATACTTCTTTGAGTGGTCTGAAGTCTCTGTATTGCTCTTCTATACTCTCAATAAATCACTTGTATAAGAAATAATCTTAAATTATTATTTAAATACTCAACTTACTTTCAATAGACCAATTGTATAACAAACAGATTCACAATGTTGCATATTATTAAAACCCTGGACATATATATTTCATTCTTTGAATCAGTATTAATAATACCTAAGTTGAAAGAAATCTCACATTATTCAATTAAAAATAGATTTAAAATAAATAGTATGTAATTAGAGGGGATTTAAATCATATTTTCAAGCTCCCTTCAGTTATCCACTCCATCTTATATAACCAATACTTATGACTGTACATGTGAAAAAAATAAATGACCTCCAAAATATGTATTTTATCCCGAATAAGCACTGGTCATTTGGTCCAGATAATCTCTCACACATATTTGTAATTTGGTTTATATGAAAATAGCAAATCTTTAAGATTCAATGGACAGCCTTTAATGTTCTTCACTCTCCAACTCTTCTACCATCCATATCACTTCCACAAAATTTTATCTCATCATTAGTTTCACTTGCAATGTAATTTTAGATATGTATTCTAGATCTTTTTACAATGGTAACCTGTTATTGTGAATCTATTATGTTTCCACTACTATTTTGTTAAACCACTAAACATCACATAATCACCATCTCATGCTAGCACATATGTGCTAGCATGAGATGGTGATCATGTGATGTTTAGTGGTTTAACACCAATCCTGCCTAATAGAATAATGATAGCTATGGTTGTTAAAGAGCCAAAGCCACCAAAATGTATGGGTGCTGAATTGAGTTCAGACCCATATGACTAAATAAGCTATTGATCTTAGATTGAAAATATTATTGTGTTTTTAATTTTATTCTCATAGTTTTGTAGTGAAGTAGAGATAAAAAGTGGCTGCCGGAGGGTTGCATTAGATCCTAAGATCTAGGTGCAGTGCTCTCAGATCTAAGGCTCCTCACTGATGGTGGCACAAGCCAGAAAACAGTCTGGGGATATTGGATGAGTAGGCACTAGATAGGGAATTTATGCACAAGTCATTGATTACTCTGGTTAGCACAAGGTGGCATTATTATATGGAGAGTTTTTGCCTGTTTACTATTTTGTTACTCATAACATACATAAATTGATATTTTACTGTATGATCTGAAGTCTACATATTATTCTTTTATTAAACATCCAAGCTTTAATACAAATAAATTATTTCTTTTCAAACATATAAAATAAATTCCTTTTATATACCATTTTTTATCAACCATGTTTAATATTGTGGTTAATTTTTGTCTCCATTAGTATTAATGGTCTGATCATAATGTTTATAGTGGTTAATTTCTTCTAATTCTTCAGTATCATTTTTTTTACTATACTGAAAAATCATTAAACACAATAGATTCATGATAACAAACAGTTTACTATTGTAAAAAGATAAAATTGAGCTTGAATAAATATTTAAAAATACAGTGCAAGTGGAACTGACAGATGAGATAAAATTTTCTGAAAGTGATAGAGTAAAAGAAAGAATTTTAAATATAAGAAAGTGGATTAAAGTTCTTCACATGTGATACAATGATGGTGGATAGAATTGATGATGACAATTTTTAAAGTTTTCTAAATTCTTTGTTTTGAAAAAAATCAGATTTATTTTTCAATTATAATTTTCACTGACATGAGTTGGGTTAATATGGAACATCTTAGAAACTAATTCCCACCCACTAATATAATGTAACACAATAACAATATTTATCCATCTTCTATCATATTTTATACCACATATAATTTACAATTAAAACACTTTGGTACTTCATGAAATAAATAAATAATGATAAAAATCAATGCCACATACTAAAATAGTTCCGATAATTCCTTGCCAATACAACTGTTATATCTTCACCTGATAGTGTTGCCTTGGTATAATGTTTAGTTGCAATGCAACTATTAATGTAAGAGACTTTGTTTATAATACTAGATTTATCTATCACTTCCAGCAGTACCATGATAGCTTTCCTTGTGTAGGTACAGTGACACTTCCAACTGTACTGTGACAGCTTATTTCATCTAATTCAGGTTCTAGGAATTTCCAGTTATCTCACTGTTTTAACCATATAGTGGAAAATGCATATGGTGACATTCAGCTCTGATAGTAAATTGTTGTTGACTTTTAACTAGACTGACTATTTATAGGTAGATCCTCTGCCATAATGAAAACAATTGGATTCACTGAGTATTATCACCCTTTGGCCCATATATGCCATTAGATATATCTATTGAAATATCTATTAGTTTGTGGCAAACCATGCTCAATGTGATCAAGGTAAGATGGAATCTGGACTAGTCCATTAGTTGAAGGTAAAATGAGATATCACAAATAGTTAATTACTAAACTTCACTTTAACATTTCTTTATCTTTTCTAATTTTATTTATCATTGCATATTTAAAATTGGGGATTATTTTATTAATTTTGTTTTATATTTATCTTTTATCCAATTTATTTTATATTTGCATTGGTATTGCTCTTATCCTTGAACATTCCTAAATCTTCATGAATATACCTTTCTACTTGTTCAAATATTATCATTTTTATATAATAAATTTATAATTTATTAAGAAATGGATTGAACAATTTTTTGAGTAACGTAATCCAACAGAAATTTGTATATAATCTACTCTTGTTTTAAGCTATTCGATCAAATTTTTTGAGCTAGAATATCCCTAGTTAAAGTATAAATTCTGAGTTATGCTAATATAAGTGAATCAGCAGTTAAACTGAATCAACAATTAAAGGAAAAGCATCTTAGCATAAGTACAGTCATTGTAGGCTCAGAAACATTTAGAAACTCAAGTAAATATCATGGTTTAGTTTCTAGACTAATGATGACTGGTTTTTACTCTACACTTGTGCTGTGCAGGAGATTTTCCAAATATGTAATTAGATAATCTGACTCAGATTATCTGAGTAAATTAAAAACTTTTGTTGGCATTAACTTATAACCAAATCCTGTTCGATTATATATTTTTCATAAACCAAAGCATAGTGTATGAATTACCAATAATTAATACACCAAAAAGTTGAAATAAAATCTATGATAGTCAAAAGAAAATAAAAATATATACTACTAGCAATAAAATATTACTTAATATCTTTATCCTTTTATTTACTTTTTGAAAAAAAAATTAAACATTGCTTATATAGATAACTTTAAGACCATAACTATTTCACTCACATGATAGCCATATCGGAGTTTGAAGAATTAGTTTAAAATATAATTTTTAAGATAACTTTACTTAGATTATACAGAAATCTTATACTTTTCATTAGCAGAAAGATAAAATACTAAGCAATGTGATAAAGCCAAAAAATATAGTCATTACAAATTTGAAATAAAAAATGATTAATATTTTTTAAAATTATTATTTTTACATTTCTTCAAAATATCTCAATATTAATGGCTAAATTTTATTTTATTTTTTATTAACAGGTTCATTACATTCCTTATAAAATTTCCAATAAAATGACATATAACATGACTTACCTATGACAATCCAGAAATGTTGATACATTTTATTTTTCCATGATACTCCATAAGATATTTTTCTTTGCAGGGAACTGTGAATATTGAATGAAAGAGGAAATAACAAAGTTAAATAAATTTAAATACTTTCAAGCTATAAATGGCTCACTTTCTAAAGTGTAACTAAACAGAAAAGAAAAGATATGAATTTAGTGTAATGTAGAATATTAATAAATAATCCTCTTTTTAACATTGTGAAAATGATTTCATTTTGTTAGGTAGAATCCACCTAAAATGTAAAAGTATCACAAAATGATTACATACAAATAAAACAATATTACTGTAGCTATGAAATAAAACAAACATATAAATAAAAATGCAGATATAACTTACTCAGTATTACTATTCATGAATCATCCTCTTCTGATTACAGAGTCAAAGCATGTAGATAGAAAGTTGTTAGGTGGAGCTGATATGTCAGTCAATATTTCCAAGAAACTAACTAAAGTGGAGATTGATCAGGGCATTGTCTTTCTTAATTTAAATTTATAAGCAATAAAGCAGCCTCTTCATTTTTTTCTGTGTGATCATCACTTCATATAGCTAAAAATGTTTATACTCTTTCATTTTGGGCATAAAACACAACACATCTTGAATGTTGTGAACCTACTAAAAGCACTGTTTGAGTACCCAAATACAAAGTAGTATAAAAAATTATATTATAACATATATACAACTCTATATGATATCCACATCTATTGTGGCTATTGGTGCAGACCCATTTGAATCCTTGCTTTACCACTTTCGAATAATCATGAGAATCACATTATATTATGATAAGTAAATTTAGGATTTATCAATGAATCATTACTTCTCTAGGTATTTGATATGAAGCTTTGAATTTTAAGTTTATATATATAAATAATTTTGTATTTTCAATCAATTACTTTTGCTTCTGCAAAATGAAGCTGCATCAGGCTTATATCTAATATTAGTCCCAAATATATTACAGCTGAACTACATATGCTTTATGAGAAGTTATATACATTTATGACAGAAAAAAAAATCCAAAAAATTCATGTCTTAATGCATTTTTTCAATTTATAATTTTTTTTTATGGCATATTTATTTCTTTCACTAATAATTTTATCACAACAAGTAAATAAAAAATGTAAAATCTACTACTCCACATATAATAAAAAAATTCAAGTTTGGAAACATTGTAAAAAGGTCTACCCCCACTTTTTTTTCCATTATGTTCGGTGGTATTTTCAGAAGTTATAAAGATGAAAAATTGGGTACACCACTGGTTTCTGTAAGTACAGTTTACTTACCCTATCTTCATTTTTTTCACTGCAAAAGGATTTAATTTATTTTCAAAAAATATATTTTGGAATTGCTATATAATAAGGTATCTTCATAGTCTAACAGCCTAGAAATTAGGAAAACATCATTGATACCCAAATCTGTACCAGAATCTGTTTTATTCTATCTAAACTAGGGTGGGGTGGGGATTGGGGGTAAACAAAGTTATTTAAATAAAATTTTATAATAAATTTAAATTTCATTGTATAAAACACCAATATATATATATCACCATAAAGATAACATAAAATGAATGACGTAACTCATGCATGCATAATCCATATGATTTTCTTGCAATTTTGAAATAAAACAAAGAAATTTTAAATATTTAAAAATGGCTTTTAGGATAAATCAAATTAAGTGATTCAAATCATTATTTTATATTTGTTCAAAGGCCTAAAATATTTTTATCAACGTTATTTCAAATCTTTAAATTTGCAATTATAAATATTAACATTTAACTTTTTTTCAGATGTTAATTTTTTGCAGACACAATAAAACATTTTAAAGAGCATTTAAAAATAGATATTTAAACCTATATTTTTATTCTATTTGTTTTAAAAAATATATTTCTATTATCGTTGTAAGAGTTATATCTTCCAAAATTAAATCGGAAAATAAAATATAATAATTTAAAGCATTTTAAAGTAAAATAAAAGTTTGGAATATTTGTCTTTTATTGCTATTGGAAACATAATGAATAACTATACTTTGGAAATTAAAAAAAACCCCATGAGTTATTTATATATAAGTTTAATATTTATCACATATCTGATTGAAAAAAGTAATACTCAACACAACTGAAATTTGATTATCATATATGCTAATTGTTTTTATAAGTATTTTCACCACTTAATGAAAAATATAACTAAAATTTAGAAGTGTTTTAAATGAATATATAAATTAAAAATTGAGTGAATGTTAACAGAGTCAAATGCTATCAGATTATGATTTTTCTTTATGGAGTTGTTAATAATTTCTCTTCCAGTATGTTATTCTAGCTTAAAGTGTGAATGTTGTTTTTCTGTTTATTTTATTTTTTAAAAAAAGTTCCATTTATCAGTAACCATTGTTTTTCAGGGCAGTCGTGTTTAAATATTAGAAAAATTGAAATATATCAAACAGTACTTCAGAATATCTTATTGAAATTAATTAAAATATTTAATATTGCATTTTACTTGTCATATTTTTGAGGAATGATATCTGTATTGATATGCACCGATTCCTTTTATATTATATATACGATAGTTTGTGATATTATATTATTTTTTTATATTGTTTAAATTGTTAGGATTTATTTTATTAATAAATATTATTGTTAAACTTATTTAAGGTTTAAATAAAGAAATAAAATCATATATCACATGACCCCACTTCTTTTTTTAAGTTTGTAAAATATAAACAAAGAGCTCTGCTAATTACTCAACAAGCTTTGTGATAAATGCTTAGCAAGAGAAAGCATTTAAAATATCTCTATCCGAAACCACACCCAACCCCAGATCAATGGTTTCATGCTTTGACACTCCTCAGTGAGGCGTTAGAGTTGGTATTTTTAGATCTAGTGTCTGAAACTATCCTAGCGCCTCACTGAGGAGTGCCAAAGCACACAAACATTGGTCTGGAATTTTGGTGTGGTTTGTGACAGACGTATTTAAATGCTTTCTCATGCTAAGCATTTATCACAAAACTTGTTGAGCAATTATCAAAGCTCTTTGTTTCTTTTTAATGTTTAATTGAATTTTTATTGTTTTACACGCTAAATTTTTTTGTATTTCTTGAGAATTAAGATATAGGATTTAATCTGATAGAAAATGAGACAATCTGGGAATCTATAATGAGAAGTACTTATGAAAACTTAAGTTAACTAAAAATTACAAAAAAAGTCTGTTGTTTTTTTTTTTTTTTTTACATTTACCGACAGTTACTTCACATATAGCTCAGTAGGGGTTTTCAATACTTTCAACATTATTTCATCAATATTCAAGTCATTAAAAAATTATATTTATATAATAATTATAAGAAAAAGCAATTTATTTGTATTTCACAAGTTATCTAAAGTTTTTAATAAGATCACTATCCTCTGGTGTTTTAGCGGGGCTAGTTTTACATGATATTAAATCTGTAACTTAGTACCCATTTTAGTTTACAACTCTAGTTTTTAAAAACTACTGTTAACATTTTTTATGCCAATGACCTGATACTTACATACATATGTATAAAGAATACACAAATAAACTCAGAATGTAGAAAAAATAAAGACTTACTTAAAATTTAAGCTAGTTCAAAAACAATATTTAATCACAAAATAAAGTTTTATAGATTAAACAATGAGACAGATAATATATTACAAAGTACATTCTTATATTTTAGTGTTAGAAGATTGAGATACATGAAAACAATATATTGAAATTACTCATTGAAAATTAATGTAAACATTAAATTATTGTATCTTTATTTTCCAAGAGAAAAGATTGTTATATGTCAATTGTACATAGTAGAATAACTAACCATAGATTTGAAATTTCACATAAAAATGAAAATAGATCTGTTTCTATACACTTCAATTTACCAGATCATTCATTTGATGATTTAAGATTCATCATATTGCAATATAATTTTTTCTCCACCAATGAAAGAAATCAGGAAGGAGGGTTTTTTTTATTTATAAATCTAAAATTGTACATCCTCATGGTGTAAAAATGAACATAGGCATTGTTACATCCTTGATTTACCAAATTTTCTAATGCTCTATTGTTCATTCAATTATTTCTGTTTAATATGTTACTTATATATATATATGTTTATTTGAAATTTAATTTGAAAGTGCAATCTTTTGTACACATAATTTTTTGGTATGCAATTTTGCGTAGATATTGTAATCTTGGTAGCAGCAGAGTAAATTTCAAGAATAACGCATGTATGGATGTGCACCTACGCATATATATATATATATATATGATAAAAATGAAGAAAATAAGCAGTTAGTAAATAAAACGGTATTTTGAGATTTTTAGTTTAACTTATTTCAAATTGTATTGAAAATAAAATCTTATTGATTTTGATAGAAAAGAGTGTGATGATTTCAAATAGAGGGAAAAGAATTATGAATTAACTTTTTTTTTTATTATGAATGAAATAAAAAATGCCTGTAAGAATTTTATTTTTTGTAATACATAAACAAAAAAAAAGCAAAACGCCATTTCTTTCTTTTGGTAAAGAATCATCATTAACAATCATTCATCAACTATTATCAATTCCCTGCAGTATGAAGGTCTCTCCAAGTTCAAAACATCTTCTCTGATCTTTAGCTTCTCTTCTCCACATCACCCATGCACACTTTCTTATTTCATCCATACATTTCACATGTGTACTAGAGAATATTTATTTCTGGAGTCCAAGATTAGTCATAATTAGGGTAGGTGATGTAGATAGCAAAGAAGATAGGCTACATTATGGGTGGTATATAATGCTGCAGACAGAAAAGCAGTTAGTCGTTCCACTGAAGATTAACATAATTCTATAGCACAAAATACACGGTAAAACAGTGGAAGCACATCATGCAGAGAAGATGCTTTACTGCTTATTGTAATTACAAGCTTATAAGAGAAGTTATAAACATGTTTTAGTAAATATGAGAGGCTAGACAAAAAGCAAGTAGTCTGTTGGTTGAAAACCCTAAGCATGCCATCAGACCAGTAAAAGATGCTTATGCAAAAATTATAGTACCAACGCTTATAATTTTCCAGCAAGGAAAAGACCTCACTACACAACTAAATTGTCAAAAACTTACGTATTCGATACATAATACACTAATACAAAGCTAATATACTTTCCTAACGTTTGTTTTAAATTATGAAAAGACCGGATGTAATTTTGAAGAACAAAACATATCTAAAACCTAGGAGGGATCATGTTTAAGATTGGTAAAAAGTAAGATATTAAAAGATTAAACTAGTTTTTATATAACATGGAAATATATTTTAAATTTATAGAAGATTAAAATTAATTCAAAGAGTATCCTGTATTTTATCTGTAGATTGTGATTATAAATAACGCAAATGGAAAGTAATTTAAAAGATGAGTTATGTTTCGCTTCCTTTATATATACACGTGTGTGGAGTTATTAAAAGTAAGGATTGAAATAGATTAACTGCTTGTTGAATAAAAATATTTTAATGATTATTATATTTATATATGAAGTTAATCAATGAATGAAACAAAATATTAGTATTTGTTTATTGGAAATAGATTCAATATTATATGACTATCTTTTTTAATATTCATACATGAAATTACTGAACGGGAAAACTAAATATATGAATTTATTGTTTGGAACTGATTGATTATTCTACAATTGATTACTAAATGAAGAGAGAGTAAAATATATGAACAGTTTATTATAATCATCTTAATAATTTTATGCAAGATGACAAAATTACAGTTGAAATTTACTTTATTGAGTTACAATCAAATTACGTACACTTTATTGCATTAATAAATGGTAGTTTTGTTATTTATTAATCCATTTGTTCATTTTGTTTTATATAAGATTAAATGTTACAACCCTAACACGTACATATGTTAGTTAGGAAAATATCAAAGCTCTGAGAACATACAAAATACTGAGTGATGTGCAGGGTGTCACAGTAAAAAAAAAAAAAGAAAAAAAAAAGGTTAATATGATGATTATTATTTTAAATAATTCCAAGTAAACATTCTCTTTATGAGGAGGTTTGGAGCCTGACCTTTCTGCAAATAGAAACCTAGAAGAAACAAAACACTTTGGAATGATTTTAATAATCAAAACTATCATTATCATCCTCATTGTCTAATTTAGTTATGCTCATTTAAACCATGAGTCCTAAGATTTATAAATCTATGTAGTGAGATGTTGCTACATTTATCATTACAGATATATACTTGAGGAATCTTGAATATCTTATATTACTGGTTAGAGTTCAAACCCAAATTGATGAGGTATTATCACTACATTAAGTTAATTAAGCACATACTGAAGATATAAGTGATATTTACTAGTAAATAATTAGTGTTACCATCAAGTTGTTGGTTGAACATCCCCTTTTTGATAAAAAAAAAAAAAGACTATCATAAGGACTGTGTAATATAAATAAATGGAAAAAATGCTTTTTTAAACCAGAAAATAAATATATATTGCAAAATAAAGAGAATATAAAGGTAGCAGTAAAAACATTGTGCTGGAAGGGATTATGCACTGAGGTTGAGATTGATGTACTATTAATTTGTAATATAGTAAAGAAATAAGAGAAAATTGTGCAAACCTGCAAGTAAAAAAGGATAGTTAATCAAGAATTTTAAATATTTAAATATTCATGATAATTTGGTTAAAGAAATTGTGAAGCAAAAATGATTATGGATTTGCCAATGTCAGAATAAATACACAATAAAGGCAGAATCAATGATTCAAGAAGAAAATTTGCATGTACAAATGCAGGAAAAAGAGAAATCATTCACAGTCACCATGAAAATGATGTCAGCATTTATGAAAGAATTCAAAGAAATGTACAACCAAAACCAAGAAAAAAATGGATGACAGGAATAAAGAATTTAAAGAAATGAAACAAAACTAAAAAAAAAAAATTTATTTAGAATTCCAAGAAATGTAATCCAAAACCAGGAAAAATATGGATGACAGTGATAAAGAATTTAGAGAAATGCAGACAGAATTCAAAAAAATAATGGATAGTAGAGATAAGAAGATTGAAGAACTGCATGAAGAAATAATAATAAAAATGTCATGTCATACAGGATATTACAATCACCCTGAAGTAAGAGATAAAGAAGCAAATAAATGAACAAGTGCAAAAGGAAATGGATTCCATAGAGAAAACTTTGTATGGAAATGTTTAAGACATGGTGCATATATATGTTAAATCATATAAAGGTCAATTGCAAATAATAGTCTTAAGTATAGCTGAGAGAATGGAAAAGTTGGAACTGGAAGGTGAGAAGGCAGAGGTACTTCAAATCCAAGGTTTTTCATTAAAAGCAGAACTTTGAGCACTCAATACAGTATTCAGAAAACACAGAAAGAGACAGTTGTCACTATGAATGACATTAAAGTTGACTACACTAAATTGAAGAAAGATACAAAAATTGGTTCAATAAGACAATAAAACAATTTAAAGGAGAAAGCAAACTTGTTACAGCAGAAATGAAGTCAAGATGCTACAATGATGAAAGAGCAGTATAGACATCTTGACAATATCAATTGTGTCGAACAATTGTTAAAACTTCAGACTTTCATTGATGAGGTAGGAGAAATGCTGATGGAATACCTGGATAGCTTGGAAAACTACTTAGACTTAAACCAGATGATGCAAAGAGAGAAAGTTGTGATTACATACAACCATTTGAATGGATCTGCCAAAGAGTGGTGGATATTTTTATTAAATAAACCATACATGGAATACAAAAATAAGATTCTAATTAATTTCTAGTTGGAAGAGTGACAAAAGCCAATAAATACCAGACCATGCAGGAAAGATTCTGTATTAAAGAGTGTGAAATATACACCCAGTTTTTTAGATATTAGGTGGGAAAGTTACAAACTTTATCAGCATTCATCATGACAGTAAAGCCAGATTACAAGGATAATTTGACATAATTTTATAATTTCAGATGGAGCAGATAGTCATAAGCACAGATTGGAAAATCATCGAAGAGGTTTCTGGCTTCCTAAATGCCTTACACATAAGTTACCAGAGTCAATACAGAAAACAAGCTCTCCATGATAGGCAATAGTCATCTAGTAAGGGTTATAGGTCTAAATCGTATCAACATAAAGCCAAACCAAAGATACCAACCTTATAGATGGTAGCAGAGAAGTAAAACAGGTGCTGATAATAATAAGAGCACTGGATATACATTCTAGAAGTCAATCTAATCCATAAAGGGAATCTCCTGATAATCAATCAACTCCTTGGTCTCCTATTCTATGTGCTATCTATGTGCTAGCAAATTACCCTCTAAATATGGAAAGTTGCAGCATGCAAAGAGGTCATTAAACATACAATGACTTCGATAGAATGTCACCATATCAAGATCAGAATATGAAAGCAGAAAACATGAAAAACAAAAGAGGATTGGTAGATGCATTGGTAAATCTAAGTTGTGAATCAGAGGATAGTGTGCCTTAATATGCAAGTCAAATATGCCCTAAAGTAGACATTAGCATTGAATAACTGGATATCAATGTACTTATTGATTCTGGAAGCCAGGCATCTGTGATATTTGAGGAGTTATATGAATTCATAATGTCTGTTAACTCTCTTATATATGCCCTTCCAATATAATCAATACAAGCAATGTTGGCTAACAAAAAATATAACTAGGCTCAAAGCAAATATGGATTAATATTAAAATAAAGCAAATAACCTTACAATATGTGTTTTGACATTAAAAAAGATTAATTTATGATGTAGTACTGAGCTCACTGCACCAGTTTAACTGCATACTGGATTACACAAAGAGTCAAGTGACTATACATGGAAAGAAAAATTGACTTTGCCTGAATATTTCTAATAAAATTAGTTGTATAAAACTCATAGAAAATCTTCGAGATATGCTAAAATGCACCAATATTGGTGGAATTGGCCTAAGGAGCATGAAAAGATAGATTGTGTGAGTTACTGGGTCAGTATAGTGAAATATTTTCCAAGATACCAGGTATTATCTCAGGGTATGTGCCTTGCATTAAAGTCATGAAGAAACAGTCACAGCAAGCTATATAGTACCTAATTTTCCATCAATATAGAAATGAAATATAAAAACAATTGCAACAATCATGGGGAATAGTGGCTAAATGCTCATCACCTTATAATAACCCATTGATGGTGGTAAAGAAGAAGGATGGGCTGGTGAGATTATGCCTGGATGCTAGGTAATTGAATAAAATTTATGATTGTGGATAGAAATATTCTGCCATTCATCCATGATTTACTTATTAAATTTCAGGATCAGCAAATTTTTACACATTTGATCTTACATCAAGCTATTGGCAGATTGCACTCCATAAATATGATCAAAAGTATATATTTTAATATGGTAGTTATTCTTATCAATTTCAACATATTGGATTGTTAAACAATGGAGCAGGCCTATTGAGATCCTTGGTTTGAATCTTGTCTGATTAAGTCCATAGTGACTTTATATGTAGATTATGTGGTAGTTGTATTTAAAGATCCCAAGAACATTTAGTGAATTGGGACTCTTCTTTAAAGAATGTAAACATAAAGAATTGAATTAATATAAAAAAGCACCAGACCATATAGTAGAAAAGAATGGTTTAAGACCACATCCTGATAAAATAATGACTATTAAAAAGTTTGAAATTCCTAAAACTTGTAAACAAATAAGACCATTCTTAGACATGTGAAACTTTTATCACAGGTTTTAACCAAATTTAGAATATGCAGTCTATGTTGCAATTATTAAAAAACAATGTAACTTGGAGATGGACATTCAAACATAATCAAGATTTTGAAAAAATTAAAAGGAAATTTATTGATACAATGTTGATGTCATATCCTGATTTCAACAAACACATTTATGTCCAAACCAATAGCAGTAACTATAGACTGAGGGTAATTCTCTTTTAAATACAAGAGAACAACCAACCAGAAGTTCTTCATTTTTTGAGTAGGCTACTAAGAGTTTCATAATTGGAATTATTATGTGACAGAAAAAGAGGCCTTAGCAGTAATATGAGCCTTCCAAAAAATTTAGAAAATTGCTTCTGGGATCCAATGTTTTTATGATGACAGACTATAAGAGTCTTGAATTCTGGAATCATAGCTTCCTAGCCACTAGTTGGTTAGTGCAGTGAAACCTCTTCTAATACTCTAAGAGAGCAGAAATATTATTGTTGTACTCTCAGTTATAAGTGATATAGTAGCATTTAAGTGCTGATGACTTATACATAGCAACTTTTAATCCAGAGATAAGTGAATCAGTGGAAGATAGCTTAAAGATTATATCCCAAATAAAAAGAAACATAAGAAATTGAAAGATATAATTGACTAACTGGAATTAAAATCTGATACAGAAAAAGTTTGTCATAAAAAAAAGTAAGTCATTTTCTAGATATTGGATTAGGAATGAACTTTTGGAGTATGAAGTGAAAAAAAACATAATCCCTTATGATATTAAAAAAGATTTAATTAATTATGTACACAGGTTGTATGAACACTTTGTCCTCACAAGATAGAATATTTATATAAGTTATTTTATTGTCCAAAAATGTATTTCAGTATAATATCAGTGTTAAGCAGTTGTGAAGCCTCCTAATCAAAAATTATAATACTTCAGATGCAGGGTTGCTGTGTTTAATTATAATAAAATGCCTAATAAAATTCTGGCTATGGATTATTACAGTCCCTTTCCAGCATTTCAAAAACTGAGGTATTCAGTAGACACTTAGTATATGTTTTCAAAATACATGGCTGCATACCCTATTACTCAAGCTAATGGAAGAAACACAAACTGATGATTAAAAGAAAGAAAACTGATGTTTCTAATGTAGCAAATAATGTATGTACCTGTGAACATATGTTCAAGTGGGAAAATATAAAAATATTGGATAGAGAGAAGAAGGTACAAAAAGAAAATTTAAAGAAGCAGTTCTCATACAATGGTGAACAATCCTGTAAGTCAAGCTACGGTGACTATACATAATGTATGGAAACCAGTAATAAACTTTGCTTTTAGGAAAAAGTAAAAAAGTAGAGAAATCAGAAGGAACCTAAGTATATGAAATTTCTACTGACTGTTGCCATTGGCAGGAGGACTCAGTTCGTTAGAGCATTATCTTCAAATTCAATATTCAAGTATCTAAGAGTCCAGGTTCTATTATCATGCTATCACCATCATTAGTCAGGCCAGCAACAACTGAAGAAGAGTGGGAAATAATATACCTTGAAACAGTGTGCATATACTAACCTGTGTGCTATTACTAACAGTTGAATATATTTGGAATATTTAAATAAAGTTAAATTTTTATAAAGACAATCAATACTTATATTAGATGATGGAAATAGTCCAATATATAAATACAACTAAAATACCACCATCACAAATCTTCATAAAAACACTAAGTATTCAGTATGGACCTGATAGTATATCAAATTTTAGACATGAAAAATTATATCTAGAGCTAGCCAAAGTAGAAAATTATTTAACTTTCTTGTATAAATGTAAACCTGAAGGAATAATTCCTAAAGATTTATAACTAAAACCTTCAATTCAGTCTCAGAGAAGTGAGAAAATTATTCAGAGAGCAAGTGAAGATTTCTTAAGAGAAAGAATAAGTGCTCAAAAAATTCAAGTATCTAATTTTGCATTCCATTAATAATGTAGAATG